>VWZD01004846.1:412002-685705 GCA_013396695.1 Sakesphorus luctuosus | reverse complement strand
TTTTTCCCTTTCCTCCCCCTTCCTCGATAACTTTCTTCGCGCACACCGCCCCAAAGCCAACCGATAAGACCAGGAGGGGCGGAAAGGGGACGGTGATGGCGAGCCGGCAGGAACCCGCCGAGCTCCTCCGCCGCTGAGCCCTCCGGGGCTGGCAGCCCCCGCCCCGGCCCCGCCGCCCCCCGCACGTGGTGGAGCGCCCCGCGCCGCGCCCGCCGCTGACCCGGACCCCGACGGCCGCGGCCTCTACCCACGTTTAACGCCGAGATGTTGCTTCCAGCCGCCTGAAGGATATTTGTCCCTCTCCCCCTCCCTGTCCCCGCGGGCTCCCGGCTACACAAGGTAAGAGCGGCGAGCGCGGCAGCGGCGGTGCCACGGCCCCGCGGGACGGGGCCGCGTTGCCCCGTCGGTGGCCGCCGGTCCCAGGGCAGACCGCCTCGAGGAGCGAGGGGTGAGCCCCCCTCCCCTCCTAAGGAGTTGGTGTGAAAGGGAAAATTAAATGTCCCTCCTTCCAAAAACGAACCGGAGGTGCGGGCGGCGGGGCAGCGTGCGCGCCCGCGGGGACCGAGCTCTCCTGGTGCCGCCGCGGGGTTTGGGGGACTGAGGGGTTAAGGTTTCCCCCCTTCTTCTGGCGGTCAGAAAAGGAGACACCCGGCTGCGGCGGGGCGATGCTCGGCAGCCCCAGCGGGCTGCACGCAAACACCGCACCCCCACCGCACGGACGGGCCCGATCCCGAGCATCCCGATACTCGCGGTCCCGGGGGGGCGGCGGGGGCCGTGACCTGGGCAGCCCCCGCTGTACCTGCGCTGCCCCGGGCCGGCCCCGCGGGCACAGCGCGTTCATCGCCCGCCGTGAGCCGGGGCAGGAACTTCCGTGGGCTCCCGGTGACCGAGTACCGGCAGCGCCCGCTCCGGCCGCGGGTCCAGGCGCTTCCCGGGACGCACAGCCTCCCTCTCCCTTCGCTTTTCGTTTGGGGCGTCCAACCTGGTTTCTTTCCTTTATTTTCCTAACAAAACGGAGTTGCTGCTTCCGTTGCCAAGCCCGAGAAGTTACAACGTAGCAATGAGAGCTCCCTTGGATGCTCTGAGAAGTTTAGGATAGGCCGGTGGTAAAGCTTGCAAATAATGATATTCAGTCCGGTGTAACGATTAGTAATTTGTCATAATATTAGAACAGAACATCCTCTTTAGCTTGTCCACGAGCAGTCTCGTTATATTTGTTTATTGTCTGCATAATTGGAACCATTTATTGGTGTGTACTGAATTCTGCCATGGTTTGCATGAGTGTTTACATTGTTTTTCATTTATTCTCTTTATTTTGACATAAGTAGTTTTGCTATTTGCTTCAATTAGGGGGAGGGATTTAAGTGTTGCACAGGACTGTTTGGGAAGTGTAATATTAAAGCAAGATAAATAACTCTACCTACCCAATAAAGTTTGGTTCAGAGCAACAAATAGGAAAGTTCTAAATGGGAGCTGCAAACAACATAAATCCATAAACAAAATAGAAACCTTAAATGAAGCCAAACCCATCGATTTTAATAATTTTTGTTATATTCCTGGTAGAATCATATTTAATTAAAATCATCATTTCAAATGTAGTCATTGATGAGTGAATAAAAAGTCAGATTCCTCTTAAATTAATATAGTGTTTTCTAGCGATAATTAGACTTCTTGATTACATGTAAATGTTTGTCAAGATATTTTTCAGAACGTTTTTGGTCCTTTTATTATTATGTGTGTATTCTGACCATTCCTAAAAAAACTCTCACCAGGGAATCATATTTCTGAATAAACACACGTATACTATTATTTTACTACTGTCCATTTGTTTATCTGGAAACCTGTGATTTATCTTTTGATTAGTATACTCAGCCAGCGACAGAAAGATTTACTCTTTCATATTCTTCTTTTTAGATCTTGGATGAGTTTTGCAATGTGAAGTTCTGCATAGATGCCAGTCAACCAGATGTAGGAAACTGGCTCAAATATATCAAGTTTGCTGGATGCTACAATCAGCACAACCTTGTTGCATGTCAAATAAGTGATCAGGTATGTGGTGTTCACTGTCTGGACTTACCTTTTTAAGGAACTTTAAAATGTGAATAAAAAAAAAAAAACCAGCTGCAATTCACAACAGCTTTTGGCCTGTTAGCTGTGATGGCAAAAGATAAGGTATAGATGGGAAAGGCAGAATGAAATAATTTTGATTATGGGTGATAGAAAATCCAGATTTTCTATTTTTCACATTGTTGTTCAATTCATAAATGATTTTTTATTTTTGCTTTATAACTAGCAAAAATTGTGACTTAGGAACTGTGGCTTTCTTAAGAATACAAAGCCAGCATTTGCTGATTTTGACTTAGCAGCATTTTCTGGCTCCTGTTCCAGTCCACTTGGATTCCTGTGTTAAACCATTGAGTTGATCAGAAGCTGTAACATAAATGTAATGGCAGGAGTGGAGGGGAAGGCACAAAAGTCATGATGTTATGAGTACAGTTACATATGTGGGGCTTTGGATTTGAATGCACACGTGCACGGATATTATTGTGCCTTCCCATACACTTTGCTGGAACTCATAATACTTAATATGCTGAATCAGTGTCTTTGGTGGTTTTCTTTTTCTTTTCATTTATTGCACTGAAATCCACGCTTTGTTGGGCTGAAACATTATTTATCCTTGTGTGTTGGAAAAGGCTGATATAGGCAGAGGAAGGACACAGTAAAGCGTTTTGTTTTCAATTATGCTGATGAGTTATTAGGTGTTTCTTAAATCAGAGTTCGCTTTGGTCTGCGGATAGTACATACCATTATGAATTATTTTAATAGGCACGGTTAGGTTAGGAAAGCTTCGCTTCTTTAAAGTAAAATCTCTAAAATAGCAAAGCAACTGACTGTGAATTCTTGTTTCCAATTTAAACTTTGCTACCTGCAGCATAGGATTTGATTCATTTAATCAGTGTTTCATTTTTCACCCCTTAATTAACTGCATCAGGTGAATGTTAAAGATTGTCTTTAGCTGATTTAATTGCCCTGACAGTATTGAAAGAAGAATCACAACCAGACACAAAGCTTCAATTAGAAATCATTCTTTCTAATCAAAATCCTTACGTATAGGAAATGAACGTGAGGCAGCCTGCTGTTTCCAGCCCAGCGTTACGTATTTCACTCATCCAAGGTTGATTAAAACAGGTCTAAATAACTTTCTCAGAAACTACATGAGAGAAGATCCTTTTAATTTTCAGCTTCTCCAGTTCAGCCCTGAGCACACGTAGCACAGAACGACCTAGAGATAATTTCTTTTTTATACAGCAGCTGGTTTAACTAAAGAAACCATAAACATTATTAGTAAATGCAAGATACATTTTCCGAGTTGAAATACACTTTATGCTGAAAACCGATAAATTCTGTCAGTGCAGAACATTTATGAAACAGTGGTAGGGAAAGGAAACTTGTATAGATTAATGGAAACAACAAATTCAAATCTTTTACATTTACAAGGAGCTGGCGTAGATAGGAAAGCTCACAAGTGGGATCACATGCATTGGTCAAAGCAACTCTGGGTTGGTATTGGGGATCGGCAACTGAAATTGCACATGAGGCTGAACCATCAGCATCTACCTCTGCAAAGCAGACATACACCCATGCTTTGACATTTTTGGAAGGAAAGTCATGGTGCTTTTAACTTTCTCTTTTTTACTGTTTACATTTCTGACATTTGGTAATGGTGGTTGTACTGCTGCCAATAATTTCTTTCATTCACTGGAGACTTGTTATTTATTTTGCACAGTATCGTGCTGTTCATAATTCCATATTTTTATAGCTTTTTGTTGCTGAGATTTGCAAATTAAGATTTGATTGTCTTTCAAGTAGCATGTTGTGAGCTGGGCGCTGTCAGCAAGAGATTGTTGTCCATTTGGCCCTCTGGAAACGCTGCACATTTACCCACAAAATCGTCCGCGTACTCCAGCGTTTTATGACCAGAGCCTAAAAAGTTAATGCTAAAAATGTGCTCTCGAATCTTAAAGCGAAAACCCCTTCCTAGCAGCTCCTCCTTCTGCTCTCTTCTGGCACAAGCTCACTAGAGGTAATATAAAATATAATAGGAAGGCAGACTGGGAAATGGACGTTACATGGCCAAACGTGTGTGTGTATGAGGAGTGACAAATGCAAGGCAGGACTGAACATGCATATATAGACTGTGCTGGGCTGCCAGGGGGTCACTCGGCCTCGATAGCTCCTGGAAAGAAAGAGGGGGAAAAAGGAAGGAGATGGGGGGGAAAAAAAGGGAAAACTAAAATAAGGTGGCGCTGAGGATGTGTAATGGTGGTTGTAGCTACAGCTGGAGGGCACAGGTGATGCAGCCCAGTTGGGACAGGAGACCCCAGCTCAGCTGGAGCCACAGCCAGGGCTGGGTGCAGGGGTGGGGAAACACCCAAGTGGGGGGACATCCCAGTTCTGCCTGCTTCCCCCTGGAATACAGAGCACCTCAGCAGCCCTGGTTGCAAGGAGAGCATCCGCGCTGCGGAGACGCTGCTCGCTCCCGAGGCACAGACACTCGATCAGCACTAATTGTTCACCTCTAATTGCTTCAACTCATCTGTAAAATTCACAAGCAAACATTGGGCTGTACCTGAGAAGGTAAAAGATCCTGCTAGCGCTCCCAGCCTCATGCTGCCCACAAGTTTATACTACTAAATTGAAGCTTGACTGACAGACAGGTATGATTCCCAGACTGCTTCAGGCAGGATTTAGATGAACTCAGGGCAATGTGTAATGTAGTCATTCTGCTACGTTCTACCTGCTGTATTTAACAAAAAGAGTGAAAGAAAAACATTTTTTGTCATTTTCTCTATTAGAGTTTTTTCAGAGACATACCACCCCACCCCCTGACTTACGGCTGAGGTTGGGTTTCATCACTTAGGATCAACTTTACAAAAGGCCTGGGCTCTTTCTTATGCCTGTATAAATGAGCTTTGCTGAGATGAACAGCTCGATAATGGTGGGATGCAGTCAAAACATGCACGCTGGATGCAACTCATGTTTCATTTGATTGCAGCTGGAGTAGGGTTTAAAAGCTGCTTTTTTTGGTTTTTGTTGGCTTGGATTTTTTTAATTTCAAATGAGATTGATCTAGGATTTCTTTTTGCTGTCTTCCTATTATCTCCTGTCATACCCAATCTAACCTAAATATATGTAATTCAAGATGGATATGGATAATGAAATTCCACAAACAGAACACTCTTGTTTTTCCCTTTTCCCAAAGAGACTACAGCATGTGCAGAGCTGCAGAGAGTCTTTTCCTTGTTCTTGCCCTGGAATGCATTTTTTCAGCTCAAAGTCAGTTAGGATTCAAGAGCAGTTTCTGGATGACTCCCCTCTGTTATCGTTAAATATCTATTAGTTCAACTTTTTAATGACTTTGGAATGATTAGCCCTGTTAGGCTTTCTGGCAGCGCTGTCAGCCCAGCAAAAGCATTATTTTTAAAGGTGCACATTAATGAAAGTGCAGTTGCAAATCTAGCAGTGACTATGGCACTGGCATGGCAGGGACTGTCACACGTTCCAGGCTGGGATCACGGTCACCTTCAAGCTATAAAATATAATTTATTTTTTTATTTTAAGAAATGTTGTTTGTAGCTGTTGAAGTTAAAACACCTGAATATTGTTTTTATCTTGTGCATATTGCTGACAGAGTTCTGACAGGGATACAGCCACATACTGCTGGGAAACTGCCCCGAGCTTCCAGGTCTCTTCCCCCGTAACAAAACAGCTCCTGAAGAGTCCCTTTGGTTTATCCATGGAAAACTCAAAGTGGCTCAGATCACTTTACTGAGGTTTTAGCTTGCTGTGCGTGCTGAAATAGGGTTTTCGTGTAGGTTTTTTGCATCTGTGCTTGGTTTTCTTTCCTTATACTCAAGTACGTGCCGCTGCAAAGGAAGAAAAACCAGTAGTATCACACCCTTAACAACGTGCCCAATGTCAGCGATATAAACTTACAGGAGTGAACCTACTGCTGTAGGTTCCACCAAATCTGATCCCATCTTACACGTTTTACAAACTTTTTTAATCTGCAGGCACAGCTTCATGTTTCAGGTTTTACGGCCGCAGCCCCCGCTCTGTGGCAGGCAGAGGCTCCTCGCACAGCCACCTGCAAAAGTTGTGTATTTAAGGAATAGTTTTGAGGCTTTGTTGTCAGAGAGTGAAATTAAGGTTTTGGTTGTTGGCGGGTCAGGAGGGCACACACACGCTGAGCTCATACGGGGCCCTGTTCTGCCATGATTCTTCCTATGAGTTATTAGTTATTAAGCAAAGAAAGCTTAATCCAGCTCCCACTGAAAATCTCTCTGCAGTGGAGCGGGGATGTGTTAGCTTGGGGCTGGTGGAACGAGGAGCTGCTCAGTGGTGTTTTTCCACTTGCTGCAGTTAAAGCTGAGGCTGTGGGTGAAATTCCTGCCTGGGCTCTATGGCTGCCTGTGTTATCTGGAATTTGATGCACTGCTGGTGTTACCACTCTTGGTGTTGGACTGTCCTGATGTGGCCTAAAATACACTGCTCAGGACCAAATCCAGCTACTAGTTGTTGCCATTCCTGCTAAATGATAAGGTTTTTATTGATAGTTCATATTTAATAAAAAGGATAAGGCATGCTGTCTCTAAGAAAAAAAAAAGCCTTTTTTTGTGATGAAAGCTGTCAAATCCTACTCATCTCCTTGCCACAGCATAGAGGATTATGGACAGCCACAGATCCAGTTTTCAAGGCTGCACCTCACTTGACATTTATGTAGTTCAATAATGAAGGTTCATGAATGTTAGAGGACAACTGAGTTGTGAGGTCAGCTCGAGGAACAGTTGGGGCACACAGAAGCTGGGGTCTGGTCTCAGTGGTTAGTGTCCCCCAGGGAGGATGTTTGGTAGGACCAGAGCAGCTTGGCTGGTTGTGGCAGCCTCTCATGTGGAACCAGGACTTGCACAGAAGCTAAAGTTCACCTACGAAGGAAGAAGACAGGAGTGGCACTGAGGAGGTGGCCTGCAGCCCCCAAGATGCTGAACAGAGTGTCCTGTGGAGAGACATCCTGCAGTTCCCTCTTCACTCTGGGGGAGCAGGAGGCACCTTTTACCTTGGAAAGTGGGAAAATGGGGATTGCTGGAACATCTTCCTTCAGTTCTTCCTACTTGGCAATTTTGGGGCATTTTGAAAATGAAGGAAGAGATCCTCAGTCCTGGTGCTGGGGCACTGTGGTGCTCTCCTACCATCTCGGCAGGGTGAAGGGGAAGGTCCTCTCTCCCCACCAGGCTCCCACTCGTGCCCCTGCAGCCACTTGCACACAGACACTTGCTGAGTTTCATCTGTGGATTTTTGCTGAAGTTTTCTTTGGGCCCAGTACAGCTTTCGGGCAGGACTCCTCTATGTTAGCCCTTGAAAAAACTCCAGTTTGTTTCAGTTTATCATTTGCGTGACTATGGCAAGAAGAACCTGGCTCAGGTTTCATCACACAGCTCACCAGCTGCACAAGTTGTTCATCACAGGAGCTAAAGTTGAAGCTTCACCATTTGGACCTTTTTCATTCTTGTTTTTTTGCTTCAAACTCTTAATTAGAGCTTGTTACGTATCTGTTCTTTCTTCTCCTTTCTCTGGCGGGTTTAATTCCTGGTTGTGATGGAGCTCCTTGAACATAATGCTTGTTATTAGTTTTGGACATTTAATTTGTTTTGCTTTTCAGGCAAGTTCCACTCTTGTTCTGAAGCAGTGCAGAGGCAAATGCCAGTTGGCAGTGGGCATGCTGCCTCTACAGGCACTCACTTTCCTGTCCCAGTTCAGGGTCTGCTCCCCTCTGGAGCTCCAGAACCTCCAAGGACAGCTGGGAGATGAGGTTTATGTCTTTCTTGGGGTAGATACCCATGGCATGTGGTCCAGTTGGTGCATGAACAGTAGTGCAGGGCTTTGTGGGTGCTGGTGGAGTCCACCAGGGAGCAATACACCTTTGAGCTCTTCCATCCCACCATCCCATGCAGAGTGGGTCCTCTGCTTGGTCCTCCCACTTGGCAGCAGCGTGGGGCAGAACAGGATCACTGGGTGCCTTCCCCTGTGGTGGGAGCTGTCAGTTCAATACAGACTCAGAGTAGCATCTCTCACCTGCCCTGAGCTTTGAATTTCCCAGGCAGCAGTACAGCACCTGTGATGTTCTCCAGAGCTGTCCCGTGCACAGGGTTTAGTTGGGTGCACTGGAACACAGCTCCTCTTTGGGGCAGGATGGGTGTGTGCTGGCAGCTGGTGCCTTCGCTCACACTCAGTGGCTGAAGTGTCACTTTTCCCCCCAAAGCGTAAGTTGAGTTAAATCCCCCTGGTTCTGGGGGTGCTGGAGGGGAGCAGGGGGGTGCAGGCAGGGTGGTGTGGGACTGGCCAGGGCAGGGGGATGGCCGGGGTGTTCCGAGCACGGCCCCCGCTGAGCTCACGGGGAGGCGTTTTCGCTATTATTGCAATTATTACAACTTCCTGAATAGGTCGAAGGTCGTTCATAATTCACGCTTCTGTCATCTTTACACATGCCAAATGCAGTCTATTAAGCATAAATAAAATTTCAAGTGCCTGACCAGGAAAAGTAAACTGGGATTCATAACAATGAGGCCTTATTCATCCATTTAAAAGTAAATTGTGTGTGTTCCTTTTTTCCCCCCCACTCCTCCCCTTTCCCTTTATGGCTTTGCAGTTTGGGAGCTTTTATTTCTGTTCGGTAGCACAGATCTCTGACCTGCAGTGTGGGCAGGCACAGAGGACTGATGAGCCAGGCCTCCCCCAGCTTCTCCCCACCTTGGACCCGCTGAACTTTGAAAGTGTTTCCAGATCTGGATCCGATTTTGCTCTTCCTATATAAACTGCAGTCACACACCACTGATCCCAGGGCATGTGAAATGTGCATCTGGACTTTGCTTTTATTTTCTTTTCCCCCCTCCTCTCATTGTTCTCTCCTGTGCAGTAGCTCTTCCTATACTCACTCTCCAGGCAGACTGGTGCACACTCAAACAGGTTAACCCAAAAAAGTTGGGTAATGGAACAGGCTCAGTGGGCAGAAAAAGTGCTATCCAGAAAATTAAAATCTTCCATTTATCACAGTACTGTGCCCAAGAAATCTTCAAGCTTTGCAACCGAAACATCCGCTTATTCTATGTGAGCATATTCTAATACAAAAATTACTGCCCACAGTAGCGGTGCTGTTGTTGCAAAACTTGGGCAGCCTGAGGGAGACCTTTAGGGCTGGGGGGAATTGATGAGCTTCATCTGAGAGTTGCAGGACCTCCCATTACCAGCCCTCAGTAGGCTGCTGCTGCCTCAAAATTTGGGTAACACAATTCATTGCAACAGTTGGCTTCTCACTTTTTCTCAGACTGGATAATTCCAGGGAGTTTTAGGTAGGAAGAGTGAGAAAAAAAGCTTTTCATGTGAAATAGTAAGGGTGTCTTAAAATCAGGTTAAATTTATGTGTATGACCATTTTGGTTTAAATTTCCATATGTTTTGGTTTAGATTCTCACTGCAGCACAAATGGATGGAAAAACTGTTAGTGCAGGTGGTTTTTCTTTTGGATATAGAGACATTTTAAAAGCTATTTTAATAATAATTAAAGTTAGTATTATAATGATCTGAAAATGCTGGAGCTGGAAATCTGTCACTTGGCCCTTGTTTTGGAGGGCATTAGGTCTGAGATTAAAAATAAAGAAACATCACTCAACCTTAAACATGGAGTTTTTTGGAACACTCTGCCCCATCTCCCTGCTGAGGTGTGAGGGGTCTGTCCAAGGAGTTTCTGATGGGTAGTTTGATCATCTCTCCTATTTTTAAACACCAACACAGACAAGACAACTGGCGTCAGAGTTTACTCCCTGTTTAGGGATTTGCCCACAGCTGCAGGAAAGATGCAGCATCGTACCAGCACTTCCCAGGGAGAGGGGATGCTCCCCAGCGCAGCGTTTGGTGAACAAGGCCCTCTTTATGCCCCTGTACAGTCCATGTGTCCTCACTTTGCAGCGAGAGGTGAAAAGGTCTATGAAAACACCTTTGATGGGACAGGAAAAATACCGGAGAAGGCTTCGCTGTGGTTTTTGTTCACGCCTCGGTGTGGAGGAACCACTGACCTTGGAAGAACAGCTGCATTTACCTGACTGTGACACAAAACCTTGGAGCAGAAACAAGTCCTGGGCGGAGCAGAAGCTTTGGGATGGTGGAAGTCTCCCCTGGCCTTGCAGTGGTCCTGATCCTGCTTCCACCCCAGCAGGGAGGTCTGCAGAAGTCTCTCTGGTCAGTGTGAACATACTATCCCACATTTTATTTCCACCTCAAGCCAGGCAGCAACCAAGTTTATCTTCTGCAGATCCAACTGCAGCTTCGCTTTCAGATATGGGGAGTCCGTTATACTTCTGGAAGAAAAAGGCCAGTTTTCAGTACAATTTATCTTAATAAATGGAAAAACAAGCATCACTTACAGAAAATATTCACTGGATGTGGCGCTGTCATCAGGTTTATTTGCAGGAGGTAGAAGTTGGCTTCACTTGAATGTGTTTTGGTTTTTGATAAAATGAGCCGTGTTTTCCCAGCACATCCCCATGTGCTTCAGC
This sequence comes from Sakesphorus luctuosus, assembly GCA_013396695.1. NCBI lineage: Eukaryota > Metazoa > Chordata > Aves > Passeriformes > Thamnophilidae > Sakesphorus > Sakesphorus luctuosus. The sequence goes on along the minus strand of VWZD01004846.1, from coordinate 675,096 downwards.
ACCGAGGATGACTTGGTCTCCAGAGGGGATTGTGGTACCAGACCTTCATTCGGAGAAGATACAAGAGATACACATGCATGAGAAGATACACACAAGACCCTGTTATGGCTCTCTTGGTCTCCAGAATACTTGGTGGAGTGTGAAGTACCCTCGACAAGAAATACAGATGGGAAGCCCAAGCAACCCTGGCTGGGGTTTTGATGTGGAAGAGGAGGGAGGTGCAGCCTGGGGAGATAATTCTGTGCCTAAACTACTTCTCCTGGTTTTTATGGGGAAAATTGGCCCTAAGCAGGGGATTGTGGCACAGGTACCTTGTGCCTGATGTGTTTTGCCATCACTCCTGTCTCCTGGAGTGGTGGGATGAGCTGCCCCAGGTGTCTCCACTGCTGCTCCCTGAACCCTTCTCCAGACTGGCTTTTGGGATGAGGCGAGCTAAAAAAATAACAAATCCGAGGAAATGCAACTTAATTTGTTATTTTTAGGCATTTAGCCCGTATCTGTGGGCACGGCTTGTGCAGAAAGAAACCATTAGGCTCTACGGCCACCTCCTGGAGGACACCGGTACTTGCTGGCTGCCGATGGTGTCGGTCCATGTGCAAGTGGGCAAGGAGAGCACCCACAAACACCTGTGACAAATGCATCTGTGTGACGTTAAAAAATGGAGGTGTTTTTGTTGCCTTTCTCCCAACACTCTGCAGTGAGTGTTGAGAGTTAGGAGTTTGGGAGCAAAACCTTTAAAAATACATTAGTCTGAGAAAATGCGAAGGCATCACTTTTTAGCATAGAAAATGGAGTTGTCATGTGTTTTTGTTTAACAAGGCCTGAGGAAGTTACTAATATTTATTTGAGCTGCTTCGTGGAGCTTTTTAGTGCTCTTCACGTTTCCTGCTGAGACAGAAAGCAGCCAGATGGATTTTGGGAATTTCCATTTGGCAAAGCCTGGTTGTGCTGGTGTGTCCCCCCTCTGGTGCATGGACCCAAGGAAGGGTGCTCCCTTTGTCCCCTCCACAGCCTCCTCCATCCCTGATGGGCTCCTTCCCACAATGCAATATCACCCCTGTAAGGGGACCAGGTGTCGTTGGCCAGGGTCACCACCAGCAGCTTTGGCTGCTCACCATGTTTCTTCATCCAGGACTGATTTTTCCTTTGATTTCCATTTGAAGCTAAGGACTAACCAGACTCATTGGTTTGCATAAGCCTCTCACCTTGCAGCTCTCTGGACTGTGTAGTTAGTTGGAACGGGGAACTTGATGTCTGTGGCTTAACCAGCGTCATCTCCTCATGTCTGCTTTAGAGTTATAGAACCATTAAGGTTGGAAAAGCCCTCTAAGATCATCAAGTCCAACCATTAGAGTTCCTTTAGTGCCTTTTCCCAGTGCAACAGGAGTTCCCCTTACAAGGATCACTTGGGGATGTGTTTTAGGGCCACTCTGTACATGTGTTTGGTATAACTCAACAGACAGGCAAGTTGCTGGTGATCTCTGCAATCATCACACAGCTCATTTTGCAGCAGAGGCTGTTGAAAGCAATTATCCTTTGGGATTGGAAGGAGCAGACCTGCTGTACTAGGTGGGCACCTCTCCAGCAGGAGCACCACAACTAGTCACGCAGTTTTGGTCTGTAACACTCACCAGCAGTGCTTGATGCTTCTTTGCCTGTTGTGGTGCTCATGTTGCTTTCTCTTTTTTTCCTTGGGTTTTGTTTTTTTTTTAATTTTATTTTTTTTTTTATTTTCCAGATATTCTACAGAGTGGTAGCAGATATTGAACCAGGAGAGGAGCTCTTACTGTTCATGAAGAGTGAAGATTATTCACATGAGACAATGGCTCCGGACATCCACGGTTAGCCTGTTCTTACTGTTTCATCTAATACAAAGTATTGCTGAAATTAAGCCAAAATTTAGGAATTTTCTCCTCTGTTGGAATCCTTTTGAAATCTGGGATGGCTTTACTGCAGCCAGGGAGGAGAGCTGGACCATGGTTGTATTTTTCCATCTTCTGCCTTTCTGTTTGTGATTGAAACTTGCCTGTTTTGTGGGTATTGCAAAAGTAGAACAGGAGTCTATGTCCTTATCTCAAGACAGTGCTGCTCCTGCCAGACATGTATGGACCTTGATTATAGGTTATTTTTTTGTCACTTAGCCAATCAACTGTTACCTTGAAAAGAGAAAACCACAGAATCACAGAATGTTCTGAGTTGGGAGTGACCCATAGGGGTCACCCGGTCCAACTCTTAAAATCTCAGACTGTTGATGTTGCTGTCACTTGTGAGGGCATTTCAGCTGTTCTTCCTCCTTGTGTGTATCTGATACTTATCCCACTCACAGATTCTGGGTCTGAAACTCCTGAGTTGTTGTTCAGATTTGACCCCCACCTCCAAAAAGCTCCTTTGGCTGTGCTGCCCCTCAGGCAGTGGGTTATGCAGCCAAAGTGGGAACTGGGTGTAGGATATCTGCTTGGTGCTCAGTAGGTTGCAGTTTATGCCAACAGGGACATTTTACAAATTCTCGGGGATTCAAGGACTGTACACAAGGGGTTTTCCCAGGGCAGGAAGTATCAAGGTCTGCACTTTCTTCACTGTCTCTACATTTAAAGCAGTATCTTTTGTCCTCTTAAGAAAAAGGTGGGGGTTATTCATTCGTTCCCATTTGGGTTTCTGTTTGTTTTTCTTCCCCCAGTGGTAACTTTGTTTAGTTATTGCTAAAGATGTGCCCCTTTTAAACACAGTGTTTTCCCTGCCTAGTCCCTTATGGGTAAGTAGCTATTGTATAAATGACACCAGAGGAAATCTCTGCAGTCACATGGAGGAATATGTCCCACAGGGCAAATTTAGAAGCAGACTGAGCCAAACTGTTGCTCATGGACAGCCAAGAACAGAACCCTATGACACTTTCTCTGGATCAGCTCAACTGTCAAGTAGCAACCAAGTACGTACATTGTAGATTTCAGCCAGACTCCTCAGTGCCTTTCTGACTCAGAGCCTCTGGGCATTTATATCTGGAACCAGACCAGGGTGTCTGGCTCCTCATGTGGGCCAACAGTGGAAAATCCGGCAGCAAAAGTCATGGGATGCTCTTTTCCAAATTTGTTTTTTGGAGTTTTCTTCAGCTAATCTATTTTTTTGCAGCAATTGCTAACTAATGGAATGCAGCGTTCACTCCAAAGTAACACTCTAGTGATCTTCTACACTCATTTTCAGTAGGAAACACATTATGACTGGTGTTATGGAATTTAAAGCAAGAACCTCAACTCCGTGTTTCTCTGTCTTACTCTGAACAGGATTGAGTGCTGCAGAAAAACTGATGAAAATGAGGAGACTTCTAAAACCTCTACACCCTTTGGCTATTTTAGATGCTGGTGTTGCGTCCAAGTCAGTCTCTTTCATTCAGAAATGCAGAGACTGGCAGCCTCCACGGGATATCCACCTGTGTAATTCCCTTTAGGATGGTATATAAAAACACTGACTTTCATCCTAAGCCAGGGACTGAATTAGGGATCCCTATGGAATGTCACCTAAGCAGTTAACACATAGTATTGTAGAATTAAAGCCATTATCATAAAACATTTTTAGGAATCCTTCTCTCTTTTGAGGTTCTTCTCTTTTTCACTGAATAGCTCTTCATTTAGCCACACCATCATCCAAATCCTGATGGGAGGGTGGTTAAAAATGAGTGAAAACTGATGTGGTTTCCTTGTGCCCAACCCCTTTGTCTTCCAGAGGAGCGCCAGTACCGCTGCGAGGACTGCGACCAGCTCTTCGAGTCCAAGGCTGAGCTTGTAGACCACCAGAAGTTCCCCTGCAGCACCCCTCACTCCGCCTTCTCCATGGTGGAGGAGGACTTCCAGAAGAAGCTTGAGAATGAGAATGACCTTCAGGATGTGCATGAAATCCAGGAGTGTAAAGAGTGTGACCAAGTGTTCCCAGACTTACAAAGGTAGGAGAAGATGCTTAAAATTGTAGATGAAAATTCTTTAATGGCTTCAGTTGGATCATGCAGGGTATCAGCAGGGCAGAACCTGGTACATTCATCTTCTGTAAATAGCAAAGATCAACAAGATGTCTATGGCAGTTGGTGTTTTACGATATAAAAAGCTATGGAGTCTCAATAAAGCAGGGATTTGACCCATGTGCTAAAAGTCCTTAGCGTGGACCTTAAATTAAGAATTGGATCTTTTTAGACAAGCAGTTCTGTAGCTGCCATGAATTGGTCTGGTTGCAGTGAAACCACAGGAGTGGTTATAGTTCAAATCAACTAAGATCTGGGCTCCTTATTTTTTTGTAGAAATAATTTGGAACATCTCTGAGTGGGGTTCACTGATGTTACCAATTTTATCTTTGCAAAAAAGCCATTTTAGTTAGAGACAGGCTCTAGGTGCTAATATATATGTGCCTATAGGTTATTAATTATTTATAGGCATATTGTCATGAAATACTGGTGTTCGTTGTTTTCTTGAATTTATCTGTCTTTTAAACCAGATAGATAAATGTGTGCATACGTACCCTAAATACACATAGAATATAAATAGAAAGTACAATTTTAATATACTGAAGATCATTTACATATTTCCTACCACTATTGTTTTTGTTATTACTTAAAATACCATATGGCAATGCTGATTAACAACAAATTTTGCCAATTATTGAAAGATATTGAGAGTACATGGGAACTTCTGCAGCACATCCCTCCCAAATTCACATCTTGGTGCTTTCTTGACCAGGGAAGGTTAACCTCGGCATTGGGTAGTAATGCTGAGATATCTCAATAACAAAATCCTGGGCCAGATGTGGTGAGACAGTGCATTTCACAGGAAGCTGGTTGATAACAGCAGCAGATCTGGGCCAGGATCTTGGCTTTCAACCAGAGTCTGTAGCACCATTCCCACACTCCCATAGTGCCTTTTTTCCTTTCAACGTTCTGTGGACACACCTGAAATGCCTGCCCTTTTGGGGCACAGCAGTGAGTTTGTTTGCATTGCTTAATAATCATCTGCCTTTGATGCCCTTAAATGCTGACTTGTTAATTTAGAGTATTTCGTGTGTTTCACAGAAATCCTCACTAGTCCATGACCCAGGGCGTTGTGGTGTCTGTTAGAGGTTAGCATGGATTTCTGCATGCCCAGATAATTACTTCTGGATACTCCAGGTGCGAGATGGAGCCCTCTCTCCCAAAAGACACATTCCTTTGCTCCTCTTGATGCAGCAGAGGTGGCTCAGCATCATGTGGGGCATCTGGATCAATATTAATCATATGACCCCCCAATCCTTACACTTCCACAAAATTAATGACACTGAAATTAAAACGTGGTGTGCCGAACATCACTCCCCACATACTGGGTCAACCCCACTGAGCAGGAATTTGTGCAGGCAAAAGGTCTTGTTCCCCCACTGATGTTGAGCTGTGTGTGGCTCCATGTGTGTAATTTTCATTCTGAGGGATTGATTTGAAGGGACTGATGGAGGCAGATCAAGTCAGAAGGATTTCCAGCAGCTTGGGTGAGGCAGGACTCTTATCCATAATGTTTTTGCGTTTGCAAGTTACTTGGTGTTAGAGTCCTTTCCTCCCTGTGAGCCATAGGATGATATCTAACATATGGGAATCATTGAGGAAATGTAAATTTAGCTTAAAATATTAAATATTGAAGAGAAAGGGCAGAAAACAAAGAACAAGTCATCATAAATAGATGGGCAGTACTGTGAGAAAGAGTGAAAAATGAGAGAGAATGCAATCGCTCTCTGAACTCCTGAATTATTGAAAGGCTCATACACCACAAAGACAGTTCAAAGCAAAAAGTGCCAAAGTGTGCTATATCCAGATTACATAAAACAAAAGGCCCAAATGAGCCGTGCTTGAGGGGTTGAGTAAGTACATGGAGAAACAGCTGAGCAGGAAGATGAAGATTTTGGGTCCAGAAGTGACCAGTGCTGATGGCCCATCATAGAGCTGTGGCTGAGTTAGGGAGCTGGTGCCAGAGCCAGGGACAACAATCTCTCTGAGCCTTATGGCAAATTTGTTCACCAGTACATGATGGAAATTCAGTTGCTATAAAAGTATTAGGAGGAGAAGGCAGATTATTTTTCCCCCCAAAAGAAAGAGAGAGATAGAAGAGCATCCGCAGTGTGAAAGTATTTTCATTACCTTTGGCTGAGGATGGAGGTTGCTATTTGTTCTGCACACCCCAAACGAGACTGTAACCCCAGAAGGTTTGTCACTGATTCAGCAGAGATCAGGGGGAACTTCAGGTGAGAGTAAGTTTATCCAGGTGGGCATTCTGGGCTAAAACTCAGTTTCTGGTGGCTTTTCTGTGGACCTACTCTTGGCATTATGTAGTGATCTTTTCTCAAGCAGTAGTGTGAGTTATTACTCTGTGACCAAGAAATGCAGGTGTTTAAAAATACATGTTTACTACAAATGAATAATAAAAACTCAGAGACAAAAATTAATTCAAAGATGTGCAACAGAAATTAGGTGGACATTGAATATATCCTACTTATAGGCTGAATAAACCACTAAGAAATGAATGACTAAACAACTACACAATTCAACAGAGTTAATAATAATCATCAAGAATAAGTTCACTTGTAGTGTGCCATATCTAGAGGCTTCTTAGACTCCTCCTGTCCTACTCCAGAGGAGTTATTCCTCATCTATTCCTGCTGCAAGAAAAATTGGCTCCCATCAAAGGAGTGGATTTATGGCAGGTGGTGGGATCCAAGGTGTGTTTACAGGGAAAGTCATAAGGTAGAAATAATTCAGACTGCAGGGAAGAATTACCAGAGTGAAATACTGAGAGGTGTGCGAAATAATCTCCTTAGGGAGCGATGGCAGCAGCATCTCCTGGAGCATTTGCAAGTGACCTGGCAAAACATGAGAGGATGTGTTATTCTGATAGGGAGGTGGAGTTCTGCCTCCTGGCTGGGGTGAGCCTGGTGTTCAAAAGCTTGTTTCTGTCAGGATTGGGCCTTTGGGGCTATTTAATTTTTTTTTTTTTTTGCTGTAACCAAGTACTGTGCTCTCTCCTTGTGCTATAAACCACTGATAAAGTCACATGTGTGACCTTGCTGAGCCCTGTTCCTGTTTCCACAGCCTGGAGAAGCACATGCTGTCGCACAGCGAGGAGAGGGAGTACAAGTGTGACCAGTGCCCCAAAGCCTTTAACTGGAAGTCCAACTTGATACGTCACCAAATGTCTCACGACAGCGGGAAGCACTATGAGTGTGAAAACTGTGCCAAGGTACAGTGAATTTGTAGGCTGCCTGGCACTTCTTGTGCTGCTGGATGCACAGGTGCATGGAAGTGGGGATATCCAGGGCTGGGATGCAGGAAGGTTTAGGGTTTCTGCCATGCTCCAGATGGTTTCTCAAGGGTTTACACTTCTACTTTATAAATATGTTATTTTTCTACCCTTTTGGTTTGGAAATGGCTGTGGAGTCTGAAATGAGTGCTGATGCAGGATGCTGAGCACCCTCAAGCTCAGGGCTTGGCACCGTGAGAGGATTGGTGGGGTGTAAGAAGGTCACTGAGAGGCACTGAGGGGCAAGAAACCCCAGGGAAATACAGGGTGGAGAGTTCCCCAGGCTGTGTGCCAGCTGTTGGGACCAGAAACTTCAGGACACTGCTGCAATATGCATCAAAATAAGAAACAATAATGGGCTGCAGCACAGCTGAGTGCAGCTTTCATCTCTAGAGCATCTCCCATCACTTCCCTGCACTGAGCTTCCTGTGTGGATTCTTTGTATAGGATGTGGTGCTCTGCATTGCTTTTTATCAGATTCCCAAAGCTTGGACCTTCTGCATGGAAACCTAGTTTTAAGTAGATTTGCTGCAATAATGGGAATTCTATATTGAACTAATGCTTGTAAGTAACTAAGCTCTGGTTTCTAGGACTGTGTCATGTACAGGATTTCCTGCTGTCACACACTCAGATGTTGACATAAAGTATTTCTATTGCAGTAATGGTTAGAGGTTTCAAGCAGCCACGTTTTGACTCATTTTCCATGAGGTCCCTGACCTCAAATGTGCAATGACAAAGTCAAATGCATCTGCTGCAAAGGGGCTAACAGATCCACCCAATACTTGGCTGATCCTGGGAAACTGAGGCCCCCATCCTGCAGGCACAGCTCCCACTGATGCCCATTAGTGACATTTTTAATTGTAAATGTTCTCAAAAATAGTTCCAGGGTTTGAATTTTAAAACATTCCTGTAATAACTGGCTTCTTTTGCAGTCAAGTTTCTTGGTTAATCAGTACTCATTTCCTAGCAGGTTTTCACGGACCCCAGCAACCTTCAGAGGCACATTCGTTCCCAGCATGTTGGGGCTCGTGCTCACGCTTGTCCAGAGTGTGGCAAAACCTTTGCCACTTCTTCAGGCCTCAAACAGCATAAACACATCCACAGCAGTGTCAAACCTTTTATATGTAAGTCCTCAACTAAACGTCTTTGATTGTGTGTTGTTTCCTTTGCCGTAAAGCAGAGCGAGCTGGAAGCAGGAGCTTGTGTTCTGCTCCCTCTGAATTGCCCACCCGTGTCACAGGGGCTGTGAGTTACTGAATGAGTTCTGGGTTATTTGTGGTCCAATGCAAAGAGTTATTTTCATGTGATTTTCCTTTTCAGACAGACGCTGTATGCTGTACAAATGTACCTGTTGTCCCTGGGATGTTTTTCCATGCACAGATGCAAAGCGAGGAGTGGGATTTAGTAAGAAGGAGCAGTGCCAGCCTCGGAGGCTGCAGCCTCATTGCTTCACACTGTGCTGAGCTGGCTGCTCCCCTTCCTGCTTTAGGAGTTAATTTTGGGCCACAGAGCCTCCACAGCTGATGCCATGACTTTTGCTGGAGCTGGAAAACAAACCTCAGAGGCAGTGAGTTTGAGTTGGACCAGTTTACTGCCCTCCTTGAGGCTCCTTTGCATGCCCCAAGTTTAAGTGCTGAGTTGAGCTGTTAGATCTTTGCCAACAGCTACTCCAGCAATAAAACTCGCCTTGGATGTGAACCTGACTCTGTACTGGGCTTAAATTGGATCCTCAGTGTCTCATGTGTTGTGTTTGCTGCTGAGCCAGACCCTGCTTGATAAAGGTGCAGGTTGCTCTCTCTCCCTTTCACTGGTGAAGCACAGGCAGAAAACACTTTTAAAAATGTTCTTGGTACTGCTACTCTCCACCACAGCCTCTTCAGGCACCTGCCGTGCCTCAAAGGTACCTTGTGACTGCCTCCCCTACTTGTCCCTTAAACCTGTTAATCTTTTCTTCTCTCGACAATAATTTACATAAATACTGACACCATACCTGGAAAAACCATTGGCCACAAGCTCATATAATTTCTCAAGAGAAAGTGTATTGTCTTAACTAACTTGTGCAAATTCTGTAGCCTGCTTTTGGGTTAATAATACTTTTGATTTGGACTCCTTCAATGAGAAAATGCATAAATAGATCCAATGATAAATATCACTAATAATTTTTAAAGCTGACTCCAAGTTAAGTGATTACATTTAATTAGGAAACAGTAACTTTTGGTTAGGTGGGGAGTCTTCAGATAGTCCTATTGCAACATTTTATATAAAAGTCTCTGAGTGGCACCTCTCACACCTGAAATAATCTCTCAAAGGCTCTGTGTTACTATTTATTCTGATAAATCAAAACAGCAACTGCTTTTCTTCACATGTTACAGTGTGAGGGATGAAACCCTATTGAGCAACCTACAAACAACAGCCACGTAGTCGCAGAACAAAAGGGTTTGGAGACCACATGTTTGGTCAGCTTTGCCAAGCAGTGAGAGGGAGGTAGGGTCACCTAAAGCAGATATCTGTTTTCCACCAGAAGGCCACACACCGTGATTCACTTGTACCAGTCTGTTTATGGCAACTGTCTCTTATTACAGTGCACCGCCCAAGCTTGAGTGAAAACTCACCAACGCTAAGGTAATTATTCACTGCCTTCACAAAATCTCCAGGCTCCCCAAATAGAAACCACATGCCATAATAGACTGAGCATATTCAAAATAGTACTTACAGTAATTTTTTTTAATAAGCAGAAAATACGCAAACTTAACTACTGGCTAATTTGGGGCCCAGAGACAATGGTGGTGCAGAGTGTGCGTGGGCATGAGATTAATTTTTGCAATCTGGGATCCAGACTGGGAGCTTTTGTTAAACCTGGGGTCTGCAGAGCAATAAAAGCCACAAGGAGGGGGGCTTCCCTTACAAGTTAGTTGCTTGAAAGTATGGCACTGAGATTTAAAGGGTATAATAAGGTGCAATAGGAGAAATCAAGTCCAGCTTCTGTTGCTTTGATACATGGAAGCAATTAAAGTTGATAACCATCCTCCATCTACTAAAGTTCAAGCCATGTGATGAAAAGGAGGTAGATCTTGTAACACAGACAAGAATACTGGCTCCTGGGAATATCCATGGAGGTGAAGGTGACATAGTCAATTTAGACAGTCTTCTCAAGTCCAGGGGCATTGGGTGTACCTGTCACTGATGCTGTGATCACCCAGGCTTCAGGTGACAGTCTCCAAGAGTGTAACTACTCCATGGAGTAAGGGCTTTGACCTGGGCCCAGAATTTCTCTGCCAGTCTTTAGAGCCCATGGATTGAACAGAAAATTGATAAAAGCAAGAGGCACCTTGAGTAAGTAGCATCTCATTAAATAGTTCCAAATAACTTCAGTGTTCAGAAAGGTAAAATCTTTGGTACAGCTGTTAATGCTTTGATTGAGATTGTAATAATAAGTATTTACATATTTTAATGGTGTTACCATTATTGGTTGAATTTAGTTTTAAAACTGAGATAAAATGCATTTAGTCAAATGATTGATTTGCCTCTCCCTTAATAGTTTATAAAGATACCTCTCAATTCTAAGTGCATGCTTTTCTCCAGAGCAGAATATTTCTTGATTCTGTTGACTTTGGAATGTATTAATGGAGAATAATAATTTAATAATGTCCCACTTCTCTTTAAGAGGGAACTTCTCAGACTTTAAGAAGACTAAATCAATGCTAATACTCCCCTTTTCACCCCCTTACCACTCCAGCCTACCTGAGCAAAGCCTTGTCTTTAATAAAGCCATGTCAATAAGAAGCAGACCCTCAACACAATGTGATAAAAGATCAGAAGTTCATAAAACGTGATTCCTTTTTAATTCTGTATTAGCCTAGCCTTGGAAATACATGCATTTGAGGTTTGGTTTTTTTGGAAAAATATATATGGTCCATTCTGCTTTACACACAGAGAGGAGTTAACCCATAATATTCAAGATGAAGCTTGTGCAAAATATGACACTTGTATCACCATTTTGGTCAGTTGAATTTTGGTTTCTGTGATCAATGTGATGGGAGCAGGGGGAGCTTACTGTGTAAAACCTCAACAGTGAAGGTAAGGGGACTGATTCTGTACCCTGAAGAAGTTTGGAGTTGGGAGCTAAAATCTTATGCCTGCAATTGGGCTAAAAATAGGAGAAAATAGCAGAAAATTCAGAGCTTCATACTGCAACAAATAAACAATAAATAGTTCTGTATTAAATAAAAGTATTTCTATGTTAAATAGGCAAATAAAATATTTTTTAAAAAAGGACAGAAAGTACTTAATCAGGAGGAAGAAACCATTTTTGAGGAACTAGAATAAGCTCTCCTCATACTCCATCCCTTTCATTTTTGTTTCTCCTCCATATTTTTTCTTCTAAATTTTTCATGATATTTTTGATTTTCTCTCTTTTATTTCTTGTCTCTCCTTGTGAATGAAGATTTCCAGCAGGAACAGTAACTGATACACAGCAACAAACATTCTTCCTGGATTACTGCATTGCAAATTTCCTGTGTTTGGGCCCAATTCTGCACTCCTTACCCCACGAATTGTCCCAGGGCTATCAGTGGGATGTGAGCAGGGAAAACGGGTGGCTGGGGCAGGATCAGGCCCTGGAACAATAGGAGCATTGTTGCTGAGATATGAAGCAGCCTGCTGAAGAGGTAAACAGTTGAGAGATGACAACAAGTGGTCAAGTTTCTCAAGGGCAGAGATTTGGAGGAGCAGGAAGGTTAGTGCAGGCCCCGGTGCGAGTGGAAGTCAGAGGACGTGATTGCAGTTCATGGGAACCAAGAGTGCAGGATGGGATACATTCAATTCAGTTTCCTTTGCAGGCTTAAAATAGAGCCATTGTAAATTATGTCAGACTGTCTCAAATCATGAAAATGATTGTTAAAAAGGCCTCAGAATACACAATGTGTATTGTTGTGTGGCTTTGATGTGTGAAAGATGAGAGTTTATGATATAACACAAATTAAATAAAAATAAAGCGGCCACATGCTTTTTCCTGGCTGGGAAAAAAAAGGATTATTGCAGAGGGATAACACTGCTTGCTGATAATCTGCTGCCTAGTTTTAAACAGCACTGGAGCTAATGCTGTTAGAGGCAGAGTTTGCAAGGAAATCCATCAGGCTCTTACTGAGCATCAGACATGCAAATAAATACAGATTCATTCCTAAATTAGATTGGTTTTGAAATATAGTGTATTTTGTCATGTGCAATGGCAAACAAGCAATATTAAGAGTAGTAAAGTTCATTAAGATGTGGAATTTAGAGTCACAGCATCTCAGGTACCTGTAAGGACCATGCATTACACAAATAGAAATGCTTTGGACATATGAGAGTACTTGACTGAGGTTACTCAGGGGCTAGCCTAGACATCCATGGGATTACATTTTTAATTGTAACTGGAAAAAACTGTTGTTTGTTAACAAGGTTATATGTGGAAATACCTGATTGTCTCCTCCTTCACCTCTTTCCTATCCTCATGGTCTTGCAGACTGAAAGCTCTGTGAGGCGGCTTCATCTCTGTCTGGTCCTGCAAATATTTATTTTAATGACTAATTTCCACGTGGGAGTAGTGCCACGAATGGATGTCCTTTGAAGACACCTGTGCTCTCACACAGGAGCACTGTGGGTTCGCGCAGGGTCACAGCACTGTGGCTCGTGGTGGGGCTCTGGGGGTTGGGGCAACACGGAATAACGGGACCAAACGTGCTACGCTGCAATGCAAAGAGCAAACAAGGAGAGAGTGTCTTTTAGTGGTTCCAGACCTTTTCTGGTTTGTTGGAGCGGGTTTTGATGCTGTCTTTAGCCGTGTCTTCCTTGCTTTGGAGAGTACAATAACTTTTGTACATTTGCGCACCCAGACTTTCCCTACGGTTTCCTCATTGACAGGTGGTGGGTAAAAAAATGGTGTTATTTGCACAATTTTGGGAGTGGGGACAATCACCATAAAGCCTGAGATGTGTTGTTGTTGTTGTTTACATACAGGTGAGGTCTGCCATAAATCCTATACTCAGTTTTCAAACCTTTGTCGTCATAAGCGCATGCATGCTGATTGCAGAACCCAAATCAAGTGCAAAGACTGTGGACAAATGTTCAGCACTACGTCTTCCTTAAATAAACACAGGAGATTTTGTGAGGGCAAGAACCATTTTGCAGCAGGAGGATTTTTTGGCCAAGGCATTTCTCTTCCTGGAACCCCAGCTATGGATAAAACGTCCATGGTTAATATGAATCATGCAAATCCGGGCCTTGCTGACTATTTTGGAGCCAATAGGCATCCTGCTGGTCTTACCTTTCCAACAGCTCCTGGATTTTCTTTTAGCTTCCCCGGTCTGTTTCCTTCAGGCTTGTACCACAGGCCACCTTTGCTACCTACTAGTTCTCCTGTTAAAGGACTTCCGAGCGCAGATCAGACAAACAAAAGCCAAAGTCCCCTCATGACAAATCCTCAGATACTGCCAGCCACCCAGGATATTTTGAAGGCACTAAATAAACAACCATCAGTAGGGGAGAATAAGCCAGTGGAGCTTCAACCAGAAGGGTCCTCTGAAGAGAGGCCGCATGAGAAACTCAGTGACCAGTCAGAGAGTAGTGACCTTGACCTTGACGATGTCAGTACCCCCAGTGGCAGTGACCTGGAAACCACCTCGGGCTCTGATCTGGAAAGTGACATTGAAAGTGAGAAAGAGAAATTTAAAGAAAATGGTAAAATGTTCAAAGACAAAGTAAGCTCTCTGCAGAGCCTGGCGTCAATAAATAATAAGAAAGACCACAGCAATCATTCCATTTTCTCACCATCCTTAGAGGAGCAGACTGCGGTGTCAGGAGCGGTGAATGATTCTATAAAGGCTATTGCTTCTATTGCTGAAAAGTACTTTGGTTCAACAGGACTTGTGGGGCTGCAAGACAAAAAAGTCGGAGCCTTACCTTACCCTTCCATGTTTCCCCTCCCGTTTTTTCCAGCATTCTCTCAATCAATGTATCCATTTCCTGATAGAGACTTGAGACCGTTACCCTTGAAAGTGGAGCCCCAATCACCCAGTGAACTCAAGAAGACCCCAAAGGGAAGCTCTGAGTCTCCCTTTGACCTCACCATAAAGCGTAAGGAGGAGAAGCCACTTACTCCCATCCCCTCAAAGGCAGCAGCCCCCTGTGCAGCCAGCCAGGACCAGCCTCTGGATCTCAGCATGGGCAGCCGAAGTCGAGCCAGCAGTACAAAACAAGCCGAGCCTCGGAAAAACCATGTCTTTGGAGAGAAGAAGGGAGGAGACGTGGAGCAAAGGAAAGCTTCAGAGTCCTCTTTGCAGCACGCCAGGCCCACCCCGTTCTTTATGGATCCCATTTACAGGTAACAGGCTGTCTGCTGCCTTTCAGCATCCTTTGGGACAGGCAGCCAGGTCTGCCAGGGCCACAACCTGTCCCCTCCCGGTGTCCCTGGAGACACCATCCTACTGCCCAGACATTGGGGACCCCAGTCTGTATTTTGACCTACACATCCCAGCTATTCCCATCCAGCCCTGGGGCTGGTAATGCTGCAATTAGCAAGTCTTCATGACTGCTCTGATTGCTGTGAGTTATTAGTTTAACCTGCATAGCTTGACATGCAGAAATTGAATATATTCCTCTTACCCGTAAACAAATTGGAATCAGTATTGGATGTTTATCTATTTGGTGGGTATTTGGCATCACTGGTTTGCCTAAAATGCCTTTTCTTCTGAAATGCTGCCCACTCTGGCTTCCCCTGGATTTGACAGAGCATCTCTCCAGGGGGCCTGTTGTACTCCTCCTTGCCAGTTCCTCTTGAATTCAGTAGTAGTATCTCATAAGTAAAACACTGGTCCTAAGGTGTATTAAATATATGAAAATTGAGAGTGATTTCTGCCCTTTTTTACCATTATTTGAGGAGTGGGTTGATTTCTTCAGGCATTTCATTCATGGAATTGAAGGCACAGCATCCTTGTGGGTATAAAGCCTCACCAGTAGGCTCTTTAAGCATAGAATCATCATACAATGGTTTGGGATAGAAGGGACCTTAAGGATCATCTCATTCCAACCCACTGCCATGGGCAAGGACACCTTCCATTGGACCAGGTTGCTCAGAGCCCCATCCATGACCTACCTGGTGAAATCAGTAGGAACCTTGTTGGTGGCTTTGGCAGGTGCACAGAGGCACTGTCAGTGAGCTGAGGTTTTAAAAACCAGTGGTAAAATCCAGACCTCCTGGTGCTTCCCAGTAGAGCTGAGATGGATCTCCCTGGGATCTGAATTTCACCTGCATCCTGTGTACATCAGCCCCCTTGCCTTTTCTGCTCATGTATCTGTTACCACCCAAAGTCGTGCATCTAAATTAGTTTAGAGAAATAGTAGCCATAAAAATATTTGTCTGTAGTATAAATGACTGATTTTACAGCTTATTGTTAAAAAAGAAGGTTATTGCCATGTAAATTATGTTAATTTATTACTTTATCTGAAAAAGGAATGCTGTGGGCAAAGTTTTTGGAGAAAGCTGGTGCATAAGACAAGAAGTCTGCCTTATAAAGAAACAGGATATGGTGCTATTTACTGAGGTAGTTTTGTTCATACCAGATTGATATCTGTGTTAGACCATAGGTTTTCTTTGCGTCATATGCATTTAAAATGCCTGAAGCAGCGGAAATAATGACCTGTGTTTTATGGCCCTGCATTACAAACTAATTAAATTGCATTACAAATCCCCCTGCCCATGGCAGGAGCGTTAGAATGAGATGATCCTTAAGGTCCCTTCCAAACCAAACCATTCAATGAGTCTACAGTTCTATGATTCTAATGAAATCTGAATAAATCCTGGCAGCGTAGCACGAGGCCTTCCTTTGCCATGAGTTACAGCTACATATGGACCAACAGGATCCGTCTCTTGAATCATACACATCATGACAGAAAAAGCAAAAGCCCCAAATATGCATGCTGTTTCTGAATTATCCATGCTGTGTTTTGCTGCCTGAATGCCCAAAGGTGGATCACACTCTTTGCTGCTGGCACCTCAGATTCAGTGTGTTCCTACAAGCCCACCTTTCCCCTCATGCACCAGAGGGGGTTCCATGTGGTGACCTTGATGTCCTGCATGGGCAGACGAGAAGGGGCCCACGGCTCAAGGCTCTGTTGCCTTGAATTCCTCTGAGTTGAGAACACTCTCTGTTACCTTATTTCTTTATAAAAGTGCTTGGCAGTTTATTATTGGTTCCTGTTAGAATTATTACTAATCTTTTGAAATGTATTATTCCTTAATTATATAGAATTATTCACTATATAAATGGTATCATCTCCCTTTAATGACAATTCACAGCCCCCACCCCAGTAATGAGTTGTACACAGGAACTGAGACTTGTCTGTCCTTTTCTTGTACCATTATCTCTGAGAAAAACTTGACTTGATGTAGAACTGACTATTGTAAACCTGAGTAGCTGTATGATTATTATTATCTGAGACTGATTCATCACAAGCAAATCTAATTTTAACATTTACAGAGTAGAAAAAAGAAAGTTAACTGACCCACTGGAAGCTTTAAAAGAGAAATACTTGAGACCTTCCCCGGGATTCTTGTTTCATCCACAAGTAAGTATTTTGGGAATTCTGGTGTTGTAAACAAGCCTGTTGATGCTTCAAAGCAGGTGCAGAGAAATGAATGCAGTCTTAGTCATTTTTGGATTTCCTAAAACACACAGTTTTTGCTGGACCATTGTGGTGGAAAAGCGTAAGCATTGTTCTGAGCTTCTTGATGTTTTGCAGATGAAACAACATGTTTTGATTATAGAGGAAGCTGATTCTAACTACATGTATCTTTTAGAACCTGTTCCTCCAAACCATAGCATAGCTACCAACCCTTGCAGCTAGTCGTGTCTTCTTCAGCACTCCCGTCCGTGCTCTGGGCGAGTAGAGTCAGTTTTGACTGTGAGGACTCAATGTAGATTCAAAGTAGGGCCAGCAAAGCTGAGCATCCCAGTTGTCAAGGGATTTTATTATATTTAAGGACTCCCATAAAAGAGGTAAATCTTTCCACCCAATGTGTTCAAGTCTAATAATGCAAATGCTGCACCTCTTCTGGGCAGATGTTGTGGGCTATAGTGTGTGCAGTGGCTGTGTGGGATCCCTGGTCTTCTACACCTGAAGATGTGCTGTGTGGGGGCTGCTCTCTTGTTCATAGGCCACAGTGCTGAATAACATGTAGGAGGGTGTCCCTAAAATGGTGTAACAAGTGCAATGTGTATGTAGTGTAGGAAGAGGACCTGTATGCAAACTGTCTTGCTTTTCTCCACCAGCACAACAACCTCATGTTGTTTTCCTCCTCCTTGCTCAAGGAGATCTGCTAAAAATTTGTGTTAAATCTTATACATGAAATAAAATGCTCTGTGGTATCTGCAAACTTGAACCCCTTGCTGACTGTGGGCTATTTCATTTCAGTAATGACACCCTATACACATCTTGTGTTTTAAACACACAACCATGAGCTTCTCTCTCTGGTTCAGCTTCCTCTGAATTCTGGGGCAAACCACTCTGATAATCTGCCACCATTTGCTTTCTTTTTTTTCAATTAAGTCCTAAGTTGTTGAATATGTGCTGAAATGTGGGACTTCTGGAGAACTGGGAAGAGCAGCTGATGACAATATATGGTTGCAGATGCCCAAACCTAATGCTATTTCATGGGTGGAGAGTGCAGAAAAACCTCATTCCAATTTCAATGTCTGAAGAAAGTGTCAGATCTCAGTATTAAAGTGTTGAGTAGTATTTATGTGCTATAAGTATTTATGGCATTATATATGTATTTACAAGCATTAAATAAGTATTTAAAATGTATTAAAATTGCTGAGAATTTATGTGCAAGATTTAATGGCAGCTCAACACCTGCTCCCAAGTTACCTTAATAAGGTAAATTTGCCCTCAAGTGGGAAAACAAGTAAAAATTCCCATTTCATAGTATGTAGTACTAATGGACAAACAGGAGCTCAATCTTCTTTGTGTCCCTGGTGTAAAACCAGACTGGTTCCTCTCCATCAAATGAATTACTCTGTTAGAACATGTATAAGGGGCTGTAAATTGATAGTAAATTATTTAAGTGAGGGATTTTAGGTACTATACTGATGGAAAAAAACAGTATTATTTTGCTTAGTGCTCTCTGTAGCTGTTCAGAGGGTGTAACTCAGTGTGGTTTGGTGCAGTTGGATTCAGGGGGCTCTGAAGGTGTCACAGGTCGGTCTGATGCCAGTGGTGGGTTGGATGGTCAGTGAGTGGGAAAGGGGCTGTTGAGGGAAAATTCCCAGTTAAGAGTTTGGCTGTGAAGGACAGCGAAGGAGTTGGATATTCTGTGCAGTGTTGTCTGACTCTGAGTTCCCTGGGGACTTGGGAGTCAGCGAGGATGCCGTAGGAGTGCAGGTGAAGTGAAGACATTGGGCATTTTCCTGTTAATGGGCAGGATGTTGGGATTTCACCCTTCCTGGTTTTGCACAGAGAGTTGGTTAAGTCTCTTGGTGCCTCAGGAAGGTCCCAGTGCTGTCACCAAGTGCATCAGTGAGAGGAGGAGGTGTCGGTGCCACCTCCCCATGGCAGGGCCAGCCCAGGAGGGGCAGTGCCAGCCTGCAGTGGAAGGAGGGAGAGCTGGCTGTGCACCTGCCTTGCTGAGCCCCCTCCTCCACTCTTCCCACTGTGCAATACAATAAAAAACCCATGGTAAAGCCTGGCTTTTGTTTTATCATTTACCTGACTGAGAGGGATGATGTCTTAAACATGGTGTGAGATGGGTCGATACAAAGGTCAGGAGTGTAACAGGCACTCTTAGTACGTTGTAAAAGAAAACTAAACCACCAGCACATGTCCTGTCAAAATAGTACATGTCAAAAAGTGCTCTCTTGCAAACTTTAATTGAAAGGAGCCTCCTGTTTGCAAAGGCAGAATCTGGCTCAGTATTTATAGAGGACTGGGGAATGGCAGAAAAGCTGTTTTTCCTTTATAGTCCTGTTCACCCCTGTAAAAGTACAGGTGGAGAGTGCTCCACAAATTTTCATTTTCTTCTGGCAGGATTTATCCATATAAAACATCTCCAGAATTCCTGTTTGTGTCCTACAAGCTTGTGTTTCTGTAGGTGAATTTATTCTTGAAAATTGCCGTCTCATGAAGAAAGAATTTCTTTTTTTAAACTGGATAATACAACAGCAAACAGATGAATGTTTCAAATAGGTTTCTGGAGTAGATCTTAAAGACATAACCCCCCCATAGTCCTTATCCTGTCCCTGCCTGGCAAAATTCCTCCCAGTGGCAGTGGCCCAAAAACTATTAAAATTAGATAATTTAATGGCATTTCACAACAATTTTTCATTATAATTATCGCATTTTTAGGAAGATAACACCTCCCCTGCAACAAATAATTCAGAATAACATTTTATTTAGTATCTTTAAATAAAATCTTAGGAAGTAGATTGATTGCAATAAGGGTTCCAACGCAGGAATAATATGTTGTTTTTGTTTCAATTTTGCTCCCAGTTCCAATTGCCTGATCAAAGAATTTGGGTAAGTTCATTGCTTATATTTTTGATCTAATCACTGTGAAATAAATTGCATAAGAAAAATATAATATGAAAGATAACTTACCGCTCAATTATGGAGCATGCCGTGCTTTCCTACAGGGTGTTGTAGCTGTTGCAGATAAATAATCCTCTTATGTCAAATTGGCTTTATTTTTACGTATCTGATCCTGCTGCTTTTATTTGGCAAAGGCAATGGGAGCTTTACCTGAGTGAAAGTTTCAGAATGCAGTCTTTGTTTATATGTAACTGAAATTGTTCCAAGCCATTTCCTTCAGAGATTACAGTGAAATTTTCAGGCTGAAATCTTGCGAGATTGCAATAGTTAATAAATATTTAATCTGCATTAAAATACAGAGCCTCAGAGGACTTCATGTTTCTCTCTTGCCTTGACTTCAAGTGGGAGTTAGTTCCTTTAATAGTCACTTTAATAGTCATTTTAATAGCTTTGAAATTTGGAGCTTAATTGCTCATTCCGGTGCTTAAAGTAGGAATAAAACACCCATTTATTTGCTGTGTTTAGGTCAAATTTGTCCTGTGTGTCTACTTACATCATCCCCCTTACACGAGCAGGAATTGTGGTTTTAATACTGTGGGATAAATTTGAGCCTGGTCTTCTATTTTTATAAAACGCTATTTTTAATATGTCTAAATTGTTCATGAAAAAAAATAGAGCGCTACAGCAACTGCTTTTGCAGATGCAACTCAAATAACACCGTGTTCTGCTCTTGCATTGCTGGCTCCTCCGCTGCAGCGCTGAACCCATAAATGCTTGTCCCAGATTTTTCCCAACCTTTGTGCTTGGGAGGGGAGAGCTGGAGCCAGGCGGCTGCGGGTCCTGACTCACCCCGCTCATCGCTCGCTGTGCGACGTGGACTCGTTTCACAAGACAAAGCCAAGACTTTGCAGACTGAGCTCTGAGATCTTCATGTGCTCTTCCCCACGTGGTGTGGGAGCCCCCAGAGGTGCTGCCCCTGCTGTTGGGTGTTTATCCCTGCTCTCCGTTCCATGCCATCCTTGGTACGCCTCAGAAGCGGTGATGGACCTTGGCTTTGTGTACACATGGCTTTTAATCCCACTGTCTTCCTGTAAAACCATGGTTTGTGCAGGTGCAAGACGTGCACTGGGACCCTGAGCTGGAAGGAGCTGAGGCACTGAAGGACTCCTGCAAGCACCCATAGGTGCTGAATGAGCTCAGCAGGAGGCAGCATTGGATGCCAGACTTGGAGAGCACAAGAGCTGTTTTCCAAACATTGTCTTTGCTGTAGAGGGAATTGAGTGTAGGACCTGAAGGGGCTGCGGTAGAATATGTGATTTGGCCCAGGCACCCTGAATCCTCTGCTCTCAGGAAAGTGGCTCATTGGGGGGATATTTGGGAAGTTGAAAACCCCAGTACAGTCTGTTCCATCTGTCTGTTTCCCTTGACCTTAGCTTGGTCCTCAAATTTCCATGATCCTGCTTCTTTTGTGAGTGTGCGTCCCCTGGCCATGTTCATGCTTTGAGCAGCTCCAGCAGAAATAGGTATTTAAAACATAAAGTGGCTGAGCAGGATGCTGATTCATGGATGAATCTCCATCTTGAGAATTTTGAATATGTCACACAAGCCTTTCTATCTCAATTCCCAGTTGCATGTGACATATATTTCAAGATTATTTGAGATTGTTTTTCATTGTTTGGCAGGAACCCCATAGTACAAATCAATGGGCAACACCCTCCCTTGAATGAATCAGATTTATTTGATATGTGGACTCTTTTATCCCCTTCTGGTCCTGTCAGGAGAGAGTTGCTATAAAGAGGTTCTGTAATTTTAGGCAGACATTATCTGCAATAGCTTTATGGAGAATAATTTAAAACAATTTTACAAATAAACGAAAAGGAATTTAGTGAGTGCATTAACAAAGCTTTATTTTACTGTGCTTATTTTTAGGACACGATCCATTCTGTTAGCTCAGCTAAATCTCCAACAACTGCATTCACACAAATAAAGTTTTTCTGGAACCATATTGCAGATCAGCAGGAGTTTCTCGCTACTGCTTCATAAAGTTCAGCCACGTGTGATGGGTCTCTTGAACGTGAATATAGCTCAGCCAAGTTCCAGGACTGGATGTCCAAATGCACACAGTTACAAGACAAATTCACAAGTTGTAGTTTTTAGAGGCAGCATTTTAACTTGAGCTGGGGTGGGAGAAATCCTGAGCTTTAGTAGTTGGATTTTGAAGATTTCTCCAAATAACAGTAGTAAAAATAGAAAGCAAACACTTAAACAGGTTTTTTTTCCCATGAGTTGCAGCCATAAAATCAGTTGTTTTTGTGATAGTAGCAATGAAGGAGTCGTGTTTGTAAAACATAAGGTCATGTGATTCATGACATTGTCTCTGAGATTATTTCATATCATCAGGTTATTCTTAAAAAGCAGCAACAGCAAACCTCTGCTTAATTTATGCCACTTTTTCTTTGGTTGGTTAATAAATTTTAAGACAAATGCTGCAGGCCCCTGATGATGATATCTTGCCCGTTGAAATGTTTATAAATACTTGTTTTAGCCGATTATGGTAATGTCTGCATTTTTGAGTCGGAGCTGGGGAATTGTGACTGCACATTAGTTTGCGTCAGTCGGAGGTTAATGGCCTCTCAGGGAGCAGGACGGAGGTGGAGGAAAGCTGCTTCCTTTTCCAGACATCTGGACACAGATAGAATCAACAACTCTTATATATGTAAATCAAAAGTTACTGTTCTATATAAAATACTGTCATTCACTGATCTCAGATTAGGAGCAGACATGACTTGTCCATAAGGCAATAGCTATATGTAAAATATGTAATGGGATCTTCTCACTCTCCTACCTCCTCGGAGAGGTTTCTCCATGGACCTGGTAATTACAATAATCCTGTCCTTGGGGTCAAGCAGTGCCTTCCTCACCGTGCCTGTTCAGGGATCACCACAGCCCTTGGGCACGTGGCTGGGGTGCAGACCTCCCTGAAAGCTCTGCCTGGTGGCTTAAGCCACACATCTGCCTCCCTGGTGGTCCTCAGGGACCATCCCTGGAGATGCGAGGTGACCATGAGCACCCACCCAGCCTCCCAGGGCAGATGCTGTCACTGACAACTTGCCACAGGCGTTTGGTGGATTGATGACCAGTAGCATCTCCATGGCCAGCACAGCTCCTGTGGAGACACATCTTGCTTTGCCATCCTCAGTAATGGTGTTTTGAAGGAGGAAAGGCTACTTCAGTTGTGTTTCAGTTGAAAAAGGGAGTTCCATTGCAGAAGAAGGAAAGCCATCTCTTGGGTTAATATTTAGTCATTAAAAAAAGGAGGTGGTGAAAAAGGGTAAGAATAAAATAATGATTTTTATGATCTTTGAAAATTATCAGTGAGTCCTCCTTGGGGTGTCTTTGGGCTCTGAACAATGATATATGTCTGTAAATGTCATAGGAAGAAGGGTGACCAGGAAAAGAGCAGAGTTTGTGACTCTTTGCTGAGAAGAGCCAAATTCAAAGCTGTCTGTGAGGATTTTGCAGATGATTGAGAGAAAGCTGAGTCACCAGGATTAAAACAGCAATAAAACTCAATGTCAGTAAATACCCAGTAATACTGAGGGGAAAGCGTGACTCTTAACTCATGTCATTCAGGAAAAAGATCTTGAAGTTGATAGTTTTATGAAAATATCTTCTGAGTGCTTAGCAGAAAGAAATTGAAAACATTATGTTTCAGTGCCTTCAGGTCTTAAATACAGCCAAAGTCCCTCTCAAAAAGGACATAGTAGAAAAGACACAGAAAAGTGCAACAGTGATGATCAGAGACAGGGAACAGCTTCCATACAAAAAGAGTCTAAGCAGATTTTTATTTTTTGAGCTTGGAAAAAGGTGCCTGAGGGAGCTGTGCCCCAGCTCCGTGAGCCCTTGAATGGTGAGCAGAACCTGAATGAGGAATGGTTATTCATTATTGTTAACAATGCAAAAAAAAAGGAAAGAGGTGCACACAGCTGAATTATCAGTCAAAAGGCTTTGAAGGTACTAAAGCCTGTATCTTTTCATATGCACCTAATTAAATTGGTGAACTTTCCCTGAGAAAAGCAGAAATGGGTTCGAAAAGGGTTTAGCCAAGTAAATGGGAGCAGCAACAGCTGATGGCCATTTAACACCACAGCTGAGATGCAGCCTCCAATTAATGCTCTTGGACCTCTTGGTGCTGGTGTATGACAGGAGACACTGGGGAGGAGGTCTGTCCCTTGCCCACTCTCCTGCACATTCCCTGGGGCCACTGCTTGGAGTGAGGATACTGCCTTCCAAAAGCGTGAGTCACAGGTTTAGAATTCCTGCTTGGTTTTGGTGCCTGAGTTGGTCCTCAGTGCAACAACCCATAGATTTCATGTTGCTCAGTTGGTATTTGCCACTAGACTGATAAGCAGGGACCATCTGCCTGCACATGAAGTGATGGAGAGCATGTTGTGGGTCTGCCCTGTCAGGATTTTATGGACTGGAAAACACCCCCACAGCCCAAGTGCTCAGCTCGTGATACGGATTTGCATCCTGAGGGCTCTGAGCACCAACACCCTCCAGGACTTCAGTGCCTCAATTTTGGTTCTTGTGAGCCCTCCTTGCAGCAGATAATACCAGCTCTAATTATCTGACAGCAGTGCAGTGACTGTGCCTCATGTCAGCAAGGCCATGGGGCCAAGCTCTTCCCATTAGTGCTGGTCCAGTTCTCCAAAAACATAAATCATAGCAGGTAACTGCATAGATCAGGCTTTAAAAATAACCACAGACCAAAACAACACACAATAGTCATTCCTATGGTGAGAAATATATTTTTAGAAAGCGAGTAATACTTTAAAATAATTGGAAGTTCTCATGTTTCCTCTGGATGAAGGATTTAAGATTAGGTGCTGATTTCATACCTATTTTGGGACTGATGTAATCCTGGAGGCAGGGTTGGAGGTAGCACTGATCTGCATCGCTGTACGTTAAAGAAGAATCAGTCTCAGTTTCTCCTCTGCAAAATCCTGGAAACATGAACTAAAAAAAAAAAATTCAGCATGACTAAGCCATTTTAAATGTAAAGGAGAAAAATAGTTGCTTTAATATATTACTGAGGCGGAACATGTGCATGAAAAATGGTGATCCAAAAATGATTTAAACCCACTAGATAATGAAATGGACTTGAATATTAAAAATACATAAATAAAACATTTATTATACTTCTCAATACCCTTATTATTCTTCACCATAAATATGTGCTATCATAACCCATGCACCGTCTTGTCACTGCTAATCAGCCTGAAGGCCAAAGGGCATTTTTCATTCAAACCATTTATTTTCAGCAATTGTAAAATTGATGAGTTAATTTTTGGGGGGAACAATTAGAAAGAATTAAAGGCAGTGGAATGACTATTGTAAAAGCTTTAAGAATCAATTCTGACTAAAGGAAAAGAGAAGTCATATAAAAAGAAATACAGGGTAATGTTGAGTTGTATGGGTTGATAATGACATCTCGGTGCCGAGATAGAATTACCTCCTCTCCCAGCAGCATCATCATTACATATCTCATGCCTGTGATCAGTACACGTCAAAATCCTTCATATTGACAAATGTGCTGTCCACTTGCATCTGTGGAGAATGTTTTAGCAGCTGAGTGATTATGAATCAAACCCCAGAGCTTACAGCCCCTACTGCCTCGCAATGCTTTCACATTTGTTGCCTGACAAGTAAATGTATCTTGACTTCCCTCTGAGATTTTTTATTTTTTTTCACTGTGTTTGATGAAATACATTTGGCAAATTGGCAGTGGTACCCTGTACGTTGCAATTTGTACTCAGCATTAGGAATCTGAGCATGAAATGAGAGGGCAGGCTACAGGCTAAAGGGAAAAAACAACCCAGCCCAAAGGCTGTGCTAACCAGCCTGGAAATAGTCATTCCAGGAGATAAATGTGTAATTCTGCCAATTAAAATAAAATTAAACAAACCCCAACAAATGTGCAGTTCTTCCAATTAAAACTTCAATTTTCCAACAATCCGAGCAGTCTTTCATGGATTTTGAAGAACAGTTTGTAGAGGTGTTCCAGCTGAAAAGCATTCAGCATCTTGTCTTTCCTATGATTTCCTTTTTCTTTACAAGCAAGATATTGCCCAGGGCTCATGCTGTGAATTTTGTGCTCTGTAGGTGAGATCTTGGCTTGCTTGCTTTATGGTTGTTTGTGGTGTTAGGAAGGGGTGGATGGTTACTCTCACCTGTCAGTGGGCTCAGCAGCATCCTTGAACTCTTCAAGTGGCAATTTCTGAGGTTTTGAAGGAGTTTTTCATGGAAAATTCCAGACACCTTAAAGGAAACCATTCTCCAGAAATTATTTAATCCCCACTCCCTGTAAATTACAGACAGCTAATCAAGAGTGGAGACATCCCAAAGCTTGTGGGGTTTACGAGCAACTAAAAGTAGAGCAGGAATATTAAGAGGTTGTGGAAAAACAGGATAGACATCTAACACATAATGTAAATACAGAGCACCAAAACTTCATTTTTATGGGTTTATCTCATGGTCTTTGACTGTGATGAGCAAAAAAATTGGACTGAATGATTGGATGTGGCTGGGACATTGATGGAGCCGCTCTGGATCTGGCTTGTTGCAGCCCTTGGCTTTGCTACTGTTCATAAGGTTTCCTCTACAATGTTTGTCCTCTGCAAGTCCTTAAAAAAACAAACAAACGTAAGAATGTGGTTACTGTTTCTGTTGATTTGGTGAAAATGGCCAATGACTTCTGTAAATGGGATGTGTAGACTCACAGGCACACACCCACAGAGCATGACTGCAAAAACTGGGAATTTTGTAGAAGTTAGGGCTTAAAAAAAGGAAGAAATGAACTGGCTGAGTTAGATATTTTGTGTGGAAGCAGCTTTCCTTTATAATGACTAGGACAGCACCCGCTGTAGCAGTGGTGGGCCTTATTCCAAGTGGAACAACATCTTGGCCACAACCTCATGTAACGTGCCCCATAATTTTTGAGACTGCAACTCTCCAGTCTATTTTTTTCCCTATTTTTTTCCCCTTGTCAGTGTTTGCTCTCTGTATTTTGGTTTCCTGGTGAGAGCATAAAGCCAAGGTGGTGTTTCCCCTGACGGGTTCTGTGCTCTCTTCTCTTGCAGATGTCAGCCATAGAGAACATGGCCGAGAAGCTGGAGAGCTTCAGTGCTCTGAAGCCCGAGGCCAACGAGCTGATCCAGTCGGTGCCATCCATGTTCAACTTCCGCGCGCCGCCGAGCGCCCTCCCCGAGACGCTGCTGCGCAAGGGCAAGGAGCGCTACACCTGCAGGTATCCCCAGATCCCCAAATCCCTCCCCCTGCTCAGGGGACCACAGTCTCTCAGGGCAATCTCTGTGCCCAACAAAACAGGGAAAGTCTTTTTATCTTTGCTGGTTTTATTTATTAAATTATTGGTGTTATGAAACAAACAGTCTTCTCTGTATCATACTGGTTTGATAAATGAGGTGGAAACTATTATATAAACAATTCTTTTTTTCCAAACTTTCTCGTCACTTTCATATATAAAAGTGTGCTTTCATTATTGATTTTTTTGATCATAAACTACAGATGTGTTTTCTCTCAGGCTTCTGGTTTTAATATCCAAAGAGATTGGTGATAAAATACATGACTTATTAGGACTTGTGTGTACAGACTTTAAAAATCCCCCACAATGAAGATAGTCGTTGAACATGCACCCAAAATGAATGGGAGCTTTGTCAAGGAGAATGGAATTAGCTGTGTGTGTATTTTGAAGGCTTATGCATCACGTTGTAAAAAAATAAATGGGATGGTAAAAGTGAGGGGATGAAATCTTCAAAGTCATCATGTGGAGCAACCACCACCCTCATTCACCAAGGGTGTGCTGTGTGTGCTCTATCCCATGCAAAAATGTCCTTAACAGAATGGGCCAGTTATAACCTGAATATTAATATTTTACTTGAACAAAGGCGGAAAACTCTGGTTAAATTTTTTTTTGCCATCATTTTTCGTGTGGCATATTATTGAGTTTGGAGAATGGTTTTTAAATTACATTATTTAGGTCTCTATATCATCCCCAGAATGTGCAGGCGTTTGACACTGGTGTATCAGTTTATCTGATCTTTTTGAAAACATGTCACCTTCTTTCAGGACATGTTGTTATAGAAACATACCTTGATGGATTAGGTCTTTGAGTCTCGTCTGCTCTGATCCTGTTCAATGCACAGAACGGTGTCACGTTTGCTGACACGTAGACTTGCTTGAAAGGTTTGAAATTTGCTTACACAGAGGCAGAAATCCAAGGCTTTAATAACAGATTCTCTTCATTCCAAATCTGAATAAGGCTGATAATCACCTGGTGAGCTTAGAAACTTGGGGGGATCTTTAAAATTGGTGTGTTTCATATAGCTCTGTCTTATGCACTAGCAAGGCTGGTTGGTACCAGCATTTCCAGTCCCATTCTCCTGTGTGTGTCCATCCCTTACATTTGCTGAATGCTTTTATTGAGATGTCACACCAAAGCAGTGCCAATAGTACTGTATATTAATGATTCCATTTGGGCTGTGCATCCAGTGTAGCTTGAATTGGGACAAAGCCCTTGAGGGTTATGTTGTCTTATCAAACCTTTTCTTATCACAGATACTGTGGCAAGATTTTCCCGAGATCTGCAAACCTAACACGTCACTTGAGGACTCACACTGGAGAGCAGCCCTATAGGTACCACAACTCCTCACCCCTGTCTGTGCTGTGGTCACATGACCTCTAAGGTCTCTTCCAACCCAAAGGATTCCATGGTTCTATGAATAAAGCCAGGGAATGGGTGTTCAGCATCTTTTCAGGGCCAGCTCCATCCCTTCCTCCTTAACGTTGATGACCCACTGTTGCATTTTGGTGTCAGACAGAGTTTTGTGCATTTGATGCTGATACTCAAGTGTTAGAGATGGATGAAGGGGGAAATTTTTGGTCCTAGTTATTGAAATTCTTTTGGCTGAGGCAGCTCCCCAGCACTATCCACAAGTCCTGCCTTTGCTGGCACGATGGCTGGCACTGCTGAACCAATGTGGTTGAAGTGATGTCCCATAGGGCTCATGGGCATATTTTCCCTTGCAAAAATGTTTTTTTTCTTAGAGTTCTGTGGTGTTATTTGCAGTCTAAGGTTGGATGATTTGGCAATCATCTGATTTCTGAAAGGTCCTGGTTGCAAAGGCATTGCTGCATTTATTTGCTTCCTGCCTAATCCGGATCCTTTCTGAGGTCTGCTTAACCAAAAATCCATGTGGGTGTACTCTCCTGTTGATAAGAATATGTATGTGATACTGAATCCAGGAGAGTCACATGCAGAAATGCGTATAGAAGCTTCACCTTATTGAAAATGAAAGACTAATTTAAACTGGAAAGAATCCAGTTCATGCTCCAGTAAAACAAATGCACAGATTTCTGCATTTTACGAGCTGCAAAGAGCAGAGTAAGCTCATTGTTTGTGAGGAAACAATATGTTTTTTACCTCTAGTCTCTGGGAAATGAGATTCACATCTAATTTTATTGATGCATGTTAAACCCATCCACTGCATAAAAGCCACAAGCAATTAGTAGCATAATGGACAATTTCAGCACTAAAAAAAAATTTGACATCATTGACAAGTGTAAGAGAGGCACGGGAGAAGTAAAAGATGGAAAAAGTAAAGTGGTGAAGACTGTTGGCTGGTTGCCAGCCAGAGAATTTGGAATAGTTATAGTATGACTTAGTAATGGCTTAAAGAGCAATACAGTAAAGGCTTTAGGGACTCCAAATCACTACAGAGTATGAAAATTGATGCCTCTGGTACCAGAGTGATAGACTAAACTACTCACATTGGCACGATATTAAAGGTTGGGATTGTTTATTGCTGGTTTTTGCAAGATAACCAAATTTCCTCTGGGATTAGCAATCGAGCAAGCTAATTCCTCAAGAAAAGATTTAATCACAGAGCATAATTTAGAATAGGAAAAGAAATAGCCTTTTTTACCTTATTTGAGCATTAGAAGAGATCTGTTTCATGTTTTTTCCAGAAGTGTTTAATTGTATTGTATTGGCAGCACATGAAACAATAGAGTTATTGCTCTACTGTTTTCAAACTTCCCAACTTTGCATGCAACAGTTTTAAAAACATGAGACTCAATTACCATAGCTAATTTGAAACCATTAACTCTGAAATATTATGCTTATTCCTGAAGGCAATATTTAAAATATAAAGTCTAATGTGAATTAAAGCTGAAAAACCCACCACAGAAATGAAGTGTCCATTCCAAGAGCACAGCTCTCCAGATACTTAGCCAAAATTTGTCTTTATTTCAGGGAGGATCATGCCTCAGTGGGGACCAAGGACCTGTAGTTGGGTACTGAGACTGAGTCCAGGAGATGCTTCATGTCTTTAGGACAAATCTTGCATTTCCAGCTTCTAACAAACTCTTTTCTACCAACTTGTTTTGGTTTGGTTTTTTTTAGATGCAAATACTGTGACAGATCCTTTAGCATATCCTCTAACCTGCAGAGACATGTGCGTAACATCCACAATAAAGAAAAGCCCTTCAAGTGTCACTTGTGTGACAGGTGTTTTGGTCAACAAACCAATCTTGACAGACATCTAAAGAAGCACGAGAATGGGAACATGTCTGGTATGTATGTCTTTGCCCTCCCCAGCCTGCCCTGTGTGCCATGTCCAGGGGCTGCAGTTCCCTGTCGGTGCTGCCGGGTGTCCCCAGGCACATGCGGCTCCAACGAGTGGGGGGTTGGAAAATATGTAAATGCCTAAGCTCTGCTGACATTTAAAGTGCTTTGAAAATCCCAGCATAAACTCTCCCCTTGTATAACTTAAGACCACTGGATGATGTCTTTTCTTTTGGTTTTAATTAGGCCAACCCATAGCGTTTTGAGAACAGACTGGGAAAATTGGTTTAATCCCATCGCTGCAATCACTTGGCTCTCTCAATAGAAGTCCTAGATTTAGTGTCTCAGGGGGCACTCTAAAAGATTTTCTTGGCACCTTCTAAAATATTCCCACTGTCAGGAGCTGAAAAGTGCTGGCTATTATGGAGGTAATGGTGCCTCTCAAGGCCCAGAGCAGATCGGTCACCGCACAGCAGCAGCAAAGGCAGCGGCAGGGAGGGGATGTCATTGCTCTGGTTTGGGGATCTGCAGGGTTTAGTGAAAACCCTCTCTGCAGTCCTTACAGTCTGCTTTTCACCTCACTGCAAATAACCAAGTGCATGCAGGGAATGCAGAGCTGTTCCTTCCCTGATGCTCAGAGAAAGACATCTGCTCTCTCAGTGCTAATGAACCTCGGTGATCATGTCATTGGCTGCTCCATACTACAAACAAATCTACATAATTAGTAGCTTAAATGAAGTTCCATTTGCTCAGTTCAGCCATTGGTCTAAGAAAGACAGTTAGTGACTGACAGTTCTGGAATCACAAGGAACAGGAGGGAGATGTTGAAATAGATACTTGGCAAAAATGATTATAATTGATGGAAATGGCACCCAGGATGCAACCAGTCATTTTGTCTGAAAACCAGCTCTGCCTGTGGATAACATAGTTCCCTTCTGATTGCTGGCTTTATGGCCAAAAATG
The DNA here is from genome assembly GCA_013396695.1 of Sakesphorus luctuosus. NCBI lineage: Eukaryota > Metazoa > Chordata > Aves > Passeriformes > Thamnophilidae > Sakesphorus > Sakesphorus luctuosus. The sequence continues at coordinate 643,635 of VWZD01004846.1, read as the reverse complement.
ATAGATCACTATGACCAGCTACTTCTGATTCTCACCCATTTTAACCATAGTTTCATTTTGATTTAAATGGTTAAGTATAGAAAATATAAAAGAGCAGCAACAGAAGTCCTATGTTTTACTTTAAGGTACTGCAACATCTTCACCTCACTCAGAACTGGAAAGCACAGGGGCTATCCTTGATGACAAGGAAGACTCTTATTTCACGGAAATTAGGAATTTTATTGGAAACAGCAACCACAACAATCAGTCCCCCCGAAACTCAGAGGAGAGGTGAGTTGTGTCTAATCCACATTCAAAAAATGCCACTGCTCCTTTTCCAGGTTTGCAGACTAAGCCTCATTTTTCACTTTTGATGATGTCTGGAGCCAGAGTTATTTTAGAATCTTGTTGCTTCAGTGGCTACCTTGGTGTCTTATGGAAAGAAATGTGTTGACTCTCCCCATTGTGCATGAAGATACTCCAGGTGGCGGATGCTGGACAGGAGGTTCTGTCTGTGAACACATTTATTCTTGTATCAGGAGTTCTCATTCATTTAAAATCTGTTGAAAAATTCCTTCACTTTACATTTGTGGCAGAACAGGTGAATTCTGCATCCTGTGGCTAAATGTGTGGAGCCTTAGGATTTAAGTGCAATATAAATGTGTAATTAATAAAGTAGACTAAGCTAAATTCTTGGATCAAATGAAAGATCATAAGTGGAAGTCTTTTCCCGTAAGTAACTCAATCCCAAGAAAGATGCTGACTGGCCAAAAGCCCGTGAGGCTGTGGGTAGGCTTTGGTAGTCCACAGTGCTCCAGCATGTGAGAGAATTTTTTCTACTAAGATTTATTAAGTATATGGGTGTTTGAATTCTTCTGAACTAACAGAAGAGAGACCACTTCTAAATATTTTCAGCTAATAAAAGTACAGCTAAGCAGAAAAGGCTGTGGGATGGATACACACATGAGCCCCACATATTTCTTTGGGACTTGGTGTTGCATTATGCATTATTTGCCCTTTTGCATTGGCATTTCATTATCAACATCAAAAAATTTCTTGCTGTTGGTGACAAACTTCACTGTCTTCTCAATTTCCAGATGCCTTTGTGAAGGGATAAAAATGGTGGCCATAACACAATTTCCACAAAAGTATTGGATTAAGTGATTACATGCATATTCAAATTTCATTCCATCTTGATTGGCAATGAGAGTTTGGGATTTTTAACTTGCACATCTGGTCTCAACATGTCCTCCGACAGGAAGTCAGCAAAGTGGGAAGGTTGCTGGGTTGTGCAGTGTTTCCTTTCTAAATTTGGCACTTCAGACTGCTCTTGACGGATATTTTATCCCTGGCAAATTGCTGCATTTGAAAGCATAATTAGAGAATCTGTTTTCTTAATCACATGGCTTTTGTTACTTTGGTTGTAGTCCATCTCCCTTTCATTTCTAGCAGCCTCAATTGAGCATAACAAGCAAGTTGGCAGCCCAAACTGTGTTCAACGATTTCTTATTTCTGCCTATTTAAATAAAAGATGATAAAGAGATACTGCTCTGATGATCTTAGAGGGGGGTGGCTGCTTCAGCTTTCCCTGCTCTGCACAACCTCAGATTTTTTGATACCACTATAAAGACAGACTATTCCCTAGAGCACTTTTTTTAATGCAATACTAAACCCACGACAATCAGCTGGAATTTGCTTGGAAAGTAGATGCAACTGTATTATGTTTAGGAAAACGATGCTGCTGTTGTATAAGAAATCAGCTTTGCTCGTGTACACTCCTCAGAAAGTCCATCTGTTACAGCAGCAAGTCAAACTAAGCTGGTAGGGCTCATGTTTTCTTGCTCCAGCTTTTGGAATATCCCATATTGTCACACACAGTTTGAAGCACATGGAGTCTAAAGCCAACTGCGTGTGGACAATAACGTTTCCATTTTTATAACTGTATTCCTGGAAGAGTTAAGGACCTTTTGCACAGTGAGAACAATAGATGAATCAAGGCCTCTGTGCTGCATAATGTGGCAGAGCAGATACACTGGCAGCATGAAATTGAGGCGCTCCACCACGGGAAGCCCATTTACACCATGTACTCTGGATGGGCGTTCGCTGACGTGACAGTGCCAAATTTCTTTAGCTTTCATGATGGATTCAACGCAGCTCTGCATGCTCTGAGTCCTACAGGGTTGAGACCGTTACCAAATGAGCCCCTACTTCAGTGTGGGTATTATGTCCTTGATGAAAATCCCATAGGAAGTAGTTAAGAGAAGTCTTTGTCTGAAAGCAAAGGACAACGTAATAACGGTGCGTAGGCCAAATGGTTTTCCATGTGTGTATTGCTGTAATTACTCATTTAGTAAGAATAAATGTACTTAAAATGCTATTTGACCTTTCTTTTCATTACTTCTTACCCTTCAAATCAGTTCATAATCCAGTTCAGTGTGGAGGCAGTATTGCAGACCACTCTGCAGGTGAAATCCCATAGGTTCCCATGTATGAAATCCATACGTTCAGTGAAGCAGTATGACTTCCAAATGGGTGGTAGTGTGCAAAATTAATTATGCATGTAATTTTGACTTTAAAACTCTGAATGTGGTATTGGATGTCATTTTTAAAAGATGCCGGATCTGATTTTCAGCATTTCTTGGCCCCTACAGCTTCTGTGAAAAGGCAGTGAGTTGTTTTGCCCAGACTACACGTATGATTGGAAACATGAGATGAAATAATGCGTGAGAAAATTTGGAATGGATATCTGAACATACCTCTGTTTGAACAGTAGTTTTAGCAGGATAACAGGAAAATCTCATGCTGATGGTGCTGTAACGTCCCACTGATTCTTGAGTGGAATTTTCTCCAGTGCTGCCTGAATGTCTGAAGCTAAGCAAGATATAAAATACAGAAATCACTTTATTCTGCTGGGACAGATCCTTTTCAGATGTGCCTCCAAGAGTCTGCTGGTGAGGAGCTTTCATATCTGATTTGTGTTTATAGCTTGGGTTTGTTTTGGTATTTTCAGAATGAATGGCAGCCACTTTAAGGATGAAAAAGCCACGGTAGCCAGCCAGAACTCAGATTTGTTGGATGATGAAGAGGCAGAAGATGAAGTACTGATGGATGAAGAAGACGAAGAGAGTGAAATGGCAGGGAAGGCAGTCAAAGAGCCTGTCACGAGTGACATGCAGGAGGGGACTCCGGAGGAGGACTATGAGGAAACGAGTACTTTGGACATGAACTGCAAAGCTTCCCCTGGCAGGTTGGTTCCTTCCGAGTATTGGTGTGCCCCATGAAAACAATAAACCATACAAGGGTGCCAGCACCAAACTGTGCTGTGGGAACTGGTCTGGGGTAGCCAACTTCCCAGTTACAATAGCAACCTGCGAACCTGCGTCTGTGTTTGGGTCAATACCAGCCCTGTTTTCAGTCTCTTCACGCAATCTGTAGCCCTTGTTAGGAAAATTAACTGTGCTTGAGGAGCTATTGTCAGGTTCTGGGTGAGACAGGAAACAGGGTGAGACAGTTTCGTGGCAGACACGTTATCTTCTCCATGAACCGTCCTGGATCTCCTTGTGAAAGACTGCAGAGACACCAGGAGAGAGACCAACTGTCCCTCCTCCACTCCCACTGCCCACCCTTTCTTCACAATAGAAAAGGGAACTCCTTTTATTTCAGGATCAGCGTTCCATGAGCCAAGGTGGTTTATGAATGTGAAAAAGAGGGGGGAAATGCTCAGATGTTTAAACCTGAGAAGGGAACACAGAGACATTAAAACCTCTGTGGTATTTTTGTAGGTATAAAGAAGAGGAGTATAGTAAGACTGGACTTTCAGCTTTGGACCACATAAGGCACTTCACAGATAGCCTCAAAATGAGGAAAATGGAAGAAAATCAATATAGTGAAGCTGAATTGGCAGCTTTCAATGCTTCTCAGCTGCCAGAGGACCTCAAGCAACCGTTGTACAGGAAATCCAAATCCCAGGTAAAAGCTTATCTCATTTAAAATGTTATTGTCACCAAATACCCCCAGGATTAAGCTGTTAGCGTGTGGCAGGCAGGGTTGTTCCAGCTTAGTCAGACAGGGCTGCACTCCATGTCTACAAACCTCAGCCTGCCCCAACTGCCTCTATGCTCCCACTGCACCCCAGAGACATGGCAGGCTGCTCTGGTCCCTGAGAATGGAGGATTTCCATACTTCCTTTTCACTCTTCTTGCTTTTTTTGATCCTGCTTGCCACCCACTGAAATGCCATGGTAAGATCTAGTCCTGCTCTGCTCTCAGACAGCCAGTGTGGTCATGCTGATGCCGTGGAGTTCAGCTGCAGCCTCACAGGGATGTGACTCTACCTTCTGGCTGGCTTAATTTTTTGATGCTTTTTTTGTACTCTCTTGAATGTTACCACCTTTAGGTTCTCAGTGTGTTTTACAAACAGCAATAACTAAAAGGATATCCTAGTGCTATTTCTTGAAATTTTTTTAAACATTGATTAAAGTGGTTCTTTTCAGTCCCTCTAAAAGATTCCTGTTTTAAAAACTGCAGAATATGCACGTAGGAAAGGTCAGCAAAGGAGACTGTCGTATTTGGTGAAATACAGGACCAGCCAAGGGATAATGTGATTCCTCAGGCTCTTGAAAAGAACCTCCTGTGTCAGGAATCTGAAGGCAAAGGAGACTTTGGGACTTTGTCTACTATCAAAGGTTTCTCAGAGCTTTGTGAAACTAGATGAAAGAAGAAATTATTATTACTGTTAGTGAGTCGAAAGTGTCAGTGAAAGGGCTGACAGTGGTTTTACCTAATGCATTTTGATTTTTTTTTTAAATAAGCTGAGAGCAGTGGCTGCAGCCCGAACATTGCCCTGCCCGGGTTGGGGTGGCTCAGGTCCAAGCTCAGATCGGCGCCGCGGGATCATGACCTCTTTGTCCTTCTTCTATCCCCATTCAGGCATATGCCATGATGCTCTCTCTCTCCGACAAGGACTCCCTTCATTCTGCATCCCACAGTTCTCCCAATATGTGGCACAGTATGGCGAGAGCCGCCGCAGAATCCAGCGCCATTCAGTCCATCAGTCACGTATGACAGTGTGAAGTCTTACCGAGAATGGGACCAAGTCCAAACCAGTAGCATGGCTCTTTCATGTATGACTATTTAAAAGACTGCTGAGCAGAATGCCTTATAAATCTGCAGGGTCACTCATTTAAAGTCTGGTGACCTTAAACTGAATAATTTTAAAAAGAAAGAAACTATTTATTCTCAATATTTTGTTTTGCACAGCAAAGGCAGCTGCTGACTTCTGGAGGATCAATGCGACTTAAAACTTAAAAAAAGTTTCTGTGGATTATGTAAACGGGGCCGGGAAAAAGTGTCTTCCAGTTCCCCCGGCTTTGAGGGGCAGGGGCAGAAGGGTTAGGACTGCATTGATACACACATGGGCACTCCTTTAAAGTAGGAACTGAATTGATTTTCTTTTTGTATAAGATAGTTTGACACAGGATTGGGAACAGTTGCTTTTATGTACAAATCTCTTCATTAAAGCTTTATGCATTTTAGCCCTTCAAAGAAAGAAAATAGTTCTATCAAATGCACATTATCCATCGTAAAAGTAGAAAGAAGTAACAGGGAATATTTTGTTCTCTCCGTAATTCTTTTGCCTTCTCAACTGCATTGTTAAAAAAAAAAGGAAAAACAAGGAGAAAAAAAAAGAAAAAGAAAGAACTCTGAGAAACAATACATAAGAGGCTTGTGTATATTGTAAACTATGAATGTTCACTACTCCAAGAAGCTAAATCATCCAGATAATTCCGTGAAAGCACCGCATTCATCGACAGCACCACTAGTTCGAATCATTGTAAGGAGATTTTAATTTTGACAATCATGTCACTATTTTGTTGTATTGTTTCCTTTCCCCCCTGACCCTCTTAATTTCTTCTTTGTGTTGTGTGTACCATGTATTTATTTGTTGGCAAACGATTGTTTGTTGATTACAATAGCACTGTTCCTGTAACATACAGCACTGCTCCAGTCCCCCACTGTGTTACCGTGTAAGGCACCCATGTACTTCCAAAAAAGTGAGGTGAACTGATCTGTGTATATGGGAGTGCAAAACAGTGTTGGAAATTTTCTTACATTCCTCTTTTATTTTATTTTTTGCCTTTTAATGAACTAAATAACTAATAGATGCGACTTAGTTTTGTTTTTTTTTGTAATACAGTAAATTGATTCGATTGTATAAACAGTTATAATTTCTTCATGAAAGCATGATTCTTCTGATTAAAAAAACTGTACCCAATATTTTATGCTGGTTGTCTGCGAGCTTGTGTGATGTTATGTTCATGTTAATCCTATTTGTAAGATGAAGTGTTCCAAATTTATGTTTTAAAAAAATAAATAAATAACGGAAGGTATTCAGTTATTTTTGGGGGTTTTTTTGGCCTTTAGTGAGGGACCAGATTTATTTTTCCTTTTGTTTATAATCTCATTTTGAAATAATCGGCAAGTTGAGGTACTTTCTTTAAATGCTTTGTACAATGTAACTGTTACGCATTTCAGTACATTACTATGGGAGGATCAACTTAAAAAAAATAATAAAGGACTACAAAACTGAAGGGATCTATTTCCTTATTTTCTTGGTTTTGTCTGGGTCAGGGCCGTAATGGCACATTGTTTTCTGCATTCTGAGGAGCAAAGATGGGTCTGTGGGATCATGAGGATGAGGGTAACCAAAGGATGGGGCACTGTGAGGTGTCTTGGACTTGGCCATGCAATGTAGGACCCAAGCCCTCAACAAATGTAGGACCCAAGCCTGTTGGAGGGGTTTAGATCATCTTTTTAGTTTCAAAACATTAACTGGGAAAGAGGGAATATTTGGGTCATTTTACAGGAGGGATTGGTGCAATGTCACTTTCAAAGGCAGTTGTGGAGCCTTGAGCATGGGCTGAGGTTGCACCCACCTGCTGCTCATGGGGACAGTGTTGGGAAACAGTGGCTTGGCTGGTGCAGAGTGAAATACTGGCTCACCAGAATGATCAAAATCCATAGCTGAGAAGCTAAATGAGCATCCAGCTGCATGAAATGAGCCTTTAGAGTCTAAAGGGGAAAAAAATTAGTTTGTATTCCCTTGGAAATCAGATCCAACCCCCTGTTTTTGGGCAGCCTGTGGAGTGGTGGGAGGTGGCATGTCAGGAAAAGCCAGTGTTGGCCCATGAAATGCTCGTCTTACTACTCTTCTCATCAGTAGAGATCAAGGACTGAGATGCTCCTCTCTCAGCCTGTGCCACTAAACAAAGACCTCTCATTGCTTACCAGATTCTGAAGTTACATTTCAGGATAACCAGTATGTGTTACCCTTGTCTTCTGCCCAGATTTATGACTATCATGTAGCAACAAGGGCATTGGCAGGGCTGAGCCCAAGCCCAGCCAGGACAGGTGTGGGCTGCCTTTGGTTTGCTCTCTCAGCTCTAGAGCCTCCTGCACAGGCAGATGGCAAGCTGAGAACAACAAACCAGTGATCTCCATGCAGGAAGCCTAAACAAGAATTGGGGGGAAAAAAACAAGAAGAAAAAAAGCTTTAGTGCATATTTTTGAACTCATCAGGCAATGGCCAGGTACATGCAGTTAATTGTATAAATAGGCTATTATTTTAATGCAGTTAAAGTCACCGTGGTTTTAGGTTTCTGCCAAATAAAGAGAACAAATAGATTAATCAAGTTTTATCTGCAAACAGCTCTCCAGATCATTTTCTCCTTTAATTTGATGCAGTGACAGTTCTTATCAGCTCTACCCTCACCTGCCCTAGATGAAAGGGGGTTTGGGTGGTGGAGAAAGGGTGGGACAGTCTCCCCTGGGTTTAATGTTCTGGGTTACAGTAGCACATGTATCATACACCTGTCAGGCAAAGTACTCCTTGAGCTGAGCTATAGGGTTAGTTTAACCTGCCCATAACCAGGTCTTGATGACCATCAGGGAATGGCTGCTGTGGCCTCATTGAACCCCTGGATTGGTGTTCCCACTGAGAGACTGGAGCTCTGTGTCAAATGATCCCACCCAGCAGCACTGCCCATGGGATGTGATGAGCAGAGGGGGTGAAACATCTGCATAATGTCACAAGGAGTCCTTCAACTCCATGTAGATCCCTTGCCATGACCTTGATTTTCAATACCTTTTCTCAGTGCCAGTTATTCACCCAGAGGAATAGCTGAAGAGCAAACTGAGATTTAATTAGTCATCCAACAATAAAGAAAGAAAACTGGAAAATTTTTGTGTCATACCCTCCCTCATGGACCAAACAACACACTTGTCCAGATGCAAACATTGCTGAGCGAGGACCAACATTTATGGTTTGCTGTTACAATGATTTATTTTTTTTTAAGATGGGGAAAAAAAAAGTCAATTTTTAAAAATCCCTTCAGCTCATTTCAGCATCATCCCACTGTTCACCCCACTACAGTAGTTCTCTGTAACTGAGCAAATCATTCCCATGTGATGCAGCAGCCTTACTACATGGAGGAGCTGCACATTATCCCCTCAATTCCTATCTGCAGAACCTAACAAAGCCCCAGCATGACAAGATGATTAATCAATATTTCACCCTGGCCCAGCTCCTCAGTACCACTGCGGGTCCCAGTCGCTGTTCCCGTGTCAGCTGCTGTTTTTAACGGGTATATTTGTGGCATAATGGGAGGGGAAGTTATTATAAAAGCATTTGTGAGGCTGCTTTTGCTCAGTGATTCAGTTTGGCCCGTTGCTCCATGTATGTCTTGAACTCTTAAGAATTTCTGTCAGGTCCCTGTTACTCAGACAGATGGAGAACCACTGGGAGCTCCTGGATGGTTCTCTGCCTTCCAGTTATATTTAGTCTCAGTTGCGGTTTTGTTGGTCAGTCATAGAGTGGTGTGGAAAAGTTAGTTTCAAAGATACTTCCAGTAATGATTTAAACAAAACAAAGGTATCCAGCAGCAAACAGAAACCCTTTTCTCCATGTCAAAGCCCATGTATCTTGCCAGGACTCCAGCTGGGAGAAAAATGTATCCTGCAGCCTGGCCAAAGCCACCCTCTGCCCCATCCCATTGAATGGCTCTGTAGGTTTGTGAGTGCACCTAGTCAGGGCCTTCCAAGAGCCTGATTAATTCAAATTTTGTTTCTATACAGAAAATGGTGCCAGCTTTAGGGAAGGCTCAGCTTTACAGTTTAGAGTCACTTAATGAAGTCTGGGGAGATGGTGAACATCAAATAAAAAAGTAAGAAATAAATACTGCATTCCTCTTATTTCCGGGGTTTTTTTTCCCCAACTCAGACTCATTTGCTGTTAGAGAACAATTTTCAGCAAAATCGACCCAGAATTTAGATTTTAATCAGACTAACTTTTAAGTAATCCCTAGAAAGAGGCCCCACCGCCACTCAGGGATTCAGGAACTTGAAGACTGAAGCCTTTATCCCAAAACTACTGCAAAGATTTTAAGACCAGTTGTCCACCTGGGTATGAACATAAACCAGACTGAACACAGACCCTTTAGAGTGCTGGAAGCAGAGATTACTCTTTTTTTTTTTTAATCCAAAACCATCTGCATTTTAATGGAGATTGAAGCTATTTTTATCTATAAATCCATTTCAGGAAGTTTGGGAAGCCTTTTTATTATAAAAGGTGCTGTGAAAATCTAAAAGTATCCTGGTACAATGAGCTTTAGCAGTATCTACTCTGGCTGGCTGAGCAGGGGGTCTGAGAGAAGGCACCTCCAGCAGGCACCCGCCTTTTCCCTGCTTTATTTTAATACTAATTAATTCCAGAAAGGCTGAAGATTTTCAATGAAATGCTACACTTCTAAGAGAAAGTTTTGCCCCAGAGTCTTCAAGCAGGCCTCCCAGCTTGGGAGAGTCTGGTGGGAGAAGAGGCTTAGTGGTGATTTTGATGCTTAAATTATCAGTAATTAACAAGTTGATTTTCGGGGATTGAAGAAAATTTTAAACAGCTGCTTCTTTCGGGCCTTTTACTCCTCATTTTCATTAGCATGTGCTAAGGCAATCTGGAAAATATATTTAGGTCTGTATTATGCCATGTCAAGCCCTCAGCATCTGTACCTTGGGGCAGATACATGTGAGATAGGCGAGGGTAGATGTGCCAGCAGGCACATGTGGAAGCGTTCAATTTGTAATATGATTATAGCCCCAACACAAAGCCTGCTTGATACCTGGGGCAGATTTGTTTCATGGGAAGCACAGAAAATTCTCCCAAACCATGTCATGTTTCACATCACCAGCCAACTCAAACTAGAGAAGTAGCGCTTTAATTCCTGGGGAATCTCTTTCAGCAGGCACGTGTCAGGCCCAATTAAGGTCGAGGCGGCCTTGCACTAATTGGGTTGAGTTATGCAGTGGTGTAACATGGTCCTTTAGCAAAGCAGCCCCTTTGTCCAGGCCACACCAGCCAGTCTGTCTTCCTGAGGGTGGCCAGAGGAGCAACTCCTGCTGGAAAATCACCTGGAAAAAGTTAACCACTGGAGTGAGAGTTTTAGGAACACTGGATTCACTGGATTAGAAGCTTGGGGTGCTCAGTGTTGGCTCAGCACGAGACCATTAAAGGCATTAAAGGCACCTCTGCAGGAGATAAATGGATGAGCTGCATCCTCCACACACCAAATGCAAGCCTGATGTCAGCACCCTCCAAGGATGTGCTGTCCTCTCATCCGCAGGCCTTTCTCCACTCCCCAAATGAAGAGTTTTTTCTGACACCTGAATTGTTAATACGCTGGAATAAAGACAAATTATGTAATGCCCTGAGATATGGAGCATTCAAGCTCTTTTGAACCTCAGAGGGATTTGTGTGAAAATCCCAGCAACAGACTCAGTTTGAAGTCATCCATAATCCAAGTGAAAGTGAAACACTGGAGGCCAAAATCTAATGCTCTTTGTTCAAGACAGATTCCTACAAACATTTGAAAGATTTTGGTCTTCCTCATTGAAGAACTGAGTATTTTACTGTACCCAGTTCTTCCACAGAATCATACAACAGTTTGACTTGAAGGGGACCTTTAATGGCCATCTAGTCCCACCCCCTGCCAAGGGCAGGGACACCTCCCCCTAGCCCAGGTTGCTTCAAGCTCCATCCAGCCTGGCCTTGAGCACTTCCAGGGATGGGGCAGCCACAGCTGCTCTGGGTAACCTGTGCCAGCGTTTCACCACCCTCATTGTAAAAATATCTTTATATCTACCTTAAAGCTACTCTCTTTTAGTTTAAAACCATCACCCCTTGTTCCATTGCAACAGGCCCTGGTGGAGACTATCCCTTTCCCCTGTGGCTGCAGGGTCTGTTGGGCACCAGTCTGCTCTGTCTGCTCTTGAATTCATCTCTCATCTGAGCATGGCAGGGATCTTTCCTAGCATCCAGCCTCTGGTTCATGACTTGAAGGAGGATAATCTTTGCCACCCTAAGGCCAACATGAAGTCCTGGCATGCTGACACATGCCTGTCCTTCCTCAGGAGGGGACTTCCAGAGATGGGAAGTCCAGTCAGCAGCAATCACAACCGTGTAATAAAGACTTAGTTCAGAAGGATCCACAGCCCCTCTGCTCTGTGTAACCACAACCCACAAAACACTTTGCAATCCACAGTAACGAAGGAAAGACCTTTATTACATTTAGACTGGATTCCCTGGTACTCTCTGGAAGCAGTTCTGCTGTTTTTATTACTTAAGAGCTATTAAAACCTTAACCACTGCATGGAGCAGCTCGCTCCAGCTTTACACTTGCCCATAAAATATTTGAATGGGAGATCAAGAACTACTTTTTGGACCCTAACACACTATCAGCTGAGGAATGCCAGAGTCAGGTCTGATTCTGTCCCTGGCCTGGCTGACCAGGCTGAGAGATGCTGAAGGGCAGAAGGAGGGCTTGTAACTGGGTTTTGTCTATGGCTTTCTTTGCTGCCTGTAAGGAAGGACAGGGAGTGGGAAGCCACAGTGACCTCTCCTACCCCGCTGTGTCAGCCATAATCCAAGCTCTGCACATGCCACCCTGTCAGCTTAGGAAGGAGCAAAGTTGGAAGGAAAGTCGCTGTGTGAAGAATGAAGGAGAGCAGGAATAGGGACAGGGTTAATCCCACCCCCAAAAACTCCCCAAAAATCTTGAATCATCTTAAATTTGGCACAGGGCTGGAGGCAAAAGAAGCAGGCATGGGTAATCAGCAGGATGGCACAGAAAGATTGACCAGGTCAGTCACCCCTTCAAAAAAAACCAAAAAAACAACCCCCTGAAGCACAAGTGCAAAACCAAAACAACCTGACATGGTATAAGGGAAATGGCACCAGCCTAAAACTTCTGTGAGGCAACTCCCAATGTTGCTCTTCATGTTGCACAGATACAGGAGGGGTGTAACACAGCAGCTCAAAGCCTCTCATTATTTTCACTTCTTATTTTTGTTATAGAGTCAGAAAATCCGGCTTTTTCAGCTTGCTGCAAGTTCCAAAGTATAACTCCCTCCTCTTCCACTCTGCCACCGAATTTTTAATATTTCCTCTTTGGAAAATGTCAGGAGTCTCAGCAGGGTGTGGGCTTTGCTCTAACAGAGCTCTGCCAGGGGTGAGCGAGGCTGAGGTGCCTCAGGGCAACACTTTGCCCTCGGTAAATATATTCTATCTACTCTTCCCACAGAACAACAAGGAAAAAAAGGAAAAAGAAGCATTTTCCCAAAACCTGAGGAACCAGCCTCATAAATTATCCATTTGATATGTTTCTTAATTTCAGCTGAAACAATGATCCCAGTACATTTTCTTTTAAACTTTGTCTCCCAGTCCAAGTGGCCACCTACTTTGTTGTCCAAATTTCTGGTGCAGTTTGAATCCTACAATGTGTAATCTCAGTAGGGTTATCAGTTATGTCATGCATTATACAGCCTCCAATCAGCGTAGTGGGAAACAACATTTTCATTTAATACCAGGAGAAACAGTGGAAGTCAGCGATTGATACCAACACAATGATGGGAAAAAGTGTCCAGAGGTGCTACTCACATAATCTCACTTTACAACATCTTGAAAATTCAATAGAAAGGACTTTGCTAACAATACCAGAATGACATACCACTGATTATTGTTCCTAAAGCTCTTAACAATAAGAAAGCTCTCTAAATATATCTCAACAAAAAACATATAACAGTTTGTTTCTTCTTTTTTTTTTCTTTGCAAAGCACATAGTATTAGTCAACAATTGTTGTGTGGCGTGAGCCCATTAGGGCTGTTGGCTGGTAATGTTCTGGGAAATGAGCTCTTGAAAGATCTTTTTTTTCTTTTTTAAACATGCCTAACAATTGTATCTTAAAACAATCCCGGATCAGCAAAGTGCAAGGACCCACTCTAACTTATTTTCTTAAGCCTGATGAAACAACCAACTCCACTTGCACTTTATTCACTTGCTTTGAAATTTGGTTGTGAGAATTAAATTTTAGCTCAGAGAAGAAATGAGAACCTTTTTAAGGACCAACTGCTTCTTGTTAAGCCTCTGGTCTGGGCAGGGCTGTGTGAGTTCTCCAGATGACAGGTGAGTGCTTTCCTGGTCAGTCTCCCCCCAGCACCAGATCTCAGCTTAATGTGACTTTCAGGTAGGGTTGAAGTGCAATTAAATTGAACAGCAAATACACCATGACATTTCCCTCAGAATAAAAGTGGAAATGGGCATATTTACTGCTAAACCCACACATTAGAGGATGAACTAGAAGCCACAAAGTACTCAGTACCTACTACAGAAAAGCCCTGAGAGCAGTTCCTTGCTCAGCATCCACTCCTGGGGCTGTTTCTGCAGACCCCAAAGCACACAAATAAAGACAGATATGAGAATAAAACTTTCACTTGCTTTGCAGCATCGTGCCCATTGCTGTTTCATCACTATGTTATTGTACAAAGCTTTTGGGGTGTACAACCATCCAGAAACTCATTGGTGAGGATTAAATAATAACTTAAATTCCTTTTATATTGTTTACATTTCAAAACCAAAATGAACCCTTACATGTCTCACAGATCTTCACTGCATTTATAGCATTAAAAGGCCAATGAAAGAGCCCTAAAAATCATTAGCTGAAGTAAATATTGAATCACGTTACAGAATCAACAACAGAGACTTTTTGAATGAAATAAAAAATGTGTTGTGCTTGAGGATATCAAGTGAATTATCCACTGGATTTTCTTGTATTCATGCTTTTAATCTTCTGTTTATTATTGAAGTGGTTAATAAGCCATTCCTAAAACAGATCCAGAAGGTGTCTTTAGCAGCCTCATTGTTAGCCCACACCATTCAATGTATTTTCCACCAGCCTTTTGCAATCCTAGCTTGATTTCACCTTCAACACTTTTTGGAATGATTATTTCTGTTTGCTGAACTTGGACACTGGTTGTATAGATTCAGTTAAGATTTGTTTGTGGTCGATATAAACAACATTTACTGGGTACAAAATATATCAGAAGGAAGAGTTTTAACTTCTGAAAACATTTTAGGATGATCAAATGAAGGGAGGTAGAAAACATTGTGAAAATCTAACTTGAGCACTGGCTGCTTGGCACTGCTTTCCCTGCAGTACCACCACGTGGTGTCCGTTATTGCCCATCAATACCCCAAATTCATTTAGAGAAATAGACCCATTATGTACCTCACTTGGAGAAATTTTTTTACCTCTCCACCAAACATTATGGGTGTCCTTCAAAACACCTTCTGGTATGTTTTTTCACACGTGGTTATTGAACTAACCCTCTGATCTTAAATATTAAATATTCAGTGTTTCTTAAGTATTAAACAAGATTTTGTTTTCTTACAATTTATCTGATATTTAAGTATAGACTTAATTAGTGGAATTCCTTCACAGGGTAACCCGAATGAAGCCTCAGCTGAATTAGGGGCTGAATCTTCCAGGGGAAGGGCTGGAAATATCCCTGGATTTAATATCGTTTAAAAAACATTTTGCTGCTTTTCACTCCTTCCTGATTTTATGTACTTAAAATATTCATATGTCAGTATTGCATGTAATAATAAGTACTTAAATATAAGTATTGCATGTAATTGCATAGATATTAATGCAATTTGTAAACAGTGTTTATTGCTCACCAAAGGGACAGCGGCAGCAACCATGGCTGTGAGTAACCCTGGGAATAAGGAGATGATTTCCAAATACCCCTGGCTGAAAGGTGAGGGGTCCACACACCTGTGCCCAGGTGGGGTGGGTGTGTCCTCCCCCGGGGTCGGTGCAGGTCAGGGCATGGCAGAGCTGCTGGTTGTTGTTGTTGCTGGTTGGGTTTTGAAGTCAAGTCATAGGAAACCGCTTGAATGGCTGGAGCCGCAGCGTCTCTGCGAGGGGCTGCCAAGTACAAAACAACACACAGGGCTCTAGCGGGGCTTAATTACTTTGTTTTTAAATATAGGGGGTTTATCCTCTGTTGAAAGGCTCCAACTTGACAGCACCAGGGGATGGGGCTGGTGCTGCAGAGGCTGCTCGCTGGGAGCCCGGTGCCTTCGAGGACATGGGGCAAAGCCTTAAAATCCCTTTACAAATTCTTCAGCCTTAGGCACACTCTGCCTCCTCCTCCTTCCCCCAAAAGAAAGCTTTCCCAAACTCAGTCCTGGGAGAAAAGTATGTCCCCCAAGGGATGGAACCCTGGCTCGGGGACACCCTAGAGCTGAAACCAAAGAGCTAAAGCCACTTTATTGAGGGGACTTGATAAGCCACGCAGGGCATAGCCCCTGCCCCTGCTCCAGGGAGGACACCAACCCCAGCCTGGCTATAGCACAGCCAGGCCACATGTCAGCAGCTCTCAGTGGGTCAGGATCAAGCCCTGGACATCCCAGCTCTCGGCTGGGCACTGCCTCAGACCTGTGTCCGGGAGCTGCTGTTACATGTCTGTGAAAATATGTACTCCAGTAACCACACAAGTAAACATGTGTCTTGTAAACTACATGATTCATATGTGATCTGAGGTTTTAGGAGATTGCTGCATATTTTAAATACTATCCATGTTTGAAAGGACTGTCCAGGAAAGTGAAGCCTCTATGTAAATTATTTCCTATTAGTTATTGTATTTATGTCTCCTTTTTGACAGCTTACAGTAAAAACTGGCATAAGCTCTAGGAAAACAAGGGTAAAAACTTCGAGTTTACAACTAAGACTTTAACATCTTCTGGGAGTGCTGCATTTCTTCACAGGACCATCAGGAGTAGTTGGATTTGATGATCTTAGAGGTCTTTTCCAATCTAAACTGATTCTATGATCCGATGAAACGTGCCCTGGCGGGGACAGCAACAGGCGATAAACCCCCACACAGACCCCCTCCCTGTGCCTTCTTGTCTGCACAACATTTCTTGTCTCTATCAATGTATCTAAAATGTGAGAAATAAAGTGTGGAAAACTTACTTCAGCTGCATTTCACGGGCAGGCTCTTTGATCAGCCAATGCCTGAGTGTTAGTCAGCACACAGGGAAACGGACAACTTAACTTTTAGACTTTTAGGTACAGCGTTAGCCGCCGCGAAAGGGCTGTCGACGTTGCCAGCAGTCATTAGGCAGCCTTTGGCTTTGAGCAAGAGCACCACAAGCCAGGGGACAAACTCGCCCAGCCCCTGCACCCCCACCCGACGCACCAACCCATGGCTAAACCTCGCAGCGACTCGCGACTCAAAACAAGTAGCCAGGGTTTGGTTAAACCTTGGCTTGCATTCCTGACTCCAGTTTTGTTTAAGGAGAATGATGCGAGGAGGGAACCCTGCGAAGGGTTTCTCTGAGCGCTGCGGGTTCTCCGCGTCCTCCGCGGCGCTGCCGGAGCTCCAGCCCCAATTGCCGGGTGCTCTCTCGTGGCTGAGTCGGGAAGTGCTCGCGGTCCCTCCTCCGGCTCAGACCAGATTTCATCAAAACAAAGCGAAGCGAAGGGTCCGTGGCCAACTGGAAGCAACAACTATAAAGTCCCCAGTAAGAGGGTTCTTCACAGCTGGGCTACCACAGCTCCTTCCTAGGCTGGTGGTGGGGAGAAAACTCAGATTTTTCCTAATTGTTGCCTGTTTGAGAAGCCAAGAAACACGCAGGAGCTAAACCAGGGCAGAAGTACCAGTTTGGACCTTCTTGTGCTGGCAGTTTCTCTCTGTTAGCTGGTAGCTACCATAAGGATTTTGGAATTCAGCTTTACCTTTTTTTTTTTTTACTACATGTTAGCATGTGGAGCGGAACACACGAGCCAGACCTGAGTAGTGAGGAAGGGCTGTCTTGATTCATTGCACTCATATGATTTTGGCTGCAGTAAATTCACTCTCCTGCTACAGCATGCAATTTGAGGGTTTATTGAATACTGGCACAACCAGAGGGGAATCATCAAAGTGCAGATAATTGCAGGGCTCTCGTTGCTTCCACTGTCATTGCTTTACCAGCTATTGTCTCACTGCTCGGGTGAGCACGGCCAAAGACCTCTCATAAGAAATAAAATAGTAAAAAAAGTCTATTTTATCCCTTCTTCTCTTTCTTTTCCTTGTGGTAGGACTTACTCTTATGTATGATTCTTTACAGTCTCCAGGAAGTTTTCGGTTTCTTCTCCTATTTCACTATCCCTTTATTCAGTGCTGTCTCTGAAAAATATTATCCAAGATCCCATCCTTTTTTTCTGTTAGCACCCAAACTCCTGGCCCCTTTCTGTTTGAGGTGGAAACCTAACACCTCTTCTCCAGCAGCAGGAGTTTGGCCTGTGGAATCCCTGGAGAAGTTTTCTGTTCCCCTCAGTAAGCACCAGACTGGCGGCCGGGAGAGCTCCTTCTCCCTCAGCCTTCCCCTGCTATTTGTCTTCCCTGCTCTCCCCACATTTCAGTTCCCCTAAAAATCACCCAGAGATCATTGGCCAGTTCAGCAAAGACAACTGCTCCATCACAGCCGAAATCTGAGCTCGCACATCTGGTTAAAGTTAAGCTAAGGTCTTCTTCCCAGAAATGCTTTGTGAAGTTCTTCTCCAGGCAAGTCTTTTCCAGTAAGATAGTGTCTCCTTGCCTGCTATTTTGCTTAGTCTCGCTTTCTTTTATCTTCCTTGTCGAACTTAAATGTCGCCATTCACTGCTAGCAGATGTGGTTTGGGATTCCTACATTCTTTTATGCCTTTATTTCAGTGCTTTCATCACAGCTTCTCTTTCAGCTAGGTGAATCAAAGGCCTTTCCATAGTCCAGTCAATGCGAGCTATACATGATGGCTTGTTTTATTTGGCAATCTTCTCCAGTATGTGATTCATTGTCTGCAGGTGATTCATAGTTAGGAAATTACTTCTGAACCCTGCCAGTGCTTGTGGTTGATTAAAGTTCAGAAGTCCCTGTAGTCTGTTCACCAGTGCTTTTTTGTCAACTCAAATATTTGTGTGCAGTAAAGAACAGTAAAAAGTGGATGTGCTATTGACATGAGCAATTTACTTGAATGTTTGCATCTTTAGAAAGTTCTACCAAAATCTCTAGAACTGGCATGAAACTGTTTCACAATGTCTGACTAAATGAATCACGTTTTACAAATAAATATCTGTCAAATCGTTCAATTACTTGAGATCCAGTCATTAAGCAATAAAATAAAGCAGTAAATAGGAGACATCTGCTGCAAAGTGCTACAGAAACATAAGCATCTTTCTCAAGTTACCTTCTTTGCATTTCAGTATAATGATTCACCAAAAATGTCTTACCCAAGGCAATCAAACATCAGAAAATTGTCCACTGCAAAACAATATTGGCGTAGAATGGTACCTTACCCAAAGCAAACACATCCTGGTGGAGGCTACCAGGGAACAAAGAGAAGATCGATCAGCTGATGTGCTGCAGCATTATTAGGTGGGCTCAGATGGTTCAGGGTACTGAAAAACTTGAAACAAAAATATCATTGGAAGCCATTGCTTCTCATCTTGAATTGATTTTTTAAAGATGTAAATGCTGCCCTTTCTTTGAAAGATAATATTTCCCATAATAGCCAAGAGAGAACACAACTTTCTCTTTACATCAGAGGTGCTTTACATCAGAGATGCTTGTAGGGAAAATATTAAAACTCAAGGCATGGATGGTCAAGTGGCTTAAAAACTGACTGTTTAAGGACCTCCTACTCAAATTCATTGCAGTAGGAGCTGAATCCCAAAATCTGGCAGCTTCTAGGGAGCTGCTGTCAGACCCGAGTGGGGGTAACAGCTCGTGTCGGTCAGGCACATCCATGTCAGAACTGCCACTTTCCCCAGAAGGATGAGGAGCTTTTTGGCAGCAGCATCCCACAGAATTGACCCAGCAAGTGGTATTTCCAAGGCTACAAATTAATTCAAGTACCTTTTGGAAAGGCACTCAGATAAGAGCAGATTTAGGTTCTTGTAGCCTCTTCGCTTTGCTTTTGGGCAGCACAGACTCGTTGCTTCATCAGGAGTGTCAGTTTGCAGAGCAGTGCTTGATTTGCATTTCTTTGAGAAAGAAAATATTTTTAAAACTTATCTTGATAGTTACAGAATTTCCTGTGAAAGATACATTTTTCCTGCCAAAAGATTCCTACAATGCTCAAACAACACTTCAAAACTGGTAGAGCTGGACTGACATTGCATATTTTACTGGTAATGGAGCATAGTAAAAACAGAAATGGAAAGAATAATCAAGCACCCAACGCTGCATTATCACAGAAGTATCAGCTCCTTTCAGACCTTTCCCTGGATAACATTTCAGCACCAGCAGCTCTACCTATAGCTTGGCTCACAGATTATGTTCAAAATTGGAATTGCCTGTATTAAACCCATACCCAGGAAGGTTTCTGTGTTCAATTCAAAATTCTTCTCTAAACAAACCCTGTAACTTCTCCGTGCTTCAGGTTGCAACCATTTCTCAGCACATATCTCCAAATGGAGATGGATTTTTGCAAAAAATGAGGTTTTAAATACCTATTTAGTGACTTTAGTAACTTTCCACAGTTCTCCCAAGCCTAAGAAGTTCCAGCAAGTGCAGTGTGTGTTTAAACCTTGTCACAATGTTCTTGTTCAGACAGATATTTCTGCTGAGTTCAATCCCAGGGGAATTTAGTTTGGGGAAGAAGTGGTTAAAAAACTCCCCCTGGATTTGACCAAGTAAAACTGGCAGCAATTTAGTAAGAACCTCAGGACATTGAGAAGTTTAAAATTGGATTAAAAATAAAAAATCCCTAAAACAGGAGGTTAAGACCTCAATTTTCCATCTCATCCAAGAAACTGCACTTAGTACAATTTAAATAAAGATGTTCAACAACTAGGAGCTGAACTCTTGACTTGTAGCCGCCCTCTAAACCTGTCTCAGAAAACAGAGAAATGCTCCTGCTCAGGCAAGGTTTTCCAAAAACCATCAGCTACCTTCTGCCAGCTGCCACGTGTGTTTGCAGATCTTGCTGGCTCAGCAACCACCCAGGTTAGATCTGCCTGCTTAGATCAGCCTACAGTGCTTGTCTTTTGTAAAGAAACTACAACCAATGACAATGAATTTGGGGGTTTGTTGGTCTGCAGTTCTCAGCTTGGAATTCCTGCCTCATTTAGCCGAAGATATTTGGCTTGGTCACTCTTCCTTTTTGACAGCTTAGATATCGATGCACTTCGCCTTCGTGCAAACATGTGCTTTTTATTTCAGGCTATGTGAAAACTATGTCATGACTTTACGGAAAATATATCCCCCTGCATCCCAGGATAAAAAGGATGGCAGTCTATTCAAACTGGTGTCCACTCTTCTGTGCCAAGGGCATGCACACCTAGCTGATAAATGTGTTTATTTCTGATATCAAGAGGAGCACAGAATCTACCATGAGTGGCAGAAGGGCTTCCATGAGGGGCTGTGCCTCTGGCTGAGCTATCTCTGGACTATCTCTTTAATTAACCTGAAAATGTCGAAAACAACAAATGTGTCTTTCAACCAGAAGTCAAAACATGAAGAACAAATACCAATGAAACACAAAACTACTGTGGTTTTGTTTTTTTCCTGAACAAAATGCAGTGCTATTACAAAACTCCAGTGTTCCTAGTTATGGTGTAGGGGCTCAACGCACATGGGGGGAGAGAGAGAGAGAGAGAGGAGGGAGAATGATGCCTTTCTGAAATAAAACCCTATGATTGCATGTCACACTCGATTACACACAAGGAGAAGACAAATGCTGTTGGTCTGATGTCCACGTGCATCCTGACTGCACAGCCATCAAAAACTGGTGGGGAGGTTAACAGCATCAGGAATTGACCAGTTGGGGTGTTTTTAGGACATATAAAACAAGTTTAAAACAAACAGTGAGCACAAAGCAGTAACATGGTGAAAACCCTTCCCTGAAAGCCCAGAGAGGCTCCTTGGAAACAACAACTCTTTGGAATCATTTACAAATGCTGCCCCATCTGTAAACACAAGAAACATCCTTAATGTAAACAGCATCCCTCGCTCAGAAAGTGTGAGGAGAAATGAACAGGAAGCAGGACAGCAGAAGGAGGAATAAATCAGTGACAGACTTCTATGAAACAAGACATCTTGGTCCTGATGCATCTGCACACTCACTAAATTCGCTTATTAAGTACACATGGATCCAGTGAGCTCTTTGGAAAAGAGAGTCTAAAGAGATGAGGAACATGAAAGGAGCATCTAGAAACAGATGGGACATAACGTTTTCAATAAACCTGAACATAGATGGGAATCTCCCATAGCAGCAGCTAAACTGCCTCGTGCTGTGAGCCCATCAAATTTCACAAGCTTAACAACGCTGGACTGAGTCTGTAAATGTGGATGAGAATTTGCAGAGGATAAATCTAGCATGTTATTTGAAGCTGATGAGCTGTGTGGTGCAGCAGCAAGGATGGTCCCTCCAGGATAATACAAGGTACCCATGCAGTGTGTTGCTGGAATCAGCAGCTGCTCAGTGGGATTTGCCAATGTATCTTGCCCAGCCTATGGTTAATTAAAGGATCGTACAATTCCCTTTCCTGTTCTCTAAACTGTGCCTGTGCCAGAAATTCCTGTTCTAAGCCTGGATCTGGATCTCACTTTTAAATAAAAATTTTAAAGGATCCCCAGTGTCTGGTAGTATTGCATAGTTATTGTTTGTGTTATAGGAAGACCAACAGATCCAAAACTAAGACAAATGCCAATATGGCCGCTCAGTACAAATATAGTGTAATTCTTCTTATCTTGAAGAATTTACAGAAACAGGTAGAACTGGACAGAAATTCAAACACAGGTTATTAGCAATGCAGAGAATAAACCTGTGGTTCCTTGATTTCTCAAAACGAGTCCTGTCCTGTTCTAGTTGGCAGGGTGGTGATTGGTCAAAGGTTGGACTTGATGATCTTAGAGATCTTTTCCAACCTAAATGGCTCCCTGATTCTGTCCATGTTGCCTGTCCATCCTAAGCCTTCTAACCCTCCTCATAACCACTGAAGGTTGTTTTTTGATCAAGAGCTTCTGTGGTACCGATGAATACAAGAGAAGAAAAGTGATCTTGACTGCGGAAAGAAGATGCCCCCAGGTAAGATCAGACTGCCCACTAAAAAGCTGTATCTTCAGATCTGACAAGACACTAATAGCCACCAGTTAAACCTGACAAGACAGATGATAAAAATCTGTGGTTATGTCTAATATGTAACAGACCTTACAACTTAATTACCTGAACCACATTTATCCTTGCTTTGAGGCTGGCAATTCACAACCAATCATTCCATCAAGCATTTGGGAAAAGAACCGTGGAGGAAAAGCTGCATTTTACAAGAACACTCTATTAGGTTATGGATTAAGAAAGGAAATTAGTACCTATGGTCAAATCCTTTTGGTATTATTTACATTGGAAAGAGGTTCCCTGATTTATATCTCTGTAAATATTATCTCCTCACCTGGTGCCAGCTGCCAACACGGGGCCAGACTGGACTGTGTAGGGTGTAAATCAGGACAGAACGTGGTGTGTCCTCTGCATCTGATGAATCCACCTGAAGGACAGATCCCCAAGGGACAATATGGTGTGGTGAGGTGATCTCCATGGGGATGTGGGTGGAGGTGAAGGCTGTGACTCAAGATCCTTCATTTTGGGGTCCAGAAAATTCAAGGCAGAAATATGAGCCCAGGAAAGAGCATCAGGGGCACAGAAGATGGGGCATAGACACACATGTATATTGTCTCTCCCATTTAGATCAACAGTGCTCATGAATTTAGGGATATCCCAGTAATTTGCAGGCATTCCTTTAAACAGGGCAGTGGCCACCAGCCTGACTTGGGGCAGGATTTATGTACAGGACAGTAAGCACAGCTCACTCTCTATAAATCCTGTAAATCTGGCAGAGCTCAGGAAGACAGACTTTCTCCCAACTTTATTATCAGCCCTTTCCATGGAGTCCTGACCCACAGACTGGATGGATCCTGCCTTTCCATGTCTTTCTGTGCAGGAACAAGAGACGAGAATGGTGCTGGGCATCTTCCTCCTTCTCCAAAAGCTCTTCAAGGCCCACTCTATCAACTCACATTTCTCTGGGACACAAAGTGATGTCAGTGATTCCATCAGCATTTTTTGCCATGATTTTGTGCAGTCCTGACCCATTCATGGAAGGGGAGGGGTGCTGATAAAGCAAGTGCCCCATATGCAAACCAGCTGAGATGCTGCCATGAGGAAATCCCAGCAGATCTGGAGACTAGGTCACCAAGAACCTTCAAGGATCCTGTTTGGGAGGTGCCTTGGGTAAGTCAGACTTGGCAGAGCACAGCCATTGGCAGGAGGCACTTGGGAAAGTGAGTATAAATTGTTTGCGCTACATTCCTGAAAAAGGCCTGTGCTGGTTAAACTCAGGAATATTTTTAACAAAAGATGGCTCAGCAGAAATATTTCAAGTAGGAATTCTGTATCACTATATGTGGAGTTATTCTTCAAGTCCAATTGTTACCAGGATTTATAGCAGGACTGTCCCTTCAACTATTGCTGCCACAACTGCTAGTTCTACCCAGTGATTACATACTGGCTTTTTGCAAGCACTAAGAGCCTTTCATAGTAAATAAATATGTCTCCTATATTTACTATTGGAGAAACTGAGACAGAAAGCAAAGACTTTAGATCTTCCTGAGATCCCAGTCTGTGAAATGTCCATGCTGGAAAACTGCAATACTCAGGAAAAAAAAAAATGACACGGGATCTAAGAAAGCTTCAACTGTTTTATAGAAACATTTACACACATCAAAACATTTCATCCCAGCCCACTGCCACTGCAGGTAGCTGCTAATTAAAATCTGCTGTGCTGTGGCTACTGTCTCTAAAACTCTGGCCAGCACATGTTTTATTTCTCTTCTTTTTAATGTGTTTTTTTTTGTTTAGATTCTGAGCTTGTCTGATCATATTTTCAAAATTCAGTTTTATGTTTAAAGATTAAGTTTAATAAGCTTGTACAATATATAAAGAGATTATAATTTATTATTCAAAAAGTTTCCTGACAAGATGTCTACAAGAAACATGACCCAAACCACACCGCCTTGTAATAATACCTCTTAAAAATTCCTGACCTCCCACTAAACACTCCTGCAGACTTGACTGCTTCAGTCCTCACTGGATATCTCATATATGTCCACTATAACATTACAGAGGAGGAAATGAAACGGGAAAGTCATCAGGTCAGACTGACAAACGACAGTAATTATCTACCACCATGTTATTTTCTCTTAGTGTTGCCATAAAGAACTTTTTCTGGCAGTGTGGGGCTGGAGTCTCATGAAAACACTTTGGGGGTCCCCGTGACACTTGGTGCATCTTCCTTTTTCTTAAAAATGTGCCACTGAGAGTGTGGTGCACTGGAAAAGAGGGGTGACCTAGGCTGCTCCAGTGCATACAGGGCACAGGGAGTACAGCTGTGGGGAGTACAGGTGTGAGAAGCACAGCCCTGAGAAATACAGATGTGAGAGGTCCAGGTGTGAGAAGTAAAGGTGTAACCATGAGGAACACACCTGCCTTGCAGTCAGCCCCATCTGGCAGGGGTTTGGTGCTCCAGTAGCACTTTGCAGAGGTTTCTCCTTTGCCCTGCCCAGCCCTGCTCCTGCACACCGTGGTCACCACAGCAGAGGTTTGCCCACTAGTGGCGTGGCATCTCCTCTCCCAGTGATTTCCATGTGCCTGGTGACCTGGCTGTCTCCCTTCCCTGCATTACACTGCCTCAAGGATGGCCACCTTTTTGCCATCACCACTGCCCCTGTGTCCCCACAACTACAGGTGACAACCAGTTTAGGCACCAGGCTGGTATTGCACTGAGACAGCCATTTGCCAGTTTGTGATTTGCATTATTGCAGATTTCATATTTGCTAAAAATAACTTGCTTTTTTAGCTGGAGAATGCCCTTTTTTTTTCCTGAATTTTGAGGTTTATTTTTATTCCTTGTGATAGGGTTTGGAACTTAAGGAACGTTACTGTAAGAGAGCTTTGTGTGAGCTTGGTCTGCATGCCAACATCTACTCACCATCACTAATAGGTAAAACTACTCGGGGATTTTAAAGCTTTTAACAAGACCTTGTCTAGACTGGTATTTAGTGGCAATACAATTAAATCATATTGCAGAAGAAAAAAAGAAAAAGAGATTAAATTATTTTAATCACCTTTTGAAACCACTTCTCCCCTGTAGATGTCAGATCTTGATCTGATTTAAATCTGTGCACATCAGGTGTTGCTCCACTGACGTAGCAGCAGTATAAAGGTTCAAGGGATCATGGTGCTTGTCTATAAGACAGGCTAAATCCTGGCCTGTAGAACAGCTATAGTTGCAATAAATTTGTTCTTTTTTTTTTTCCTTGCTATGAGATTTTCCAAAGGAGTCCCTTAGCATTAAACTGTGACTCAGACTCTCATGTGAAATGCCCAGGATGCAGATACTGGGCATAAACCTTGCTGGGGATACATGGATGCATTTTCCATGCCTGTTGTCCAAGGGCATCTCCTTGTCCTTTTGTGTCACCCTGCCTTGAAGACCTGCAGTGTGGAGGGAAAACCAACAATGATTTTGCTGAAGGAAGGTGCCAACAGGCTCCTACCAGTGACCGAGAGGAGATATTTGTGGCCATCCACTGAGGCACCAATCCAGGGATGGTTTCACCTCTGAAAGAGCCTCATAATTCCCAGCCA
The DNA here is from genome assembly GCA_013396695.1 of Sakesphorus luctuosus. Lineage (NCBI taxonomy): Eukaryota > Metazoa > Chordata > Aves > Passeriformes > Thamnophilidae > Sakesphorus > Sakesphorus luctuosus. The sequence goes on along the minus strand of VWZD01004846.1, from coordinate 617,602 downwards.
AGAGTGGGCAAGGTTTGGTCCGTGTGTATTTCTCCCATGTCATCCCATTTGTTGTTTCTCTGTTGCGCTGGGGTGGATGCCTTGATGGCATTGCACTGCTGCTTAGGCTATTCCAGCCCTTCCTCCACATCAGATGCATCTCCAATGCCTGATACTCCTTCCCTAGACAATTAAACCTTCATTTGTTGCTTCCTTGCAACTCCAGATTTAAAAACTATACTTTTTTTTCCTCCCTGTTAGGTTAGGATTGCTTCCAACTTCCAATCCCCAATTTAGATTACACGCTCAGAAACTAACTCCAAACATTTACTGCGTTTGAAGGTCACAGTGCTATTGATTGATTTCCAGTTATAATGTATGTTGTCCTAACATGAGTTAAAAACATTCTGGGCTAAATCCAAAAATGCTGGGATCAAAGCATCTGGACTTGTTGCTTTCATGTTTGGCACATAAAGGGGCTGGCAGTCACCAATGTGGTCTTGGCTGGGCTATAGTTGTTTTCATTCTCTGATGTGAAACAGTTGGGAATCACAGACCCTCCAACAGTTATAGTGGACTAAATAAAAATTGGCTTAATAACCTGCCAAGCATTTGAAAGTGCCAGTCTCCAGAGTTTTTCACAACTTATTGGCTATGGCATGTTTTCTTTTTCATTTCTCTTGTGTTTTTTTTTTCTTCCCCTCTCTCTCTTTTTTTTTTTTTAAGAAAGAATTTTCTATAAAATTAGACTTTCAGTTGGGTATTTGAAATAGGTAAAGTCTTCATCTCATCAGACTCAATTTATCATCTTTGATCTGACTTCACTCATTCCTTTGGCTGCTCCATCTGATTTTATAATTTAAAAAAAATTAAAAAACATTTTCACTATCTAACTTATCACATAAGAAAATAAACAAGGGCCAATTCCTTGGCTTGCCCTCCTTAAAGATATCCCAGCACTGCATCTGCATGTCAACTTTTCACTTTCAAATTCACTTTAAACAGATTATTCCTAAAGTTGTTTTTTTATTAGTCTCCCTAAAAGTCTTCTATTTATATTTGCTGTTTATAAAATTGCATCCAGAGGCCATTGTGCAACGCACTGCACATAGTCAAAAGCCATCAAGCTCTTGAGACAAACAATGGAAACACTTTGCAGATGGGAGCTGTTGTACAGATGGAGTACGGGGGCAGGAGAGACGTGGAGGTTGGAGGGAGGAAGAATTATGGATGTTGGCCATGGTTGCGAAAGAAGCCAGTGGCAGAGCCAGGCACTTAACCCACGTTCCCATCCAATTGCTTCCCTACTAATTAATTTTCCTCTCTCATCCTTTTAGAAGGCACATTATAATTTTTACCTCCTTCTCTCATGTTTCTAAAAAAATAAAGTGCTGGCGACTGAAAAATCAAATTCTTCATGCACGTCACACATTTTTCAGTCACTTTGGCTAATTTCTAGGAACTTTGCCTTGGCTTTGGGAGCGATGCTTTGGATCAGACATGGGGGCTGCCCCTGGAGAGGGCAGCACCAGGAAGGTCACTGCTCCCAAAGTGAAAGAGCAGCTCCTGTTGTTTCTAGCCAGAGAACACACCTTCTTGCAGACCCATTTGAGGTTCACACTCAGAGAGGGTTTGGTGTCGCCTGTCAGTCAGAGAGAGCAATGCTGCTCCTCTTGCTTCCCACTCTCGACAGGCAATCCACAGAAAAAGGGAATTTATTGTGTCCCCATCAGTGGTTCAGCCTTGCACTAGACCTTGGCATTCAAGATTGATGCCATCAATGTTCTCTGCTTGTCCCTTGCGTGGCTTCAGCAAACAACTCCCGAGGGACCACCCTCTGCAAAGCCCCTCTAATTGCCCAGGCTGAGCTGAGGTTCCTTGGATTCATGTGACTGGTATCAGAGGGAAAAGTAGAAAGAGGAAAAGGACTTTGTGGTCCTTAACCTCTGCAGGAGGAACAGGGTCTTCTCTGACTGATTTTTAAGCAGCTCGTTTTCAACATCTACATGAGGTTTCCAATCAGTTCTGGGACAGTAAAACTTGGATTGAAGAAAGACTAAAAACAGCTAAAACCAATGCTTTAGAGACAGTCAGGACATGAGGGATGAAGTGTTTAAGTAAAGAGATGATTTCAGTTCTGGCACCTCTAGCAGGGCTAAATATCTCTTTAGGACTCTTAGTAATAAAAAAATGAATGTACTGCTAAAAAACCCAACACTCAGCATAAAAAAACCACATTTACCATTAATATGTAGTCTAGAGCCATCTAAAAGTAAGATTACTTTATAGTAAAATGAATCTCAATTTGGCTTGCTGAAGGATTTTGAGGACTTTTTTTGTGTTCAGGTGAAACATTATCAATTGGTGCTGTGTGTGGCTGTATTTATACAGTTTGCTTTTCATATTGCCATTAGAAAAACCCGTGCACATTCTTTCCATGTAAAATAATTTTGTAAAATAACTTAGTCCAACAGTTACACCTAGTCTAACTATCAAAGATTTTTTTTTTATTTTTAATGTTTTGATTAGAAGTGAGTAAATGAGCATATGTGCAATTATATTTTGGGTGCAATAGCTTCAGCCACCACATTTTGGCATTTTATTTTATTAGCTAAAAGCTCACATATGGTTTCCATGTTTCCAATCTGGCTTTAAGGATGCAATGGCTGAATTAAGCAATGTTTCTCCTCACTCCAATTCCCTTAGATACACTTAAAAAGTCCATTCAGATTATAAAAAAAGTAAATTAAGGTTTATAATATTCAGAAGGTGGCCCATGGTAGTGACTAATACAGTGCTATCTTGTAAGTCCCTTTGCACCCTGCAGAAACTGTTAAAAGCCATGTTTCATAGTTTAAAATATTAAATCACTCTATGATCCTGTGGGGCAGAGTCCTGCCTGAATGCCAACATATTTCTTTAGTGAACAATGATGCCATTGTATCAGCGTGAGAACTCACAGATAATGGGTCACCCCAGGTGGCCACTGGGATTTGCAGGTCCTCCAGCATCTCCTCACATCGGACCGTGGGGGTTTGGGCAGGAGTTTGAGAGAGCCCTTGTTCAACACTGACAAAGTCTGGAGAGATGACCTGGGGGAAGGAGCTCGGGGTCACTCCATGCATAGCCGTGAGGGTGATCTGCAGGAGCTGAGCAGGGGAGGGGACAGAGCTGGGGAGAGGGGCACAGCTCCAGGAGGTTATGGAAAGGGCAGTGAGCACCTCTGTGTCCTGTGGGGTTTGCAGCAGAAGTGGTGTGGCTTGAGCGTGAGGCAACGCTCCCCAACTGCAAAGGTTGTGAGGCACTACATGAAAAGAGAGACGTTAGTGAGTCCCTGGAGAAGAGGTTTGCAATAACTGCACAGGCAAACACATGTCAGGGATGGCCTCAGTGCAGCAGCTTGGTTAAGTGACCTCCCCAGGTCCCAGCCAGCCCCACGGTTCTGTGGCCTCATCAAAATGCATCTATAGCGTGTCTGGGATGATGGAAACTTGAGACTTCTTTACCGCATTCGTGCAGAAGTGAATCAAATTCTGGATATCAGGAATGGTTTGATTTGGAGGGGTCCTGTAAAGACCATCTTGTTCCAACCACCTGCCTTGGACAGGGACACCTTCCACCATCCCAGATGGCTCCAAGCCCTGCCCCACCTGGCCTTGGACACTCCCAGGGGTGGGGCAACCACAGCTGCTCTGAGCAACCTGTTCAAGTGCCTCACCAACCATCCTAATACAGAGCTGCTTCTCCAGATCTTCAAGTTTCCACCCAAATCCATCCAAATCCAGCAAAACATGCAAGTTTGAATATAACCCATATCCATGGGTACACTTAAGTATGGGATTAAACAGTTTGCTGAAGGAGGTCCCTATTTTACTACAGATTGGCTGTTAGTCTTGGCTCTTTTCTCAGCTAAATTGAGATGGGAAAAGGTTTCCACACTGGGATGAAGCCAAGGGTTTTTTCTCTTCCTTTCTCTTTTTTCATTCCTTTGCCTTTTTCTCTCCAAGAGAACAAGATAGATGCCTGACAACTGTTTCTATCTTGTTAATATCCTGGAATTTAGGCTTTTGGGTGTGGGAAACTGAAGACCAAATCTCTGCTCAGATGCATTCAGCTGAAGGTTGTAATCCCAGTTCTCACCCATGTGAGTTATCCTGACCACTGGGCTGTTTAAAACAGCAGAATTCCCGTGAATTGGGTAAATCAGACCAAGAAGTGGAGACTGTTTAAGGGACTGTCTAAGTTCATCTGATCCTCCACAGGGCATTTGACAAATGATATTCTAGAATTTTATTTTAATTGAAGTGTCCTAACCAACTCTAAACATTCAACTGGCATTTTAGAGGGTGGCCACTATTTATTTTCAGTTCAAACTTCCATAACTATGCCTGAAGTCACAGAGAAGAAGGTGAAAATCATCTGTATGCATCATGTTTGTGAACAGAATTACTGTCTGCAATCACTTCTAAAAACATAGACCTTGGATGTCTTCCCTTCTTAGTACCAGTGAAATGAAATAATCAAAACACTGAGAGCTGGGAGAACAAGTGAATATTGTGTTGAAAATTCCACATAGTGCTTGGACTGGTCCACGTGGACATACAATCTGCAAGATCAAGAGATGCTTCAGCCCTTCTGCTGACACTTGAAAAAAACATTACAAGGTTTAAGAAGGAAAAAAAATTAATGGAAACATCCGCTTGAAAGGACCGTTTCCAATCACTGGTACTCCATTCATTACAGGCCTGAGTGGTTCCAGAGACAACAGAAAACTATGCACTGTTGCAATGCCAAGAACAAGAGAGGCAATACGGATGTTGTGCTGCCTCTCACTCAGGGCAATCTGAACGTTTTTGTGCCCTTCTCATCTCACTCAGAGCAGTCACCACCCAGAAGGTTATGGTCACTGTCTCACTTGTGACCAAACAGGGCCCCTCCAGCCAGACACAGTTGGGTTGGGGTGCTGGCACTAGAGCTGTGTTGCTTGCACAGCCTCAAGAGCAGCATAAAGCAGACACTGGGCAGGATTTTTGCCTCATGCATTGTCAAGCTAAAATATTTTACAGGAGGCAAAGTTTTTTATGGGAGATAAAAACACAGCAGTCATTTAATTAACAATACCTCCAAGTCTTCAGAGAACCACATGGCTGAAGTTTTCCCAGGGCTGCTGTGATAACCTTGTTAAAATTTGGACAATATTGTTTAATCTCTGCTCTGTAAGCCAGACTTCTGCCTCTTCCCCAGTGCCCCTGTGACATCACAGCACAGACTCTCCAGCAGGATGAAGGTTTGAAAGTGTCACCACATGTTACAGGTATCTCAAGAGCACTTCGAAAAACTTAATCTCAAAGCCTGGAAAGAACCACACAATAAAATATAGGCCTTTTTCAGAAAATTGAAGCAGAAATCTTTCATCAGAACTCGCTTTCAACCCATTTCTACCAGAGGGGAGGGAGCACCATTTCTGATTAGACCCTAAGGAACCTGCACTCAGAATACTCACTGTTCACCAGGTAAGGCAGAAAGAGCCCTACAAAGAGTCCAGTATTACCTACATTGAGGTCAACAGGCCACAACCAGGAGTGAGACATCAGCTGCCACAACCCAGCGTAAAGTCCATCGCAGGCTGCTGGAGTCTTCAGCCGCTGTTGAGTTTGACCAAGCCAGAATGGGTTAAGAAAAGGGTATGTGTGGTGAAATTGTGCAATTTGTATTGTTTTGGCACTGCATATATTCTAAACTAATGATGCTGGCTAAGATAGCCTTTTTTTTTTTTTTTAATCTTTCCTTTTAGGCCTCTTGTAATTTAATCTTACCCAAAACTTTATGGAAAGAATACATATTCACTTTATACCAACCAGTGAGGATTAGAACTTGCAAAGGCTACTTTTTTTTTCATGCTATTTTGCATCTTGGTGCAGTTTCCTAGATCTCTTAAATGTGAAAATAAACAAACATCCATACATCTGGGAGTAGATTTCCAAGTGGAGCTCAGCGCCAGCTTTTTTCCCTTTTCTGAGTACTCAGCACCCACAATGGGGCCAGTTCAGCTAAACCAGGGCCAGGTTTCCACAGAAACACGGCAATCTGGAGGCTCCCAATGTGACAAATATGCACAGATTCATCGTTTAACTCATCCTCCCACCCAGCAAAGATAAAATGACACAGTACTGCAGCAGCAATAACATCAGCTATTGATAACAACAGCAACGACCCCATGGTGGACACATAAACAGCTGGGAGGAATGTTGGCCATGGAGGGTGATTGCTCAAGTCCCCAGTGATGAAGACCTGAGTGTTTGCTTATGTTCTTGCTTGGCAAGATACGGCACTATCAAGATGCTATTTCGTGTTTGAGTAACAGAATCATTTCTGACATGCCACTGATTCCTCAGACCGTCAGAAAGCCACTGGGAAGGGAGATATGTCCTTGGTAACGGCTCTTCCTCACCGATTTACTGGGCCTAACGCTGATTTATGAAGTGCAGCTCTGGACAGGATGTGGCCAGTTGAGGCTGTGTATTGCATGTCAGCTGCAGAATGTAGGGATGACCTGTGTCCTGCAGGGAAATGGCTCTACACTGGGCAGAAGAGGATCTGAGCAGGTGTTTTCCATCTCCAGCTTCTATGGTGAGACGAGTCATTCAGTTTGACCACTGCCAAGTGCACATTTAATTGGATCAGAGAGAGAGTTGGGTGAGCAAAGCAGGCAAGTCTTGCCCTTATTCATACAGCCTGATGAATTTCTGTCTGCTACAGTCCCTCCTGTTTTGCATTTCCTTTCCACAAACATTTGAGTGAACCAAATTCATGGAAAAGCAATCCCGTGGTCTCACGTGAAAGAGTAGCTGGAAGTCATTTTTGCACATACAAATGCTCAGGCTGGTAATTGGGGCACAATAACTTCATGTACCAGAGAAGCCACATGGTCAGATGTTGGGTGTCTGATCCACATCTGAATACGCACAGAATTATAGAATTATTAAGGCTGGAAAAGCCCTCTAAGACCATCGAGTCCAAGTGTTAACCCAGCACTGCCAAGTCTGGCACTAACCATGCCCTGAGCACCACATTTACATGTTGTTTGAACTCTTCCAGGGATGGTGACTCTACCACTTCCCTGGGTGGCTCATTCCAATGCCTGATCACCTTCTCAGTGAAGAAATCTTTCTAATATGCAACTCAAACCTCCCTTGGCACAACTTGATGCCGTTTCCTCTTGTCCCGTCACTTGTTGCCTGGAAGCAAAGATCACCCACCTACACCCTCGTGTCAGGCAGTTTGAGTGAGAAGGTCCCCCTGAGCCTGTCTTTCTCCAGTCTGAACAACCCAACAGGTAGATTTCATTGTCAAGCACAGGAGCAGTGGATAGTCACACCAAAAATGATTTTTAGGGAAATTAGTCAGGAAAAAAATGCAGAATAACACCTACATGGATCATCTTCCTTTTGAGAAATCATGTGGCATGTTTGGAACAACTTTCAATGTTTGTGACTGCTCTGCATGCCATGTCTTTTTCGTAACAGGTTTTTTTCCAGCATTAAAAAACTCAAAACCCTCTAACCCTCCAAGTTATTTGCTCACTGTTTGTAACACTCTGCAACTTTAAAAATTCTTCCTCCCCAGTGCAAACATACTTCCTCAGAGAGGCAGAAGCAGAGCCCCTCTAAGATGCTTAAGAGGAGGTCAAGAGAAAAGCCATTTGCCAGGGGAATCTCTCTCAGTCCTTAATACATTTTTATTACTACCTATGCACACAGTCTTCTCTCAGAGGCTGGGTGAATAAATATGCCTCTTTTGAGCAAACATTTATAATGCTATTTGAACACGAGGGAAGAACAATTTCAGCTTAAAAATGATACTCACACCATGTTTACATTTTTTTTCCCAAGCTGCAGTTAAAATGAAACTATCCAGACAGACATTCAGCATGAGGCTTGGGAAAGATTGTTTCTTTTGGCCACTTCCACTACAGAATTTCACCTAAAAATGAAATACAAAAGACTGGAGTTTCTGGGGGGGGAGAAATACAAAAGAAAGATTTGTTTGTAGATGAATTACTCTGTGCAAATCCATCCAAGAACATCAATGTAATTGCTCATTAATAAAAGACTTGGAAGATACTTAGAAATGTTTCTCCTCTTTTGAACTTTCTGAAGGCAAACAAAGTCCTGGAACTGGTGATGTTCTTGTGTATGGACTTCACTTGGAGTGAAGGGGTGCCCCTTACCTCCTCCTCCACCACCCCAAATCCAGCAGATAAGGCTCTACTCTGCTTTGGGGCACTCTGGGCTCAGCCTTTGGTGGCAGATCTGCTCCTGGACAAAGAGCTTTCTCCCTCTTTTTCAGCTCTTCACTTTCAAATTTTAAATTCCTGAGGTTAGGGAGCAGCTCTTACTTTATCAGATGATGGAGGAATGAGCTGGACCTCTGGACACTATCCCAGCAACATTCCTAATGCCAATCTTGAGAGGACTCCTAACACACTAAAAGTTAAGGAGCACTGAAGGGCTTTCCTGGCCAGGACTGGAGGAGGGTAATTAGTCCCTGCAAGGATCTCTGTCCTCTGAGCTGCGAGAAACTTCAAATCCCACTGACTTCACTGGCACTTCAGGGCACTCAGCACCTTCCAAGATTAATTCCTCAGGCAGGGAGAGGTCTAGAAACATATATATTAGAGCACTTTACGTCTTCAGCTGCAGTAGGGCTCTTTCTGGTGAGCCTGACAAAGGACAGATTATATATTATGCCCTGCCATAAACTTCAGCAATCTAAGAATTCTGAAAATACCCCGTTCTATTACTCTGCTTGCTTTGACATGAAATATTAAACACCGCTTACCAAAGTAACATTATTGAACACAGATGTCCACTATCACATTCAAATTGTTCCAGTCAATCTAGGTTTATATATTTTCTTTACTTAAGCGCTTGTATAAACCCAAGTGTGCCCTGACAGTAATGATTTCACAATATACTATACTCAATTAAGGAGACAAATATGCATTTACATTTTTACTGAACTTGTTTCACACACACAAGCTCCAGTTCCAACTTACTTTTGACATTTGGTGGAAAATAAAGGAATAGAAAGGGTGCCACCTACTGAGTCGCTCAGACATTTTTGAAGGCTGAAAAATCGTGTAAACTACCAATATGCTCATTCCAGTTAAAAATAAACAAACCTTCCAGCTATATTTATAAGCCTGTGGGAAGAAAGCCATAGGAAGTGTTTTCCTTATCGAATCACTCAGTGACCAGAGCTCTTACCAGGGTGTAGGAAACCCCAGCTCCAGTTCCCCTTTGTCTCTCAGCAGGTTTGAAACCATCTATTCCTCTGGGAAACCTGAGAAAAATGAATCAGTCTGCCCATCACATCCATGATTATCTTCAACAAGCAATGGAGGTCACAACCCACGAGAATCAGCAGCACCGAACCATCAACCACAGGACCAGTATCACTTGGTGACCTGTCACTGGCTGGGAAGGTATGTTGTCAAGCAGCTCACACATGAACTATATCAAGCAGATGAGGTTTAGGCAGGCATCTAAATTTACAAGGTGAAAAGGTGTATCAAGGCTCAAGAATGGAGACAGGCTCTCAGTACCACTTCAAACACCAGCGTCCCTTTCTGACATCCATCAAGGCACAGCCTTGTCTTTAAGATCCTGCAGAGTGAGGCAGAAATATTGGAGGTGCTGTGCTAGTGCTGCAGTTTCCTCATATGGGGAGAACAACCTTTCAAAATAAACTTCAATGTTGCCCTGATTTCAGGCAGAGAAGCCACGATTCATGGCTTTTTTCAGTAGTAAAGGTCAGCCTGGTCAGCCTCAACATTCAAAAGGAGAAGTCAGTCAAGAGCTCTGTAAATACACCTCGAGGCAGGAAGATCACAGCTCTGACAAATCATGAGTTGGTATCTGGTCTGAAGCCAGTGATGAAGCAACATCTTCAGGGGAATGGGTCACTCACCAGCAGTCCCTGCTGACTGACCACCAGCACAGCTCTCCTTCATTCCCTTGTGCAGACTCCAACAGAAAAAAGTTGGGATGTGCCAGCCAGAGATAGTTCGTTGCTTACCTGCCTTCCACAAAAGATGAAAATCATGTCTATTTTCTTTGGAAAAGTTGTAGTCATGACTGACAGAGTCACAGGTTTTTATTCTTCCTGAGGGCACACAGAGCAGGGGGGAGATACTACCTGATGTCCAGTGTGCCCCATGCCAGGGGAATGGATGCAAAGCACAAGGGTGAGGTTTGTTTCATCTCTAATGAAGTGGGTCAGCCTTGGTTCTGAAAAAAAGATAGATTAAAAATCACAGAATCACAAGGCTGGGCAAACAAATAACAAGAAAGATTTTCATTACTATGATGAGAGGGCACTGGCATAGTTAATTTAACTAGTGCTGGTTCAGAAAAGACTCCAAGTGTGTGCCCAACACACCCCATTAGTCCCTCCCTGCTGAGTGCAAGCTCAGCTCACTGAGTCCTCACCAGACCTGCAGATGCAGCTGAATCTTGGCAGATTCAGACAGACCAGAGGTTTCCACAATTCACGTATGTAGTATTTGCCAAAGTTTCTTGTGTTGGGGACTGGTGTAGCAATTACATACTTGGGAAAATAATTGTGAAACATTAACAAGTCCTTATTGTTACCAGGTATTTCTGGCAGAGATTCCTTCAGGGCAACTTGGACAAGGCACCCCAGTGGAGCTGGTAATGGCATTTTTCCCAGAGGGACCTTCAAAGTCTCTTGTGTGGGGCTTTGTTTTGCTGGCAGCAGAAGCAGGAAGAAACCCAGTTTTCGACATCCTCCTTCGTGCCTACTCAAAATAAAATGTTCGTTTACGGGCCTTGATGCTTCTCACATCTCCCAGGACTTGGCACACACTTATCATGTGAGGCTGCAGCTGGAGCACCATCGTGTACTCGAGATAACGGGGGCTCTGGATTCCTCGTTTTCCAGCTCCTGAAGTGCTCAGGGGCTGCTTTCTGCTTGCTCAAGCCCTCACTGAGATACGCATTGAAATGGATTTCTACCCTTGCCAGGTGTAGGTGAAACCATTCTGTCCCAAGCCCTTGCAGAGCTTCCTGGGATTTCACCCAGGGGAGACAGCCCTGGCTCCCCACAGGACCCCCTGTAGGAGTTGTTGGGCTGCACACCTGGGAGCAGCACTGGGTTTTTATACATATTTAAACAAACAAACAAAAAATTTAAAAACCACTTTAAAAAAGCAAGGGTTTTGGTTTTTGTTTTGTTTTGTTTTTTGTTTGGTTTGGGTTGGGTTGGGTTTTTTTCCAGAAATCACAAATAAGAGAAAATCCGCTGCAATTACAATGCTATACTTAGTATAGGGTAAAGTGACTGGACTTCAAGTACTGATGCACCAAGTCCCACATCTCACTGTCCCTCACAGAGAGCACATTATCAAATAAGTGACATTAAACTACCAAATTAACCTGCAAAGCTGCCCAAGGGAAGGAAATCTCCAGCTAACACTCCACAGCAAGAAGGGTTGCAACAAGAAACCAAACCACACCAACCCCCACCAACACTCTTTTCAAAGATGTAAAGATTTTCCAGGTGCTTGACATTCACCTTAACTTTGTAAGTAATAAAACCTGAGGAGAGGATTCCCGTTGGATCAGAGGGGAGGCTTAGCTACAACAATAGCTGTGCTGGCAAACCAACTCCTTTCAGCACATTCTTGAGTTTGTATTTTAAGTGGTTTTGCCACATTGGCAGCCAAAAATAACTATTTTCTGATCAAATTCACTAGTTCTTGTAAAATATTTTAACAGGCTAAATATGACCATGAGCGGTTCTAATAGTCCTTCAAGCTGTCTGTTCAAACCTCTTACTTTTGAGAGGGTGAAGGGCTCCACAAGAAGCTGGAGCAGAGCAATGCCCTGGCCAAAGTGGTTGCTGGGAGGCTGTTCCTGCTGCATTCCCATCCCTCATTACCCAGGAATACAGACCATATTTAATGCCATGCCATAATGCTTGCTGGTTTGTACTTGATATATACCCTTAAGCTTAAAGGAATAATTAACAGCAGCTTCCCCTGTGCCTGGTAATGCAAGGCCAAGAGCCACAACAGCAACCACAGCAGAAATGTCAGAGAAAAGGGAAAAACCCAACAGGACAGGCAGGAATTGTCCCAAAGAATCTGCTTGCAGCAATCTTACTCTTTGCTGGTGAACTACAGCAAGGAATCCTTATGTGGGTCTTACAGGATAAATAAATCATTTGAAACTGGATTTCTGGTTGAAAAAAAAGCCTCCAGCTGTGAAAATTAGAGAATTTTCATTAAGTCACTTTGTAAGTAATTTATGGTACTCTAAGCCTTACAAAATAACAAAGAAATGACAGGCTGGTTTCTTGTTAATGAGAACTGGAAAAACAGAACAGAATAGATGGGAACAAGGAGCATTCACACCCCAAATATGGCTCCACTTAACCAACCAGCACACACTCAGTTACCAATGCAGCTGCCACACTAGGAAGTGTCTGTGGCCACCTCCAAATCAGGGGCAGACATGAGACAACCCTTGGAATGTCAACAAGAGGTTTCCTTCATGTTTCTGGATGAACCAAGAAGGACTTGCCGGTAGAAGGAATACATGAATTCAAGAAAATATGGATTCAAAGTACAGAAACTGCAGCAGATGGCAAAGCTGCTATTTTGTATTACTTTTGGTAAGAGGTTGGTGGAAGCACTGAGGACACCTGAGCGGAGATGGACCTCAGCTGCTGTGGAGCAACACGTGGTCTCAGGGCAGGATCGTCATCTCGGTACCTCTGTGTAGCCATGGCTGTGACTGATACTAGTAGGTCCCACTTTATTATTAATTAGCCAAGACTTGACTTCTGAGGGGCAGCAGACCTAACTCTTTGCTCTCTTAAACCAAGAAATCACAGATCTTAAACTAATTAAATAGCTTAATTATCACATGGCTCTTGGACTCACTTGAGGGAGAAGCAAGCACAGCCCTTAAACCAAGACATTACATCTGGAGGGGAAAAAACACCCAGTAGATGATGGCATGAAGCATTTATACATTAACTATAATATCTACACCACATGCAGCTTCTCAAGATGTTTTGCTGTCATCAGCTTACTGAAAGATAAAGATTTATTGGGCTATTACTGAAAAGGAAGCTAGATACTGCCAAATGGCATGGACAGTTAGATGACTAGTTGCTGACATCTTTATTCATATATAAAACAACACAACTGAGTTGTATTTTTTTTAACTGCCATGCTTGAAGGAATCAACAAAGCAGTGCCTTATCATACAGCACTTTTAAGTAATTTTTAAATCATTCATGGGCTTTGGATAGTTGTTTTTATTGTGTGCATGCAGAATATTCTATTAGCACCCTGTGAACTTGTAGTGCTGACTGAAATAATAGATAAGCAGTGCTGGCTGCAGTTTGGTGTAACAGCTTCTGAAGATGCTGAGGGACCATCCCATGGGGCATTGCTCCCTGGATACAGTCACAAGGTCACTCTTACTCTGCTGCCATATATCTTAGAGACTGGGAAAAATTTCTTCCCTGGGAGGGTGGGCAGGCCCTGGCACAGGTGCCCAGAGAAGCTGTGGCTGCCCCATCCCTGGAAGTGTCCAAGGCCAGGTTGGACAGGACTTGGAGCACCCTGGGCTGGTGGAAGGTGTCCCTGCCCATGGCAGGGGGTAGGAACAAGATGATCTTTAAGGTCCTTTCCAACACAAACCATTCTATGATTCTATGATTTAAGAACATTTCAAGTGCTGCAGAGACACAGACTTTTAAAGGTTTAAGACACAGACCAATTATAATTCTGCATAGGCTGAGAATATCATGATTTAATATTCCATGTCTACTTTTTGATCAGCAATCTGAAAGGTTAGTGCAAAAACATCAACAGCTTCTTTTAATACTTTAAATATTGCTTCTAATAAAGAAATTACTGAATAAACTGCAAGGCTTATAGGATTATTTTTAGAACATATGTTAAAAGATGACAAACTAAATGAACTTAATTATTCTATTCCCCATTGAAAACTGTAGGAAAGATCAAGTAAATCATGTAAGACAGAACCCTGAAGTATTACAAGGCTCAATTTAAAACGTTTGCCTTAAAATTCAAAAAGGAGTCCAAGCCTGCAGAGCTGCTTTCCCAGAAGCTCCCAAGCCAGAGATGTCCACCTTTCCTCTGACAGCTTGATATACCGTCCCGCCTTTGTTACACACTCTGAATTCACTTTAGCATGCTACTTCCAATTAACCAGCACACCCTTACTGCATTATTTGGCATTAAACAGGCACATGTGCTCCTATAGCTCCTGCCAATGGGAGAAGACAATACCCTGAAGGTGAACCAGGCTATTTGTGCACAGTATTAGGCTCTGGGAAGTGTCCAAGGGGCTGATGGAAGCCTGCAGGTGTGTGGTTTCAAATGCCTTCAAAGTGCTTCGTGCCCAAGTCTTCCAGAAATGTTACACTTCATAACCATCCTCTTCCAGCAAGATTTATGCTCTGCTTTGAATATTTCTAAAGCTCTGGAGTCTGAGTGCCAGAAACTCTACTTATCAGGCTCAGTCCCTGGCCAGGTTGCTCTGGTCAGGGATCATACATAAACCCATTTGTGCACAGGCCATTTTTTATTCTCTACAAACTACTTAAAGCAGGTGAGATTTCAGTCTGCTTGCTCTGAACATGAATTACAGGATCACAGAATATGCTGAGTTGGAAGGGAAGCACCAGGATCACCGAGTCCAGCTCCTGACCATCCCCACAAGGCACATCATGCGGTTCTATAGAATAAAGTTTCATCCACCAAATAAGCCTGTTGCTTCAAGACTATCAATAAGGGAAATACAAGAACAAGTTTTAATAACATGTTTATATAAAAAAACATCAGCATCCTTTCACTATGATATGTCTGCAACAGAAAGTACAGTACAGATCTGAGATACATCCCACGCATTCCTTGAAGAGGGGTTACAAATTCACAAAGACATAGTATATTGCTATACAAGGGCTTATTAAAAGCAATAAAAAGAACCAAATGAACAATTTACACTCTGCAAATCTGAGATTTGGTGTTTACTGCTGCAAATTGCTTTACACAGTGTCAGAATTTCAAGCTTTGCCCCTGCCAGTGAATCACTGGGCACAGTTGCAGCTCAGGGAGGGAGCTGCTCAGTCAGCCACAGGTCAACCTGAAGCAAAAGTCCTTCATGACCTGGGGACTGAGAAGGTTTCTAACCTAAATATAAATAAATTAACACAAGGATGGAAGGATGGAGGTTTATTGTTCCATCAGTTCTCTCAAAGATTATTCTTAAGCTTTACTTTGCTCTGATAAGAAGTTAATTCTGAAAGAGTCACTGTTTAATCTACAGATGAAGCCACAATGGCTCCAAAATGTGTCTTTGCATTTTCTGGGAAGGACATAAAGGTATTATTTCCATGTTTGTCCCTTTGGCAACTCCTGACACTATGCTGGTTATTACTTACACAAACAGAAATCTGCAGCCAATCAAAATAATATGGTTGGCAATGAAACTGGGCAAACTTTAATAGCTATGGTTCTTCAACATAAAAAGGATAAAAGTAGAATAATAATTTTTGGCAGGGGAAGCGGGGAATTTTTAAAATTCTGATTGTTTTCCTATGAGAATAGTGTTAGTGAAGTCTAACTTGAAACATGTTCTGGTTTCATGAATTCACATTGAGCAAGATGCTGCTGGACCCACTGAGTGACACTCAACTTATTTCCACTCAAACTGAAGTTATCTGGAATACACAAGGTAAGAGAGGGGGATTTGGCACAGAAACTGCATGGCTGAAATAATTCCAGTGTCTTTCTGAAAGGAGTTATCTGCACATGCAAGTGTGTTCAGAGGAATTCACAGAGCACTCTCTTCAACAAAGAGTAATTAACTTCGGCCTCCTGGAAAATGGGGAGCCAAGAAAGGCCTTCACCAAGTGGAAGATGGACATCAATTTAATTATAAACCCCATTTTCACTAAGGTTTTCACTTTCATTTTCAACAAGTCCCAGTGCTATGGTCAGGACAGTGTCCCTGACACTTTTGCACTGGAATCTGATGAAGCAAATAAGCAGAGTTATATTAATTTAGTAGCAACTACACTCACTTACCACAAAATTAACCCATGGATAAGCTGATTTAGTAGTTTCTCCATTAAAAAAGGAAATACTGCCTAATAAAGCCTACTTTGTAGGCAAAGGATTACGTAAATGGGTTAATCTGTAGTAAGGAGCAGAATCAAAACATACTAATGACATCACAAGCAAGTAAACTTCCTTAATTAATAGTTAATTATGTAAAGTTGTGGCCCTTCTGGAAAACAAAATTTTGGAAACATTTTCTCTGCCTGGAGAAAAAAGTGAAAACCTTCACGAATAGAGAACCAAGACAAGACCATTCCATACTACCCCAATCAAAATTCATGCTTTAGTACTTTTGAAATCTTTAATTCTGATTTTTACTTTTATATGACTGTACTTAATTTGGGAACAAAAAGTCCTACTGAGCCCCAAATCAGGATGATCTGTTTGATGGCACTGAGGTGAACTTCTTTCCCCAAGATAATAACATAAAGAAGCCAAGAAGTATTTTGAAGAGGAATGACTAAAAAACCACTATTGCATATGAATAGTTTTGTATGAATTGGCATTTTTTGATTTAAAAAAATGTGTGCTGACATATTTCCCAAGCAGATCTGCTTGGGCCTCTGATTCATTGGCACAGGCTCAGTATCAGTCACTTAAAATATGTGTTTCATCATGCACCTAAAATTGTGACATTCTTCAAAAACACTTAATACAAAAATCTTTTATTTCCACACACTACATATATATTTACAATTCTATTACCAAGGTACTGTGGGAAATGTAAACAAGTGTACACAGGTGTCAATAATATGGCTTGAGAAAAGTGCCCCTTGGTTTAACTGCTCCAATTACGTGTCAGTACACAAAAAACCAGAACAACAGTACTTTGGAGACACTTGCTGTGTGACAGCAGTGTCGGGGGTTCATGCATTAGGTGCTGAGGAACCACCCCAGTCTCTGGGCAGCTTCCCTGAACTGGAATGCCTGATGTGTCCTGCAATGGGCCAGTGTGGGGTCACCAAGGTAACAGGGGCTGGTGCAGTTGGGCTGGGGGGAGCAGGGTCTGCTCAGGCTTCAGAAGAGAAGGCTGAGGGAGGTACCACTGCTGGAGTAAACTATCCCATGGGGGCTGCAGAGGAGGTGAAGCCAAACACTCCTCAGAGATCCACACTGAAAGGATGGCAAGCAGTGGATCAAAGATGAAACTTGGAAACCAGGAACAACAAAGAAAAGCATGAAATCCTCACTGGGACAGGGGTTCAAAGAAGTGGTGGATCTCCATCCTGGGAGATATTCAGAACGAAGGTGGATGAATTTCTGAGCAACACCATTTAACTCTGAAGTTGACCAGGCTTTGAAGGGAACTCTGGACCTCCAGAGGTCTCCAACAACTTCACTCTCTTGATACTACAAAAAAATCTTGAGTACAATGTGACATTTTCATTACTATTGTAGTTGGGTTCTGCAGTAAATACATAGTTAACAACAAACTATGTCAACTGCTCAATCTGAATTGTTCTCCTCCAGCCATTGCTAAGATTATATCTCCTTGTCTCATTTACCTTATCAGTTCCAGTTCAGCAAAACTGCCCCAAATTCACATAATTGTAGGATCAGACTCAGGACATGACATCCCCAAAAGAACCTTTCAAATGTCACAGCCCTGCTGAAAGTCATCCACTTCTGACTAGTTTTAGAACAACAAATTTGTCACATTTACATGGAATGAACTTTCCATCAACATTGACAGAACTCTACAGAAGAAATGACAAGGAATCAGCATCAGCCCCAGTGATTTTCTGGCTGAAAGCGCAGTTGGTTAATTAATTCTGACATATTCACATAATTAATTTTGACACATTCACAAATATATTTACTTTCAATACCTATGAAGTGATGAATAACAACAATGAGATTTTTATGAAGCTTGAAAAAATACCTTCCAAACCTGTATTGCTTCCAAGAGATCACAGTTTGAATTAAACTCCCAGGTGAGCAAGTGCCACTTGCTCTGTCCTGGACAGCGACTACAGATGGTTTTAAGACCTGAGATGAACCAGGAGGTAAAATTGTTACTTCGCCTCCTCATCCAACCACCTGGATCCTAATTCACCAACTCATCCCTTATCCAACCACAACAACAAACACCTTTAAAAATCACAAGTTACCAAAAAATTATTATTATTTTGTGTCTTCTAAGACAAAAATCTGCTCTTGCAGCTCATTATAGTGGTGAATGGAGTGTGAACACAAGACCTGGGACTGCCCATATTTCCATCTCTACTGAGCCTGTGGTCATGATGCCCTTTCCTAAGTGCACTTTTGATACAGTCAGACTGAAGTGGTTCCTGCACAGCATTGTAACTCCTAAGCTAAACAGAGGTATAAAGAGGCACGTTTAGTCTGGTTAACTCAGCATATTGAAATACAGAACATAAATTCTTTACAATGACATAGTCCTATATCAAAGAACAAACTGTCTAAAGAGACAAAATAGCACCAAAATGTCTTTGTTCCATGAAGTGACCAAGAGCAGCTGTTGAATGCTTTAAGTTGACTTAATTCAAAAAATGTGCAGCAAAAGCATAAACCCCACAGAGATTATCTTTAAACGTCTATGCTTGCTTACTATCTGCTTTCTCCATTCAAGAGAAAACCTCTTGTGCTTTAGCAGGTACTGTTTGAGGAGATCTGCTGCACAGTTTGACTTGGAAAACCACTGAGAAACTCATCTGACAACATGTGAGAATGCATAAAGCCAGGAGAGTGTGACAGATCACACCATGCTCTTGGGAAGATGGATTCAGACATAAGCAAGACACAGATGGAGACCTTCCAATCAGTCAATCCACACTAGAAATGCAGTAGGTGTTCTTAAATTAATTAAGAACTTCTTGAGGACTGTGGTGGATTCTTCTTCAGCTGCAAGTTTAAAATTGGACTACAAGTTTCTCTAGAACACACAGCATTATTCAAAGAGGAATCATTTTGGTGAATCCCACTGGTTTCTGTGCAATGTGATTTTGCAGTGGATCTGTACCAGCTTCATAATCTGTGAAATGCTTGTTAAACTCCGTGCTGGTTGTCAGGAGGGTTTAGAAAGTCTCTGATACGTGGTGTGGCTCACTGCACGTTGATGTGTTACACCCTGCTTATCCTGATACTCCTTGGAGCTGTTCTGATTAAAAACATGTCCAGGCTTTCAAGTGATGAATTGTATTAATATCAGAAAGAATGTCCAGAGCAGATTAATGGAGGGGTAGGAGACTAGAAATAAGTACATGAAACAGATTCAACCTTTTAAAAGGATCCAGCTACTAAATGGCCTCTGTAGTCTTCCATAAGAAGTGTGAATACTTCAGTACAATTCAAGCTGAATTGAATAACTGTTTTCATATCCAAATTCAAATACCGTCTGTGCATATAAAACAGTTCATTTATTAGTCCAAATGTTACTGTTGTAGAGCTCTTGGAAAAATACTCCCTCTTTCTTGAGTTTGTTCTTCATAAAAAGGAAGCTTTGGAGGGCCACCTAGAGAATTAAGTAGAAACATGGTTTCAGGTCTATGTAACATAATACTGAAATAGTGTAAGGATTATACAATTTACACTTAAATGATTCAATAAATGGTAGTCTTGAAAAGAAGGTAGGAGAGGGAGTTTACACTGTCCTCCTTGCAAAACAGTAAAACACCTCTCAAACTGGAGATTCCCAAAGGTTTCCTAAACTACAGGAGGAATTGTGATTAGACTACAAGTGGGAGGAAACTTCCACTCAGTATGGTACGTCATTAAGAAGAGATACCTAAATAACCAAATGGGTTGATATTCTTGTCCTTCTTGTCCAAACACTGCCCACCACCATGGGCAACAAATGATTTCCTACACTCAGAAAGGCTGCACAGCCCCAGCTCGTGTTACCTTCTCGGCAGGTCGGCCCCATCCAGGAGGCTGGGCAGGCACAGTTCCCGTTGTACGGATTGCACTGGGATTTGCTGGCACATTGGCATCGCAGGGAGCAGTTGGGGCCATACCGGTCTGACCTGCATTCTGGAAGGACAAGAGTGCTTGGAAGAGGTGGAACAACTCCTAGTAGTCTCCCTGTTCTCTGGGATCAGGAAGCTACTTAGACACCTACATCTGTTAACATTAAAACATGACATTTTGGAAAGCGCTGCACTCTTCAAGTTTCGTCTGCCACATGGTCTGCCCAAACTGCAGCCCAGCTGTCCTAAAGAAGTTCCCAGAATGGAAATCATTACTGGTGTAAAAGCAGGGGTTGACAGCCCAACAGAAAACATCTTGGGATCCGCTCAGGAAAGTTACTGTCAGCATCCTGGATCCACACTATCTCCTGCCCCTCTCCTTCCTGCACAGCTTGGCTGCCAGTGGGTGCTGGCCAAGAGCCTTCACTCACGGAATGTGTCATTGAAAATTAATCCATTTTATAGATACTCTTATGTCTTGCTCCGATTGCACAACTCTGCTGCCTCCTGGCAAATTAAACTCACACACACAAAAAAAAAACAACAAACTTGCTTCCAAATACGAACACGTCTCATACTCGGGCTGGTAAATCCTCACTGCAACTTTTTACACATCAGGGTACAGGCATGAAGGGAAAGTGAGCAGCAGGTCCCAAGGCAGGGTGTGAAGTACACTGGAAACAACAGCTCTCTCTCTCTCACTTCGCTGGAAAACCCTGTGAGCAACCAGGGCCTTTGTTTTCTCCCACGAGCACCCTCAGGTAAATGAAGCTGTGCTGAGCCCCCTCGTCAGCTGCAGCCCCAGCACGTGGGAGAACTCACCCCGTGTGCTCTGAGCTTGGCCTTTTCAATTAGGATATGTTATGAGAAAAGGTCTCCTCAAACACCTCTGGACCCGATTTTAATTTATGTAATACCACATTTTCATGTTAATAACAATGTGTATTTAAGACATCTGTTTGAAAGTCTGCAATGTTAATTTACTACAGAAAAAGAATGCCCATAAAAGTCTGTTATATTCTCTCTCTCTCTCTCTCTCTCTCTCTTTTTTTTTTAATTAACATTTTGCCTGTTTAATGGGTGCTTTACCAGAGTTCAAATTAAAATCAGGCCTTTTATCTTTATGGCTGCTGCATAGTCACAGCTGCTCGCAGTTATATCACAGATGAACTCAGCCTAATTGAAAATAAAAATGCAAATAAAACCTACCCCATAACAGCTTTTCATGGATGGGGGCTACCCTAGCTGATTCAAGAAAAATCAAAACGACTCGCAGAGTTTGCAAGAAGCAAAACCTCGGGTCCCATTTTTGGTGCTGAGCTTCCCCCTTGCGTTCCACTCCTGCCTAAAATGTCCCTGTGCCCAGCACTGTGTGGCTGATGTGCCCCTTGGGGCAGTGCTGCAGACTGGATGGCTTCACTCTCTGACCACAGCCCAGTGCACTGAGGGAATCAAACAAAATTCCATTTTACTTTTGCAGGTTGCACAAGTGCGTAAGTTTCCAGCAATTACTTTATATTATTAATTGTCTGTTCAAAGCTGTTTCCTGCCCTATCCTAGGACAAAAGGAGAAATAATATTTCCTCTGTTTTAGCTGCTCTGGAAGGTTTTGGTTCCTGGTGTAAGGCTCCATAGTAGCACACAAATGTTCACTCCTTTTAGCTTGTTTGCCACAATATCAGGATCAAAAATCTCTTCTTACACTCAATTGAACCACTGTGATTCCTTTTAGTCCAGTGATTATTCTAAATCTACTTCATCGTCATCCTAGAAAGACTGGAGTTGGAAGAGATCTTAAAGCTCATCTGGTTCCAGCCCCCTGCCATGGGCAAGGACACCTTCCACTGGACCAGGCTGCTCCAAGCTCCCTCCAATCCGGCCTTGAACTGTCATCAGAGTCACATCTGTGATCAGAGCCCTGCTCAGGAATTCTGCCTGTCAGTGCTGCCCCCCAACCCTACACCCATCCCATCAGGGTACAGTGGTGGCACTGGTTTTCTCTACAAGAAAATTTTATCCCCTGTTTTTATATCCTTGTTACAAAATAATTCTGCTCCCGTGGACCAACACACAGCCCAAGTGCCAGTGCTGCAAATGAGGGAATTTCATTCGGGTTAAATGCTCCTGGACTGCTGAAGCCCAGAGGGAGGCACAGCTGCCACAGTTACCCTCATCCATAGGGATTTTGCCCTGCTTCCAGGGGAAACAAAGCTGGAGCTGGACATATTTTTGCATTGCTCTGAAAAGGCTCACAAACGTCTGTGTGACAAAATATGCAGAAATTGGGCCTCTTGGTGCCCATCTGCATCCTCTGGAGTCCTCCCCACTACCTTTGCAAAACTTCTTGGTCTATTCTTCCCCAGTCTATGTTCTCCAAAGCTCCAGGCAAATGACATTTTACAGGTGACCCATAAACAGTTTTCCTATCAGTGTATCAATTTAAATATTGATTAAATCATGAGGTACAGCCCTGCTGATAAAGGTGTTGATAACCCGTAAGAGCAATTTGCTACAAACAATGTGCTCCTGAGCACCAGCAAATAACCCCTTTACAGTTATTCTCAAATGAAGAGGTCATAGTGGTTTAACTATACATAATCCAGCCCTTAAAAACATTACCCTTACCAATGTCACATTTGTCTCCAGTTTTCCCAGGTGGGCAAAGGCACTTCCCAGTCTCTGGATCACAAGGAGCATCTCTGCAGTCACACTGATGCTGGCACCGCTCACCAAACCAACCCCTGTCACAGCCTGACACCAAGAGAATATTTTAGATGCACATTTGAATGGCAAGATGTACATTAAAGCCAGAGGAGTTTTCCCAGGATATCTCAGAGGAAAGCTTGTAAACTCTCTGCTGAAGCCAGTGTAAATGCCAGGTTTAATGAAGAATAGAACACAGTGGAATAGGCATAACATTTATATGAGCTCTCCTTATGTTGAGTTTGTATAATCTGACCTATCAAAGGTATCTGTAAATCTGTCCCAGAAATGTAACAGGCACTTACTTTCATTTCTAATTAGAACTCTCTAGAAGACCATTCTGTAACAGTCAACAGGTCTGACATACACCTATTTAATAATCTTATTTGGAGTTTTAGAAGCAAATTTAGAATCAGTAAAAGGGACCTATTTTTAATAAATGACATGTGGAACTCATTGCTGCAAGACATCATGGAGACCAGGACTTTCACTGTATTAATCGGAACCAGATTAGTTAATTTCTAAGGGAATAGAACACCCAGCTGTGTAACAGGAAATCTGTCCCAATTTCAATGTTTCAGGGTATTCAGAAAGCTGGCAATATGGAAGAAGTTGCTCTCAACAAACAAATACTTGAGTAATTACATTGAGTTCTGTTTTGTCTTTGGTTTGTTGTTTGTTTTTTATTTCCCATCAAAGGGGTAGTGGTACCTTTTTCACAGTGGACACCGTGATAACCCAAAGGACAAATGCACTGTCCTGTCACTGCATCACAGCTCGCTCCATTTTTACAGGCACAGGCGTGAAGACAGCCCAGCCCATAAAATCCAAGGGGGCACCCTGAAAAATGAAAGTATAAACTGAGGAAGGTTCATGAAGAAAACCATACCCCCCATTAAAATCCTCTGTATTCTCAGCTATGTTTTCTGGGAGCCAACAGAAGTGACAGTTACACTTAACTCTAATAATGCCGTGTGCTTTTAAACTTGTACCACCCAGCATCAGAGACATGCAGGATCTGGAAGCAGCCAGGTGATCTAGGACACCCCAAAATCTTAACTGAACCAGCAGGGTGTTTCTTGACTCCTCTGAAGCCCCACATCCCATCCCAATTCGCCCGAGTGCCTCCACTTACTGTGCTCGCAGGAGTGGCCGTAGTAACCCTCGGGGCACTGGCAGCACCCCGTGAACCTGTCACAGGTGCCATTGTGCTGGCACGAGCAGTCCAAGCTGCAGCCAGATCCATACTTCCCTGGGAGACATTCTGCTGGCAGGACATGGACAGAAAAACAAAAAACAAACAAACAACCAATCACTGACCTCATGCCAAAAAACTCATATGGGACAGCTTGTATTGCTGAGAGATGATGCCCAGAGAATAACTTGCAGACCCAAGATTAATTGTTCGAAGACACAGCATTTCTGCCCAACTACGATGCATTAACATACTTTGATGAGAAATCTTTTATATTATATAAATGTTTGAGCAACAGTTTTCTCATATGTCTAATATCCTGCCTTTTTTAATTTGTCTCTTCACATACTCAATGTTGAATCCACACCATGTGTTGTAAAGCCATGAAGCGAATGGTGTAAGTGTTATCTTATTTTTTTTCTTTATCTACAGCAATATTTTCCTTTAGGCACTTAGACAGTGTGAAAGAAAACATGAAGCTTTTCCTTCTCTATGTTACCATTGGAGTTCACACTATTCCAATTCTAATAAAACCAGGAGAATCTTTTTCACACATAGCAACAGTCTTTCCATGTATAATGAGATCTGCTCTCACAGAAAGAGACACGTCTCAAATTACTGAAAACCAAGTCATGCAAAGGGATTGTGCCAATATAATTAACCTCAGCATCATCTCTGAATAAGTTAACTTCCCACTGCTGTGATAATTTGAAGCTGAGCAGAGGAACTTAAATGAGCGTGGCAGTCCAAGTAATCAGATTCTGAACTCTGCAAATGCCAAACAAGATCTTTCAAGATCATATCTAACCACTATTAAAAGGATGTCTGATTAGTTGTCTTTGATTTCCAGTCAAAACACATTCAAAACCACAGTGCACTGGAGATCAAAACTCAATTTTCCAATAATTTCACTCTCTCTGTCAAAAGATAAACAGCGAAGCTCTTTCTAGTGATACAACACAGTTCCTTATACAAGGTGTTCCATGCTCCACTCCAGAGATGTTTTATCTATAAGATACACCCATGAGCCACAACTCCATGTGGTACCACCTGCATCAACACCCTCCTAAGGCTTGTCACCTGAGCCTATGGGTGACCACAGGGTTTTTGCGGAACAGAAAAATAAACACAAGTGGTCTGTGCAATACCAGATTAGCCAGACATTGGTTAACTGCAAATTTTTTAGAGCCTGTCTGCAGTGATCACTCACTGTCCACTGAACATTCACCGTATTCACACTGTGAGTACCTCCATATCACATCCCTTCGCTGCACACACATGTGCATGAACTGGGTTTGAGCCTTCTCTAATGCAAAGTGAAACAATTATATCTCAGAATGCTGTTAAAAAAGTGTCAGTTCTATATGATACTTCTATAAATGGGCACTCCCCTGTAAAGACCAGTTCTCAGTAAAGATACTTACGGAGTTTGAAGTGGACATTCTATGGGAGTCAGGGACAGAAAGGCTGTAAATATGTGCCTAAGAGCATTTTAGGGAGCTTGAACTGTAGCAGTTATGATCTAATGATGACATTTGTCTTGAATATGAGCTCAGAACTAGTTATCTATGTTTCACACGAGTAAACTGATAATTTCCTGAACATTTAAGTTCATAACTATGCAGGTATTTCTTATCTACAGAGAGAAATGGGAACATAGAAATGCAGAATTATTTTTGGGAAATGGACAGAAGGACAGATATGGGGAAGACTACTCTGGGCTGGCAAGAGGGTTTCTGGAGTGAAAACTGAGCTTATCCTGTTAGTGTGCTGTGTCTTGTATAAGGGAGAGAGGTTCTGGAGGAGTAAAGGGAGATAGCAGGACAAACTCAGCTGCTTTGGACAGATGTTGTCAGAACATCTGAGAAGTCACTACATGGGACGTTCAACTGCAATCCAGTGTCAAATGAAAAGAGAACACAATGAGAGGAGGGAGACATAGGCTTCTGCTGACTGAGGAGGAGCACATGAAAGGAGACACAAAACAATATTCCCAACAACAAAAGAATACAAAAGTTGACAGCACAAGAAATAAGAATCCCTGCAGAGGAATTTATGAGAGTTACAAGCAGAACTCACAAGGAAACTGCCTGTGAGAAAAAACCTGAAGTTCTATGTAGGTGTAGTTCTGCGTGTGAGAAGCTGCAGAGGTGAATGCAGCATTGATGCATTCCACGTAAGCAAAAAACTATCTGTCCCCTTTGTGGCTTTCTGGGGACACTTTGAACACTGCTTGAATGTACAAATCCATGGGCATCAAAGCAGGAAATCACCTTTCTCACAGGATCTTCCAGTCCAGCCCAGCCCGCAGGTGCAGTTGCCATCCACGTGGTCACAGATGCCACCGTTCTGACAGGTACATGTCAGATGGCAGTTGGGGCCATACTGTCCCTGGGGACACACTACAGAGAATTAACAAAGTTTGTAAAAGAAAAGAAATTAACGTCAAAAACAAACAAACAAAAAAAGATGAAGGTGACAGGGAATAAATACAAACACATGCTCCCCACAGAGCATCCCAAGTTATTGTGTCTCCCGAGGGAGGTGGGACACTACTCCGTGATTGGTATCAGTTTTATCCAAACACTTTGTCTTGCCATATCTCCTCAGGCTCATGGAGATCCCAGTGCCCTGGTGCTGAGGGTGGCAGAGCGGAGCGGGGAGATGTGGGCAGGATAAGGCAGAGTGATGGAGCAGAGAGGGACAGAGGCTGAGCACACCAAACTGCAGTGTTACCAAGCAAAGGCACTGGGAAAGGCAGCTATAAACAATGTCTCGTGCTGAGCTTTACTTGCTCGATGTTTTAAGTGTGGCACCGACTGCCAGGGTGACCTCAGGCCCTGATTTGTTACCTTGCTGGCATCCAGGTCCCACGTGGCCAGGAGGGCAGGTGCAGTTGCCAGTCTGTGGGTCACACTGACCTTTGCCACAGGCACAGAACTGGGCACAGTCCTTCCCGTATCGGTTTTCAGGGCAAGCTGAAGGAAACACAGACTTTTGTTAAACACCCTGATGCCAGTTTTCATACATTTTTCTTATAGGTACAGTTGGTTTCATTTTTATTCCACCTAAAGTGCTTCAAAGCACCACGTGTGAAACCAAAACCCATCCAAAGACATGACTGCTTCATTCTCTGAGACTTTACTTGAGTTTATAAATATACTCCATGGTTTCACATGGAGTATTTAGTAGGTTTCCTGACCAAAAGGTGACTGTACAACTGAAATATCAGCTGCTCATGCTTCCAGCTGAAAACATCTTTCTTTCCTTAATATTGAAGTTGTCCTATATGGAAGACCAAACATTCAAACATTGCCTTTCTGTGAATAAGCTGAAAAGAACTTCACAGAGAACAGAGCTTTGGAAACAGCACAGAAATTCAGCCACACCATCAAACTCTGGAACAGAGAAGTAACAGTAAAGTTGCCATAGAGTCTTTACCAGTTTTGCCATGACAAAACTTGATCTTTTTCCCATTTATTGAAACTAATGGCACCATAGTGTGAAGCAAAATATTGAGATAATTTCTCAACCTCAAAATTTTGGACACGAAGAAGGAACTTGAGCAACTCATGCTGAGCTGGCTCTAGAAATAAATTTGGGCAAGCAGGTTGTAATCCTGGGATGAGTGTCCTTGCTCCTATGCACGCAAAAGAGAGGGAAAATATTTTGCAAGAGATTTTTTACAAAGCTGGAATCCTGATTTACAATTCAAGGAGGAGGTAGCTGGGATCTGTCTGTTTTTCTACTGACAAACTCTTATGCAAATGCTCCTCTCTGCTGTGTTTTGACAGAAGCTGAACATGAATGTTGGCTCACTTTTGCTACAGTCGGCTCCGATGAAACCAGGCGCGCACTCACACGTTCCTGACACGGGGTCACAGTGGCCTCCGTTCCTGCATTTGCAGGGATTTTGGCAGTTTGAACCATAAGTACCTTTTGGACATCCTGTTTTAGAAGACAGAAAACAGCAATTAGGCTGTGTTGCTACCGGACCTGTTACATTTCTTGTCATAAGCACTTTGTTGCTTTCAACCGAAATTAGATTTTCATTTTCTAACTCTATTCCCTTCTAGAGGGCCAGGAGTAGGCATTGATGAGCAGATGGCTGCCTTGGGCAACCTGGTCCTTGGGGCAGCACTGACTTATAATGTCAGACCCCTGGAGAGCTGGATCAAGTGCTGCAGCCGAGCTGGTCCGATGGCTCCTGGCTCTGTGCTCCTTCCATTCCCCACATGGGTCAGTACCAAGACAAGGCAGCCCAGTTCTACAGAGGTTTTCCTCTTGGGATTTCTCTTCCAAATGAGCCTGTTACTTCTTTCTCTCCAACAGAAAAGGAAAGATGGGGCTCTGTTCCCCCTTCCTTTGGGCAACAGTAGCCTGGTCTGCCTGACACCATGAGAAGCTGTGAGGCACCTCTGCCTCTTTTACCAGCCATTTTATGGATGCTGGGGCAGATCTTTTAAAAATGTGTAAGTTGGAGGAGGTTTGTTTCCTCTATTATCTACTCATTCCCTGCAAATCTGAGCTGGCATTGTAAGCAGTTGCCCAGAGAAGTTGTGGATTCCATGTCCCTGGAATGTCCAAGGCCAGGATGGATGGGGCTCTGAGCAATGTGTTCTAGGGGAAGGTGTCCTTACCTGTGGTGGGGGATTGAAATAAGATGGTGCCTTCCAACCCTGTGGATGGAAGACCATGAAAACATGTACAAGACAGTAACATGGAATTTCAGGAGACACCTTATCAGGAGATAGCTACAGGAGAAAGATGGTTTAAACACAAACTCAGAAAATTCTCTGAGGAAAAAACCAAAGCAGATGTATTTCCTAATTCACTAGACCTGGATGGATTGCTAAACCAGTGTTACATGGCAATAAGTTCCCAAAAAGAGGTTTTCTAGGTAGTATTGACTATTTTTGGTTTCTTTTTGGGCAGCTAACATTGAAGGAGCAATAAACAAAAGACCAGGAAGGTGTGAATGACCCTGCCGTGCTTAGCTTACATCTTCAAGATGTTCTTTAGAGTGATGGAGGTTGGAACAGAGGGAAAGAGCTGGGCAGAACTGCTGGGCACGTGCCCTTGTCTGCCACCACTGAACCCCTACATGCCACCAGTGAACTGGACATGCAGGTTATTTTCCTAATTTTCCAGTGTACTGGAAGAAGTAGCTGGTACTTTTAGAGCAGCATGATCATCATCAAACAGTTCCACTGGTGCTGCTACCTCTAAATGTCATTTCTTTGCTCACTCCTTCCTTTTCTTCCCTGGCAAAAGGAAAGTCTATGGCTACTTTGGAAATCTGTTTGAACATATATTCGCACACGTCTCCAAGCAACAGATCCCTTGCAATCTGTGCATAAATAACTTCATTTTCTCTTTCCTGAAGGCATGAAAGTATGGCCTGAGTGGCTGGAGAAATCTCTGGATTTTGTGAACTACTGAATAGCTAGGGAGAGCTTATGGGGAAGCTTTGAAGAGGTGCCTGTTAAAATAAAATTGAACACTGGCTTCTGCCCAAACCAGGATAGCAGATCATCAGGACTAAACAGACACACACTTTTATAACATGCAGATACTCTCCCCAGCCCTTCTCAGTCATGAATTCTTCTCAATAAATACTTTGTCATCAGTGCTTCCATCTGTCAGTACACAAATTCTGTTTCATGTGGAAACTCTGGGATCAAGGATTGTGCCCTGCAACATCTATTTAATTCCCACCAAGACATGAAGTTAAAGACACACCCGGATTCAGTGATTTAATTGGACTCTACCTGAGTTTCTCTTTTACTCTTCCCTTTGCTTTTGGTCATATTTTGGCTTTCCTCTTTTTCTTTAATTCTGTTTCCCACACTCCCAAACATGTTGCTTCACCCTGGCAAACCTTCCAGAGCTGTTCCTCAGCTCAAGAGTAGTGATAGCTGCTCCATGACTGAAAGGAATGCAGTAACTCCCCCCGTTAGCAATTTATATAGTTTTTCTGCATCGTCAGTATTTTTGTTCAAGAAGGAGCAGCACAAGCAGGGCAGGTTCAGCCTCTGCAACATGCATGTGATTACTAACAGGGCCATCTCATCTGTTACTACTTTGCAGAAGAATTTCAATGAAGACAGTGAGGGCAATTTACACTGTGTTCTACCACTCCAGTGGGCTCTGCTTTTCTAATCTGGGTTATCCTCTCACC
Source organism: Sakesphorus luctuosus (assembly GCA_013396695.1). Lineage (NCBI taxonomy): Eukaryota > Metazoa > Chordata > Aves > Passeriformes > Thamnophilidae > Sakesphorus > Sakesphorus luctuosus. The sequence goes on along the minus strand of VWZD01004846.1, from coordinate 587,429 downwards.
ACCAGTTATCTCATAAAGAAATTTTCTAATTGGACAGTTTCCGCTTCTTTTGACTTATGTTTGTCTGCAAACAAAAGAGTGGCAGCCAGATTTCCACCTCATTTCCAGATTTTTTTTTCCTTCTGGTTTGTCTTGGTTTGCCATGTCCAAGAGTTCTTAAATCTTTTCATACAAGTTGCACACTCTGAGACTTTTCTGACCAGTGTTATTAATTGCATTGTCAAATGATCCCTTCTGACATATCCTGTTACCTACAGAGCCTAGATGTGAAGCTGGTGGTGTCCTTTTGCCTCTGGATGCCCCCAGACCAGTCAACACCACCACTTACTGCTTTTGATTCATTTCACCCAAGTAGATCTGCCTGTCCACCAAGTTATGGACAAGTGATGGGAACCTTATTGCTAATTTGTCTCCTTCCTCTCGATCCTGCCAAGAGACTTTCAGCTCTTCACTCCAAAATTTGAGAACATGAAAGCCTAGTTGCTCTTGGCTCCTGGAAATTTGACTTCCCAGCCAACTACACCTTTTATAGATACTTTCTTCAACCTTTTTTTCACAGTACTATAAATAGAGCAACAGTTGCCAGACACTGTTTCCAGCAGCATCCAACCACATGTTGACTGGACTGAAGCCCATTTCACGTGTTTGGGAGCGGTTCCCTGGGCTGGTTTTAATATTCTATTGAAAGCTTCTTCATCCTGGAGCAGCCCCAGTTCTCCCTGTAGCAAGGACGGTGGGAACAGGGAGTATTCCCACCAAAGTCACGTTAGCTATCCTTGGTTTTCAGTCAGTCACTTCAGAATCAGGCCCACAATCTCTCTCTTCACTGACCTGAACCTAAAAATAATTCACATTTGGCTGTTTTCCTTCTATTTTTGTGTCTGTCTGTTCAATGCTCAGAGTGGTACAGGTAGAATAGGAAGAAAAAATTACCTAGAGGAATATTTTTCTCTCTCTGTGAACATCCACCATTCCATTATTTCTCCAGTAAACTTTTAACAAATCTGTATTTAAGCGAGTATTTGCTGTGCAAAACACTGTGTAGTTTTGGAGTCTCAGAGAGCACATCACAAAGTCTCATATCTCATACTCTATAGCTTTAATCCCAGTTACACAGAAATCCATGGCAAAATCCCTTCTGAATGTAGCAAAGCACAGGTTTAATTCTGTAATCCATCTTTTTGTATCTTTTGTTTCAGAGCCTCAATGTCATTGTTAATGTTTTAAATTTTAAAATTGTGAAATAAAGTCTTAAGGATCTACATAGGTTTGAGGACATTTACTATAATTTATAATTTAGACTTAGTGCTACACAAACAGGTAATGACTGCTGAGGGATTGCTACATAAAAGTAACAGGCAGACCATGATTAAGTCTTTTCAAATGGTACTGTTAAATAGTTGATCTCCACTACTGCTCTGCTCTAACATTTATTATAATCTAATATATAATGGATCCAGATGGCTCCAGCCTCAATGCTGAAAGCCAGACTTCGACCTCACTTACCGCAAAAACTGATGTTGAAGGCGGATAGAATCAATCCTTTATATTTTATTTATAATTTACATTATAAAGAATAGCTTGTGATGACATGATGGCACTACAAATGCTCATCTCTAAAATGAGTCTCTGCTATTTCTACTCCAGGAATAAAGCAAAGGTTTAACCCCCACTAGAGCTGCATGTTACAGATGGCTTTTGTATACAAATTGTCACCCAAAAAACCAATTAAACCAGAGATGTGTTGGACTCCTAAGAAAAGAAAATCTATGTTTGCCAAAGAGAGAAAGGCTGAGCTTGAAAGACAACAGCTATTTTTTTCCCCTCTCAAAATGAGACTATTACAAGCCATGGAGTAAAACCAAAATTAAAGTTGTAAATAAAAAGGCAATTAACTGTCTCCTTTATTGGCTACTTTGGTATGTGTTTCCTATCAGCTGCCACATTCCACCAGAAACAACTTTACAGATGTTCTAAAATATCAGCATGAGGCATGTGGATTTGGGAATATTTTTTATGATGGAGTGTTGGGCCAGTTGGCATTCTGTCCTCTACACTAGTCACCATTTTTCAATCCAGAGTAACAGTTGGTTTAATTTGATTGTTCCTCAGAAGGCCCTACAACTGAAGGGACTTTATGAATCACTCAGATTTACTGCCAATTGCAGCTTGTTGTTTTCTCATAACCATTTGTCCTTACTTGAGCATGCAGAGATTTCGGGAAGTATTTTGGACTTGGTATTTGGAAATGAAAGAGCTACTTAACATTCAGGTGTAACTGAAGATGGGAGGTGTAAATGCAGTGGATATATTTATATTCTTTGGCGTGGCATGAAATTGGAGAGAATTTACCTACTATGTCTGGGGGGTTTAGACATCAATTTAAATTTTTAATTATTAATAAAAATAATTAAAAAATAATTAATTAAATGTATATATTTTTAAATTAATCCCTTGCAATAACATAGGTATTTTTATTGTAAATTAAACCATCCTATGCTTATTTCTTACACTATAACTTACTTCTTACACTAAAATTTACTTGTATCTATAGATACATATATAAAAAGCTCTACTTATGCTGAGGGTAGTGACACAGCTGAACTCAAAGCAGCAGCACATGCTCCTGTGTGACTCAGTGCTCTCTGCAAAGGGCAGCAGCCCCCCAGGGTACTCACGGAGGTGGCAGTGGGTGCCGTGGTGGCCGGGGCGGCAGGAGCAGTCCCCAGTCACCGGGTGACATTCCTCGTTCTCAGCAGAGCACTGACACACTCCCTTACAGTTCCTCCCATACGTGCCCAGTGGACAAGCTTTGGGAAGAAGAAATGCAAACCAATAAATTAAATTTGTCTTGGTAAATATAGCACTCAAACAAAGACTGAGCTCAAATTTATTAAATAAAATCCCTGCCTACTGAACGACGCACTCCTGCGGGACTTTAGATTTATTACATTTACTTGGGGGTTACTTGACTGCTTGATTTTGTTTTGTTCAGTCAATTTGTGCCCAACTGTCAAGGGCCAGATACAATTTTCTTGTCACTAGAAAAAAATCATAGGGAAATGTCAGGTAAAATTGACTAAAATAACAGTATAACTCCCAAGGGACCAGGCGTGTGGATAAAGACATTCTACCTTTTGCAGAGAGTTTAAACTTGCAAAGCTGCTGCGGCATCAACACCTCCAGTTTTCATTCTGCTTGTTGACAGCCACGTTGCCTACAGGTTTGGACCTTCCACATCTAATTCTTAGGTCTGACTTCCATTAAGTTGCCCTGGCTATGGGTCAGGATTTAGAGTCCTTTAGTGGGAGATATGGGACACTCATGTCAATTCTTTCAATTCTTATTTATTGCTGTTTTTCCTTTTGCTAAAGCAGGACTCAGGCAAGGCTTTGTAAGAGGAACAAAGTCAGGGTGTTGCAGCTGGGGTCAGAGCATGCCCCTGTTTCCAAAGACGGCTCTGGGGGAAAAACTCCATGCTGAATCAAAACCAGATGCTGCCATTTCCATGAGCTCTGAGGGCAGGAATAGACAGTTTCTCATGGGCAACAGAAAGCTGGGCTGCTGCTTCACTGACAGCACAGCAAGGGCTGTGGGCAGAAGCCAGGCTCCACTGGCACCTCCTCAGCCTACTTGGACCCTGTTTAGACCTCAGCTACTCCCTGCCAGTCCAAGAGCTGCAAACCCAGAGAGGCCAAACCCCACTAACCCAAAGTGCGGCTGGCAGAGCTCAGAACTGACCAAACCCTTTGGGAGCAGGACAAGCAGGTCTTGGCCATCCTCCCTGCTGTGAGATTGTTGCCTCTCCAGGCATTACATCATCATGTTTGCACTGACAAAATTATTTCTTAATTAATTAATTTACAAGGGAATCATTTGCATTTTTATGACAAACTTACTTTTCTCGCAGCTGTGGCCGGTGAATCCTGGGGGACAACTGCAGGCACCTGTCAGGTGATGGCAGGGGCTGCCAGGGGGACAGCGGCACCGCTGGGCACAGCCTGTGCCGTACCGGCCAGCCAGACAAGCTGCAGGGGTGACACCAATTATTGTCAGGGCATGGGGCAGGGGCCAGGAAGGATGGTACAAAGCCACCCCCTCCCAGTGGATCCTCTGCCCATCACTCTGAGCACCTCCAGACCAACCCCGTGGAACAAGGTGAGAGCAAAAATATCCCATCACCAGCTCTGGATTTGGGAGGGACTTGCACACCAACCTGAAGTTCCTTCCTTCACTCACGTTTGTCACAGTGCCTCCCTCGCCAGCCCCTCTGGCAGTGACACGCTCCAGTCTGGTGGTGGCAGGACAGGCCGTGCATGCAGTCACACCGCTCCTCACACCGCTTCCCAAAAAATCCCGGGGGGCAGGCTGAGGGGAAGGAAGCAGAGAGAGCAACAGTTCAACCTCTGCTGCATGGAAAGCACTCACCACTGACTGTCAGCCAGTATCATCCTTGCCCCTGGTGATGTTCATTTAGCAGACTGCTTGACCAGAGAATATCAGTGAAAGAGAAGATATTAAAAACATTAAAAGCATTTAGCACTGGCTATTAATGAGTCTGCACAGGAAAGCTTGTAAAGACTCAGTCAGAGTCTGGAGTATGAATCCAGATGTGTCTGTAAGGATGATGATGCCATTCCATTTGACACAATTAGGCACCAAGGAACAGCTGTTTGAACAGTGAAAATGTGCTCTGTCCACATCCACCTCTCAGTGCAAACAATCAAAGAGGAAGTGAGGCCTGAAGAAAGGAAAGGTGGGCACGGCAAAGGCTTTACAGGCCACACTGATGGCTGAGGCTTTGAGAGTCCTCAGCACCTGCAGAGATGTCAGAAAACTTCCTGTGTCTTACAAAAATCACAGCACCTCAGTGGCAAAGCTGAAAGCACATTTTAAGGGATGTAGCACCCCAGTGAAAGCTGAAAGCACATTTCAAGGTTTGCAGCTGGCTCTAAACATGCCAAACAGCTTTGTCAAATCTGGATCTGGATCTCTGTCAAATGCCAAGATCTGTAAATCTGAACCATCACAGTCCATTTTGCTGAGCTCCCTGCAATGACCCACAGAGACTCAGCAGCAGGTGACTGATCTGGCAAATTCTCCTTAAACTCCCTCTCTTTTGTATGTTTTTTCTCCTACCCCTAAGAGAAGAAATACCTTCATTTTCTTAGCAGGCAGGGAACAGAGGTAGGAGGAGATAAAATAATTTGGACAAGGGCATGGTTGGGCAGAGACCTGTCTGTGGGGCTGAGACGTGGGGTGAGTGAATGAATACTGATTGGCCTACAGAATATTGGAAAATTAGGATACAAAATAGAAAAGGATTTCATACTGTGGAGGCAGAAATGACTGGTTGTTAAAATCAAGCATCTGCAGAAGGAGCTGCCCTTACCAACATCACAGTGGTCCCCAGTCCAGCCGGCACGACAGACGCACTTCCCTGAGGGCTGGTCACACACCCCGTGGCGGCAGGTGCAGTTCTGCTCACAGCTCTCTCCACCTTGCCCATCCCCACACTCTGAAACGAGACAGGCCGGGCTGGAGCAGCTCCATTAAGAACACTCTTACACCTCTGCAATATGGTGAGCTATCAAAACTGGTCCTAAAAACCTTTAGTGAGAGAGATTTTGAAGACTCCCTTAACAGAATTCCCTAGAAATAGTTTTCCTCCTGGTGGATGTACTACTTTTTTCTCCTCAAATGAAGGTCATTACCTATTTTCTGTGCCCCCCAAGGGGCAGAAAATAGTTTATTCTTCTCATCTGCTGAACAATTTTCCAGTATCATGGTACATTCAAGTTCCGGTCATATCTCACCTCAACCTTCTCATCTCTTACTAAACAACTCCAATTTTTTCAACCTCTCCCCATATAGTGCTTTCCATCCCTCTGTCTCCTCTTTTTCTCTGTGTTGTCCCAAACCAGTCCACACCACAACTGAATTTCCTTGCAGAGTGACAGACTTGAGGTGCTGGAGGGATGGAGGACGTGATGAGACTCACCCAGCTCACACGCTGTCCCTGTCCAGCCCTGGGGACACTGGCACTCGCCCGTCACACTGTCACACGTGGCCTGGCCATGGCAGATGCAGCGCTGGAGGCAGTTGGCACCAAACCACCCAGGAGGGCAGGCTGGGAAGGGGAGGCAGCACAAAACCTTTCATTAGGAAGTGCAGAAGAAAGACGCAGGTTAAACACCACCTTTCCCATCTCACCCCCCTTCTTGTCCTGGAAGATTCTGTGGGAAGTACAACCAAGTAGAAATGGGGACACGACTGACAAGGAATTACTCTGGGAATAAAATAAGAGATGAAGTTAATTAGCTGTGACCCACCAAATGAACCTGAGATTATCTGTTTGTACCTACAAAAAACATCCCTTGGTTCCCACCAGCCTTCTTACTGAGTGGAGGTGCTGACTCCAAAGCCCAGCTCACCTAGAAGCATCCACAGCAGCATTCACAGCTTGGTGGCACTGCTGACAGCACAGGGACCTTGCAGGGAAGGCACAGAACAAGGGGCCTTTCTGCAACAGGGATGGACAGTCTTTCTAGTGAGTGAGATGCAGAGGATTAGGTAACACAAGCTGCAGTGCAGCCTTTCTTTGCCAGCCTCTTCTTAAGGCTTTGTGGAGTTAGGCTCGTGTTTGAACCCCACATATAGGTCTAACTGCCCAGGCTGGAAGGCTCGATGCCTTTCACATATTCTGGATTTAGCCCATGTCTGGAAAAGCACACGGGAATGATGAGGATCAGTTGGGTGCACAGGCCATAGGAAAGAAACAGAGCTTCACTGTGATGTCATAATTTGGAGTTTTATGGACCTTTTCTCCCTTAATCAGCTTTCACAACGGGCTTTCTTTCCAGTTTATGGCTGTTTCAACCCCTCTGCCCTGTGCACACTGAGCTGCTACACCCAGGCCCTGCAACACGGCACCATGGAATTATTTAATGGGCTGATCCCATCATTGTGGATACAGAATCAGTGACAACACAGGGCAACGAGCTGATGGCTAAAATACTGTGAGCTTACCCCAAACAGATGTTTTATTTTTCCCTCCTATAATCCATCCTCAGGGGGTTGGATTTCCAACTGTACCTTCTTGGCAGGTGTCTCCTTTCCACCCTGGGCTACAAAGGCATGTCCCAGTTACGTGATGACAGAGAGCTCCATTGTGACAGTGACAAGTGTTGCTGCAGCCCTGCCCGTAGCTGTTCCCCTGGCAGGCTGCAACGAGAGAATTCCATAAAACTCCATCAGGAAGCATCAAAGGAGGCACTTCACAGAGCAAACCTGAGCTACAACGCAGTGCCAGAGAAGTCAGGTTGGAACTGGGTTTTGAACACATACTTTTCACATCATAAGAGTGCCTAAGACCATGTATAATCATAAAATCATTAATGTTGGAAGAGACTTCCAAGACCAAGTGCAGCCTTCAGACTAATACCACAATTCTCACTAAACCAAAGTGCAAAGTACAACATCTCCTCATTTTTTTGAACACTTCGAGGGATGGTGACTCCACCATTCCTGGAAATATATATGTGTGTATATATATATACACACACACATATATATAAATATATATATAAAAATAGATATATACCTTAATATATAAACCCATAAATTACCCTGACACTAGATAGAGTAATAGAATCATTAAGATCATCAAGCCCAACCGTTAACTCAGCACTGCCAAATCCACCACAGTATCAGCCAATACATTGACTATAAAGGGTATTTGAGAACAATTCTGCAAATTAAGATCACATAAAATGAAATTGCTCTGCAACACTTACAGTTTAGAGATAATGTATCTTATGAAAGCCTAACACAATAATGTGGCTTAAAAATATGTATCACAGCACATTATGAAGAGGTTTGTATGGAAGGGCTGGACCACTGGGGTGATGGATCAGCTGTCAGCCCCCGCCCTGCGGAATGTCTTTGTGCTAAACTAATGGTCCAGCAGAACCTCCAGCCTGACAGCCTCGGTATTTATTTGCATCCTGGTAAGAGAACTGACAACTTCATTGTTTTCATTCTTCATTTTTCACAGCTGGATGCCTTGTCTCACCCAGACTCTTGCTTTTTGGGCAGTGAGAGGTGATGTTTCCAATGAGTTTGGTTAAGCAGCTGGCTCCCAGGTGAAAACTTAACGCAGCCAACTCACCAGTGTGCAGTCACCACAGCTCCACGTTCAGTGCTGCTGCCTGTGAAAAATGGCAGTGACGAAATTCCTGCAGTCTCCACTGCACTGGAGACTTGGATAGCTTTAAATGGTGGAAAACAGACAGTACTGCTATCCTGTTTTCTTCTGATATCACTCCAAAAAAATACAAAGTGAGTTGATGGAGATGGATCACCTCCTTGCACGGTTTTTGTCCTGCCTTGCAGGGGCTCTCCTGCATTTGGACAAAGCTCTCAGAGTCTCTCATCCCTGCAGCATTTCTGGCAGGCACTGGAGAGGCCAAAAAAAAATCACAGATCCTTGATGCAGGAGAGTGTCCTGCACTTGATGAATGTGACATCTCCCAGGTTAAGACCCAAATGATGACTTTTCACCCAAACCTCTGTGCCTTTGATGGTGTCAGTGAATAAGATGCAGTGCTGCAGGAGGACACATCCCTAGGGACAGAAGGGAGGCATGAAACCATCTTGGTCTCAGAGATCAACTTGTTTGACAGTATCTGATCCATTCTCAACCCTTTTCTTCCCATCTGAAGACTTCCAGCTTCCCAGCCTGTTTCTCAGACACCATTTCTCTCAGGACTCCTTTCCAACAGTGTTCATTTTTGTCATCACTTGGACCCCATTCACACTGAAACCACAAGAAAAGGAAGGAGCTCAGTCCCATCACAGCTAAACGTTTGCTCTGCAGATGAGGCTTGGTTGCCAAGTGAAAAGTTCAGCCCATCCTACAGAGCTCTGGCTCAGTTTTGGGAGCACAACTAAATATTTCCACAATACAGACCAGAACTATAGCATAACCAAGCCAAAGGAAAAACCAGCTCATCACCAGGTCCCCTGACTGGTTACCAGTGGTTCGTGTGAGGTTTTTGGAGCATGTGTGCAAAGCTCTTGTTACATTTACTAGGAAGACAAAAGAGTGTTCCAGTGAAAATTCTTCTAAGAAAGAAATTTCTGGAGTAGAAAATTTTAATTATTCTATTGGGTGGATACAAATGCTGTTTGCTTCTTGGTGGGGCAATCCTGATTATCAAGTACTTTTCTGAAGATTAAGAAAATAAATGAGACATTGAAACTATTTCATGAAGTTCCACAACTGAATGTACAAATATCCCTGGGCTTTTTCTTCTTTCTTCATGATGAGTGAAAAGGGAAGACTCAATTCAAAGATGTAAATAATTAGTTTCCTCTTAGTGCCTTTGCTCTGTAAGGGTAGAGTTTATTTGTTTCCAGTCTTTAAAGTCCCATTTTTGCATGCAGAGTAATGAATACAGGAAACAAGATTTTCTTCAGGATTGCAAGTAACAGCCATCCAAAGTGCCCAGGATCACAGGCCAATGATGGGCACTGATGTTCTACAGGGTGTCCAGAAGCTTTATTTTCATGCTGCTCCTGAGGATCATTGTCCACAAGATGAAGCATCAGCTTTAAAGGAATAGGGAATTTGCAAAGCCAAGCGTTCACATGCCATGAAATGTCAAATCCCTATTACCAGCACCTCTGGCAGAACAGATCTTTCTGTACTCATTTATTTTTCAAACCAGTGTGGTCTCTTTTTTTACCATAAGGAACCACTTTTGTGAAGATCCTGCTGAGCCCAAACAGCTCCAGAAAGAGGCATTTTTAGTACTAATAGAATTGGGGCAAATTTTAGGTGTTTAATTGTGTTTGGCTTCTACAGACCACGAGCAACATGAGATTCCTGGAGGTTTGGGTTGTTTTTTTCTGTAAGACTGTAAATTTTGGATGAGTTTGTATAGAATCATAGAATGGTTTGGGGTGGAAAGGACCTTAAAGACAATCTAGTCCCAGTTTCCCTGTCATGAGCAGGGATGCCACTCACTAAACCAGGTTGCTCAGTGTCCCATCCTATCTGGCCTTGAACACTTCCATGGGTGGGGTATTCAGAAAAGAAGGTTACATCTCTGTCACAAAGAAATGCCAAATGGCAGGTCCTCACTTCTGTGTCACTGAGGCATCACAACACTCAATGAAACAGTTTATTAAAAAAAAAAAAAAGAAAAAATTAGGAAACATACTTTTCCTAAACCTCTTTCTCAGAAACATAAAGTATCTTAGGTGGACAGTCAAAAAAAAAAAAAAATCAAAAATAAAATCTCAAAACAGAACCTGAAGCTGAGGCAGATCTTGCTTGGCAGATTTCATCCCAAATTAACATAATTCATTTTCAAACAACTGAAACCCATGGTCTGGTAATGGAAAGCATTAGGTAGCTCCTACAAAAGGCATCACCGTCCGTATTGCCCATAATTAGATAGCAGAGCATAAAATGCACTGCATAGCTGGCTTAAGATCAATTCAAATCCCATGATGTCAAAATTATTCCTCAATATCCTCCACCACATTGCCTGCAATCTGATTACTTCCACACGAGTGCTGTCCTTCCAGCTGCCAGAGCTGGTGGGTCCCAGGAACCAGCAAGGTGAATATTAAACAAGCAGAGAGGATGAGGAGTGGTGAGCTGCCTCCCACCCCTGGCTGCCTCCCACCCCTGGCTGCCTCACCCTGAGTGGCTCTGGAGCAGCACAGACGAGTCCAGTTGTAAAATCAAAATGAAGATTCATCTCTTAGCCAAGAGAAAAGGAGGTTATGCTCTGCACCATTAAGTGACCTCACTCTCTTACTTACAGAGACCTCGGAGGCTTTGGCATCTCCACCAGCATGAGGAATAAATCAGCCAGCATAAAGCTCTAATGGCTCAGGCACAAGTTAATAAATAGGGGGTTTTACCTAATGTGAGTAGGGGAGGGCGTGCAGGAGGCCGTGGACAAAAAGCTGCTTTTCTTAATTGAATTTAATGAAATATGCAACAAAGCTTCCTGTCTCTAATGCAGAGTGAGGAGTGGGGAAGGGGCAAGGTGACACATGGCAATGCCACAGCTAAGCAGTAAAAACAGGCTGTGACCAAGGAGCAAACATCACACCTGTTCAGCAGCACCTTTTCTGCTTTGTGGGATGGCTAAATAACTCTAGCTCTGTATTTATATTGTGGTCATTCCATTAATCTACACCCACAGGGTGTGTTACCATCATCATCTTCAGGTGGTGGGTGATGGAGAGCCAAGTGTTCCTATGGGGGGCATGAGGAGGCAAAAAATGTTAGCAGCAATATCTAAAATCTGGCAAGATTCAGGAGCACTGCCCCACTTGTAAACTAAAGAGCAGGAGATTTTGCAGGAGAAGCCCTTTCAGAAGATGGGTTGTGTTGCATGGTGGGGGCAAATGAGGGAAAAATATTATAATGAGCAAGCGCTGCCCACAAACAGGGCTGATGATAAAATGGCATGTGGATGAAGAATAGATGCTTCAATACAAGCAACATTTCTCTCTAGTTTCTAAATTAAATCAGCTTTCTATTGCAGAAAGCCATAACACAAAAGTGTTCACAAACAACCAGAGTTGGCTCCTTGCAGAACTGCTCTGGAGCCCAAATCTACACCAGTCCTGCAGACTGCAGTTGTATTTTCAAAAGAAAGTTTAGACCATGACATCATCCTAAAGTGAAATGAAGTTGAGAGGCTAAAACCTGAAAATCTTAAGAAAATCCCACATATTTGCTAAACTTTGCAAATAGGCTGTTATTTCCAGACTTAATGTCATGTAGCTAAACAAAATAACATAATTTCCCATGAAATAAAGTGAAAAATTTCTCAGAAGAGACAATTTTATATTTGCATGCACACAAACACCTTATTAGCTTAAACATTGTGGGATAATTCATACTTGTGAACATCTAGGAAGTTGACATTTGTTTTAAAACAAATAAATTTTCGAACAATTACTTAAAAACTACTCAAAGAACAAAATAGTCCGAGCTCTGATTTATCGACTTTGTGCATTTGTAATCTGTCACTTTATAATTGATAATTAGATGACATACACCAGAAACAGATCCACAACATTTCATCTCTTATAATGTCACGCAAAAATAAAAAGCAGAGAGTTGTCATATGGTAGGAGACAGCTCTGCTATTTAAAACCTGATGCTTATCATGTTTGACGAGTGCCAACAGCAGCTAAAAAAAATGATGTCGACGATTTCCACAGCTACCAAACCTTGTTCCCTTTTTTTGGCATCTCTGGAAGGGAATGTGACCTATCTAAAACTGTACCCTGGAGGGTCATCCTGCATTCCCAGAGCAAAGCCATGCCAGTGCTGGAGGGGTTGGGGCAGGGCTGCACTTACGCTGCTCGCAGGTCTCTCCCAGCCAGCCCGGCAGGCAGCGACACGTGCCCAGGACGTGGTCACAGCCAGCAGCATTCTTGCACTTGCACACCTGGTGGCAGTCAAGCCCAAAGAATCCATCTGGACAAGCTGCAAATGCACAACATTAATTTTTAGCATGGTTCCTCTTTGTTTTTTTTTTCTGTATAAACCCCAGCTCATCTTTTCACAGGTGCTTAAGAACCGAAGTTGCTTCAAGGGCTAAGCCTGCACAACTCTGTGTTGGACATCTCAGAAAAATGTGACCCTTTTACACAAGCAACTGATTTCTGCTCTGTAAAACACAGCTGAGAGTATTGAAAAGCCATAAAACAAGTGAGGGAACAGACCCAGGTTCACACAAACTGGTATTTGTGCTTCTGCAATGAACAGAGGAAAAAGGAAATAATTCAACACAATCAAGACTCCAGGGCCATCCCTGCTGATCTCCTTCCCTTTGGAAATGCAAAACTTCTGCTCCCATTTACTGCCCTGACACTTTTCTAAAGATTTTTTAACAATAAACATAAACCACAGTGGTGTAGTTCAGTGCTGAAATGAAAAACTGGCAAAGTGAATGAACAGAGAAAATCAAGATAAATTCAATGTGGTAAAACAACTCTAGGGAGCCAAAGCAGCTCTGTACCTACATCTGGGAGATGAAAGGAGGAGCAGACCCATGGATTCAATTTATATCTTTACCAATAGTGACAGCAGTGAAAATAAGCATTGGTGCTTGTCAGTGAGTCACATTATACACAAAATGCTGCATTGCAAGGATGTTAAAGCTGTTACCCAGAGATAAAAAAAAATAAAATTAGATATGTTGTCTGTGTAGCCTTAATTTAACACCTCTGTATATATATATGTGTGTGTGTGTGTGTGTGTTTAGCTTAAGTATCTGTGTAATTATGTTACACTGAGTGATAATAAACCTATAGATACACAATTGTGTCACTCTTTTCACTGAACTCCTAAATCAGTCTCAGGAATTGTGCTGCTCATAAGATAAGCATAAAATAATTTACTCAAGAAAACTTATCTCTTCATTCTCCTTATTCAATATAAACCTACATTAAAAATCCAATCCTCACACTTCTACCATGAAATGAGGACAACTCGCTTCCCAATAGATTCTTATGGCGATTATCACCATAAACACTAATCAACAACCCTCCACACTGATCTGACAGCTCTCTACCATGTCAGAATAACATTGGTATCATCATAGAATGCTCCAGGTTGGAAAGAGCCTTAAAGATCATCTTGTTCCAACCCCCATGCCATGGGCAGGGACACCTTCCACTAGACCAGGCTGCTCAAAGCCCCATCCATCCTGGCCTTGGACATTTCCATACATTTATCCATGTGCATCTTTCACTGTTGGACTCTTCTGTCCTTTTTCTTCCCCATGTCTTCTTCATGCCCAGGATTTTTGTCTCAGTCTGCTCACCCTCACTCTGTCACAGATGTAAATTCAGCTCTCCAGCAGTGAGCTGTCTGCTTTGGCTACAGGTTGGGGGAATTCCCAATCCATAGCTATAGGCAAACCTGACCTTCACCCAGTGCCAGTGGCAGAGTAACACATTGAAATGCCTGCTTTGGCTCCTCTACCCTCAGAGCTTCTGCTCAGCTTGTGACTACAAATGATTGCTTCATGTACTCAAAATCAAAAGGCTGCTCTTCCCTTTGTCCCGTCGAGGAAGATTTCAGGCTCTCTGCCCTTCCAAATTTGGGTGCTCCAGGAAAAGAGCTCCATGCCCATGTAACACTGTAACACATCCATCAGCCTCTGCTCAAACCTCACCGGGAGAGCTGTTAGCAAGTTGTAAGGAACAGCCACTAGTGTGTGTTTTAATCTTTCTGTCTCTATTCTGCTTCAGCAGACATGGACAGGCTTCTCCTGCTGAACCCTCAGTGACTTCAAAGGCTGACAAAGTTCTTTGTTTAACGCAGGGACTACACAGCCTTGTCAGCTATTCCTCAACATGCATAGTATTTATTTTCCTTTTTTTAATCTTATTAAAGCAGCAATCTTGCTGGGCTATCTTATGACAATGATTAACTGCTGAAATCTCAAGGGAGGAGTCCAGTGTGTCTGTCCTGTGGCAGTGCTGATCAGCAGCTGAGATGCAAAAGCCAAGAGCTGTGCCCCACAAGGGTGATATGTTGCTGTTATTAATGCATCAATTAATATATATACTGTAGGAATGGCCCAACACTCCTGCTGACTCCAGTTAGTGGACTAATTGTCTGGCATTTGGAGATATTCAGTCAGATGAACCAGTGGACTGGATAATTCTTGTGTTGGCCTGATCTCACCACTGGACACAGCCTTGGGTCATACAGCACAGAGCAGGGAGCAGCAGGGAACAGAATTAAACTAAATTACAGTGTGGTGAAGGCAACCCCAGCCTTCAAAGTGAGAGCAGCAGATGCTCAGCACTTCACAGAATTAAATCAATTATAACAAGTGCCTCCCCAAACAGGTTCAGGGCAGGGTGACTCTGCCCACTTGGCACATTTCTGACAGAGTTGTGAGTGTGGCTGGTGAACTCAGGCACACCTGGATTGCTCTGCCTTTCCTGGTTGGGCAGCTGGGCTGCCTGAAATCAGGAGCCCTCAGCTCAGGTTTTCTGCATGTCAGATGTTTACATTTAATTGAAGCAATAATTGATATATTTATCTAGTTATCACAATAAAGATCGGGTTTAGAGTTGGGATTTTTTGGTTTGGTATTTTTTTGCTTTGCCTGTTTAGTTGCAAGTGCATTAAACCCAAAGCCCCGCAGAAGTGAGTGAATACACAAGCATTTCTATTGGAGAAGATGCCACTTAAGTTATCTGTGCTTGAACAGGAGACAGAAGGGACTTTACAAAGCCACCTTTGCTATGATCCTTGCCTTTTACAGTGTAGGAATGTAGCAGAATTGCTGCTTCAGTTCAGAACAGCCAGAACTCCATCAGTGCCTCTGGCACCTTCTCCCCAGGCATGTAACATTCTCCACTCAGATAAGAAAGATATCCAGTGGCATTGCTAGTAGCATCTACCAAAAATGACTCATTTTCCTTTGGTAATGCAAGACCTTGTGAAGAAACATACATCATTTCATCAGTGTTTTTTTGCATCACTTGCTGCTTTTAAGAAAATTCAAAGGAAGCCTTTCCCTAGATTGTTTTTACAGAGAGAAAACATTTCTTTGTAGATTATTTTGTTTTCAGCCTTATTTGCAAATGTTACCTATTTTGCAACTGAAACAGTTCTGCTCATTTTGCAACTCCTTTGAAATAGATTTGAAAAGATTTTCAAGGTTCACTTTCACAAAGGATTGAGTAGAGCTGAAAGATGGAGCAGGCATGTACCACTTTCAGAAATGTCTAATTTTCTTTCAGAAAGTGCCTTGATAGCTTTATTCTTACCCATCATTATTGTATGTGACCACAGCACTACTGCAGAGGCAGCAGTACCACTGAATGACACCAGATGAAGAGCAGCTGATCAAAGGTGGCTCAGGGCAGAGCTGAACTGAGATAGTGGTGGACAGACAAAAGTACTTTGAAGAGTGTGAGGTTTTTTGGCAGCTTCCCATGGCTGAGGGCACGGAAGTTCAGTCAACTCCCAAGTAATTCACAGCAAGGTCCCAAGAAACAGCAGCCTGGAGCAAAAGTATCTCGTTCTGTAGGTGAGCTTGGAAACTGTCATGCTGGCAGGTGATGGTGATGGTGTGTGCCTGGCTGTTATCAGCGTTACTGACAGGTTATGTATGTAGGCTGAGACCTAGCAAGGACTACGATTACATTAACAATTCTAATAAATATTAATGAGAGATTACAGACATTTGTAGCAAATTAAGAATTTGGAAATGGCCACTGAAGTGATGTTTTGCAACAGGGACTGGCAGGTAAACCTATGAAGACCTAATTCATACTGAAAGTTGTAAATTAATGAAAAGGAATAGCAGTACTTCCTTCCCACCTGAAGAAATGAAAACCAATTCCAGAAAATCCAAAGGCAAATTTTGGGATTTCTGCAGATTCACCCTGAATCTCAGCTCTGTTCTGGCACAAGCAAAATACCAGAAGCAACGACTGCAGGTTCAAACAGCCTCACTATGCAGGGGAGATATTAATTATTGTTATTAATCAATATTAGATTTTGTAATGGACTGTGGTCTCCTAGGACTCTGACAGCTTCAAAAGTCTGAGTCTCATCATTTCTGTGATTATGGAAAAGTCCTTCCCACCCACGGGATGAGGCATCAGCAGGATTTGAAAAGTCCAAGGCAACTCCACAGTGCTGGGTCTCCATCCCAAAATTTGTGCCTGGGAAGCACAGAACCTGGCCAGCGTGGGTGGATTGCCAAGAGGACAGCAAAAAGCACATCCCTGCCAGAAGGAAACCCTGCCAGTCTCCCAGTCACTGGGAACAGAAGCACCGCAGCTCCTCAGAGAAAAGGTGCCAAGAAGGTTCTACCAAGGGCAAACCACCCACGCATTTTCCTCCCTCCTCGTCTTTTAGAAGCAGCCAAACTGTTCTGGCTGAAATGTTCTATGTCAAAAGGTAACTCAGGTCAGCTCAGAGGAGATACCCTGCCTGCCTGCCTGCCTGAGAGATAACACGTAGAAAACAGTGTTTTACAAATGGCAAGTACTGAATTCCACTTTCCCATCCACAATCTTCTTTCAGAAATTAAAAAAGATAAAAATGTCCAGCATGATTGACTTGGAAGCTGAGAGTTGGTTGGTTTTTTTCTTTCCAATAGATGTCACCCAGGCTTCTCCATATTCCTCACACCTACTTTGGCAAAGGATATTTATCCTCTTTGTCCCCATTATGATTCCTGCTGGAATGAACAGATCTACACAACAGCACATATAACTGCTTTGGGTTTTCTCCAATAATAAACAATAATTTTTTTAAAAAATAGGCATAGCAAAACAGGGCTCAACTAAATCATATTAAAAAGGGCCATAGTGGAACAATCATAAATTACAAGGTGTAGTTTGCAGCAGCACCTTGGAAAGAATATTTATTTTGTATAATAGTCCTTGGTAAGAATGAGAGGGAAACAACAAGCAATATCTGAACCCAAGCCAGTGGGTGCTTTGCTCCATTGCTGGCCAGGCTGTGGAGCATCTCCCTTCCCATGAGAGGGCAGCAGCTGCCTGTGAGTGCAGCCACTTCCCTCTGCTGTGGCTCGAATGCTGCCATTGTAAACTGACTGTTTTCTAAGCAAGATAAGTGTGGTTTAAGGATCATAATTTGTACAATCTTCAATCCTTTACACTTAAATAAGTTTCACAGTGCCTGACTGACTATATGCTGTTTCTCTTTAATTTTTTTAAGATCTGCACAATGATGCGGCTCAACAACAACCGGCTTTGATGATGCCACGGACTGACTCACCATAATGTATGTAAGGAATCCAGTGTAACACTTTACCAAATAACTACGTGATAGAAGATGGTCTGTTGGATTTGTTAAAGTCTGAAATTATATCTGTTGTTAGAGAGTTCCACTGGGATGATGCTCATATCCATGTTTTCCTCTAAATCATTTCTGGGAGGCACTAGAAACAAGCATTTGTAATGCTGAGCAAGCATCTTCCTGCTCAGTGCTCTGCTTAAAAAGAGTCTTCAAAAAGGTGTGATAAAACAAGAGCCTTCAGCTATTTTTAACCACGTTAAAACATGTGCCCAGCACCAGGCACCCAGCAAGATGCTTTGCTGAGTTAGGATGGCAGCTCACCTTTCGTTGTCAGTTTCCAAGTAACTTCAATATTTTATCAATCTGACAGTTTAAATTTTAAAATCTGAATAAAGAAAGCCCTCTGCACAAATCCAGAAGGATCAGAGGGAGCAACAGTACCTCTTTCACAGAAGGTTCCGGTCCAGCCTGCCGTGCAAGCGCAGGCTCCGCTGACGTGGTCGCAGACAGCTCCGTTCTGGCACTGACAGCCATGCTCACAGCCCGGGCCAAAGCTCCCCTCGGGACACCCTGCAGCACAGGAATCACAGCCACACCAGAGGTTAGTGCTGCAGCACAGCACGGATCAACAGGGAATTGTTACATACATGGCAAATCTTACTCTTTCCAAAACAAGAGCCAGGGCATAAATGGTAATGGTTTAAAGCTGAGCAGAGTGAGTGTTGTCCTTGGGGTTCAGGTAAGCTGGGTTGGTTCTGAGATCTGTTTTAGAAAAACACCACAGTGTTGAAAGACTAAATTCTGCACAGAGACTAACATCTTCTAGTTGCAAAGCCTGAGACTTCACAGGTTCTGCCTGGTGACACTTTGCCCCCTGGTCTGCAATTGCTTATGTGGACATCTCCTCTGGGACTTCATCAGCTGGGAGGGGAGAAGCTCCTCTGTTTTCCCTCAAATCCTCTTTCCTCAGAAAGCTGGAGAAAATTGGAAATGCAGTGGTTTCCTTCAGAAAGCTCTGAAATGAATGCTGTACTCTTTACTTTCATGCTCTGCTTTGAAAAATTCAAGTGAAAATTTTACATCTGGGGGACAGATTAACAATTACATTTCCACAGCAGTTAATGGAAGGAGTTATAAGAGATTTGCATAGTACTCACTATTGGAAGAAAGAAAACAACATTTGAGAAAGAAAATAATTTCTTCCAGGATTATAGAAAAATCAATTAAGAACAAGGCCAGTTGCCTAATACACATTAGATATTTTGGACAGGCTGAAACACAGAGATATACTTGGCTAAACACAGTATTGCAGCGCCTCCACTCATTTGAACATGTGAACATCCCTCTAAATGAGTTATGTAGATTATTGCCAGGTCTCTTCTAGAAGCCTATGATTTTAGTGTTTACATCAACAAAATGATTTGCAGGCAATCTGGAAAGAGTCACAGAGAACAGAAAATAAGGAGGGTCTTCAAAGACAATTCTAGGTCTGGAATGAGGGAGTGGGTTTGATGTTGCCCATTGGGTACCAAGGTGGGCAGTGATCAGAGATGGTGTGAATCTGGGTGCTCCTGCAGTGACTTTCTGCTAATTGGAGCCAATCCCTGTTCATCTTATAGAGAAGTTGGGATGGGACATAGGAGAATAGCAAGCTATCTCAAGTATTCATTTCCTCTCAAATAGTCAAAAAATGGGATGTTGCTTAAATGTGAATATATTTGTATTTTTTACACTTAGAGGTGAAATTCAGTCTCTCTATTTGCATCCCCTCCTGTTCCCAAAGCTTCAGATCACAGTGTAATCTAACAAATAAATACACAGCAGTGCACTTGTGCCTTAAAAGCTGGATCCTTCTTAGGGTTTTCTTTTCACTGGAAATTTCAGAGTCAGGAGAATCTATGCAAGGGAAGTGACACTGCAGTGCAGCCAGCCAGAGGTGTGGGGCTCTCAGCAGAGCTCCCTTCAAAACCACGGTGTTTAGCCTGGAGCTGAGGCTTTCAAGGTGATGGCAAAGGGTCAGAACACTTCACAAGTGATTTCATAGTCCACATCACAGAGAATCTGCCCCTGCCCAAGCAGGCACAGGCTGCTGTGATGCGTGTTGAGATCCAGACACCTCTCCAGAGCACCTGCTCCTGCCAAGGAAGGATCCCAACCTGCAGGGAGAGGCTGAGGATGCCTTGGGAGCAGGGGAGATCTCCATGGGTAAAGATCTTACCTCCAAGAGAGAATAAAATGTCTAGGGAATAATATGGCATTCAGACCTTGTACACACATATATTTATATATATGCATTTCTTTATATATATTTATACATATACACACCCACAAAGTGGGGTAAAAAGCAGACTGAATGAAACAAAAAAAAACATAGACAGAACTTCAGGAACTGCCAGATGTGTCGTCAGCGGCGATGGCTTCACTGATTCCCTTGCCAGCCAAGATTAGAACCAGCTATTTGGCTACTTTCTGCCTGCAGAGCTGCTATTTTGAGAGAGATCAAGAGTGATAAAGAAGTGGAGCTGGCAGCTCTTTCTCTGGGAGCTGGTCTTCCCAACACACTGCCCTTCCACTCCCTCTGTGCCAACAGCAACAAGGGCTGAAAGATCAACTTTCCAGGTTTTTGTCTTAGGTCACGGTTCCAGATTAATTGTTCTGACATTTCTGTGTGACACCAGCAGTTAATCCTGCCTACGCTACTGAGACTCTGGTAGCTACATCTGTGCTACTGTAAGATTGTTAAACTAATAGATAAAATGTTTATTTTATTTAACAACATCAATATAATCAATAATAATAATAGCAGCTCAACCATGCAACTTACGGCCACAAGATGAAGTGGATTCCAAATGCTTGCATGGAATGAAAAAGAAAATAGGCACATTAAAAAAAGTCAAGTTGTATTAAATATAAAAATATTGCTTCTGTCTCAAGAAGCTCCTGAATGACAAAGTGATGAAACCTGGGGAGATATATCTGGAATTATCTATAACCCTGGTTTTATTTGCTTAAAGCCTGTACTACTGACCTCTGGCAGCAGTGAACATGAAGGTCATGGGCCTCTGGTAAGACCATTGAGCATTTTTGTTGTTAATAAACACAGCACCCTAAGACTTCCTTATTTTTCTTCTGTTCTGTACATGTGAAGAACTTCTGTATGCCTGACCTTAAAAAGAGATTTATGAAGGAATAGCGCAGCCCTAAAACCCAGCAAATAAAACCATTATGGAAACTCTTGTGCCACAAACCAAAGACATCAATCCTATCCCTCACACGAGGTCTTCACATTACAAATATTTGCTGAGTCCAAAACAAGTCTGAAAATTGTGTTTTCTGGAATTCAGATTAGGGAAATTCTCTACCCCTGATGAAACCCAAGAACGCTGCAACACGCTGCTGGGCAGAGCGGAAGCGGCACAGCCTGGAGGCCCTTCCTGCAGGGAATTCCCAGGAACACACAATTTCCACTGCTCAGGTTTGCTCATTCCCAGAGTTGCCAAGGTGGGTGCTCGCCGTGCTGGCAGCATGTCCCGGTGAATCCTGGCTCGCAGAGGCAGGAGCTGTGGCTGCAGACACAGCAAGGGGGGACTCACACCCAGGGCCACCTTCAACCCACCCCATGGATTGTTTGACTTCTCAGTGAGAGAACAGAAAATGTGCAAAATGTCCCATTAAGCTACAGGAGCGCTGGACTAAACTCTCAGCTGCAGCTTGGGCACAAATCAGTGGGAATAAAGACAGTTTTTGCTGGACTATTTCAGCTGCAAGTAGGCAGATATTGTCCCATCCACATGAAATTCATCAGTCATAGTCAATCCATACCAATCAATCCACAGTCACAAACATATAGTTTCACAGGAATAAAATATCAGCTATTGACTCAGCAAAAATCTGCATAACCAGAATAGTTCAGGGGTAAAACCAAACAGATTTGGGAGCACCCTCATGATTTCCTCAAAATACTGCAAATGCAACATGGACACAAAGAAATCACACAATGTTTGTCAAAGCAACTTATTGCTTTCATTCTAAAAATCACACAGCACTGACATGACAATGTACTGCAGCATCTCCTTTCTTTTGTGTAAGGATAAAGATGAAAGTGCCAATTAGGACAACAAACACCTGGGTTTGGAGTTGGGAATCTGTTTCATGTCCGGTTTGCAAGAGCTGGAAGAGGTGCCTTGCCGAGACATCTCTGCAAAACAACTTTTCTCAGATCTTACACTGAATAGAAATAAAAGCTTTTCTTTGCCATGGTCTCTCAATTCTTTAGACAGCCCCAGGAGTCATGGAAAGCCATCTCAATGGCTCTACATGCTACCAGCTGGTTTGATTTTTAAAATACACACATTGGTTGAAACTTCAGACTTTACTAGAGTTTTCTTCAGTACAGAGCCTGAGAAGTAAGGTCCAAAACTTACTGCTGTCAACACTGACAATTAATTTAAAAGACTTTATGTGTTTAAAACCCAGTTTGGAAAGAGGTTTTTATTCTGTTGACTTTTTTGCAAGAGGCATCACAAGGAATCAAGTAGAATAGATGTGTCACAGGAAAAGGAAGGAATCAAGCAGAATGGCTTCACATTAATATGGTGCCATCCAAAAAGGGCAAATATACTCTCTTACACAGCCACCAATATGGAAAGTGATGCTAAAGTCAACAGAAGGATGCTCTGCTCTTCCAGAGAACAGAATTTCTCACAGCATTTATATTTCCAAGTTAAAAAGTGACCTTTAGACACATGACTCTACATGCCACTCACTTGTTGAATAAATCTCCCCCAAACAAAATGAAAAATGGAGAATTAATCTGAAAACTAATCTGTGCTGAAAATGAAAAACAAAACTCTGTCAGTCAAAAAGCTGATGGGACAGATGGTATTGGGCAAAGGGATCCATAGTGTTGAAATAAGAGCTTATATCAATACTTTGCGCTTCATCAGCCATCTATTTCGATGCTTTGAACCTGGATAATTAAGGATTATAACCACCCAGGCTGTGCAAACCCATAAACACACAATTTCAGAAGCAATAAGATTAACAAAACTGTATTTAAAAACTGTCACAGACCAAGAACAAACGGAGCTGGTTCCTCCACATGCAGTTGGGTCCCTGGGGAATATCATCTGCCCTGACTTACGGTGTTTGCAGTCGTGGCCAGTCCAGCCCGGGGGGCACCAGCACTCTCCGGTGACGTGGTGACACTGAGCACTGCTGCCACAGCTGCAGAGCAACAGGCACTTGGGTCCATAGGAGCCCTCAGGGCAGGCTGAGAACAGATGGACAGACTGTGATTTCAACTAGGATGTAACTCAGGCACAGACACATCTTTCCAACTAGACAACAACATCTCACCCCCAAAACCTGCTTTAGCTGAACCCAGAGATCAAAACGACAAGATGAAAGAAGTATCTGTAATTTGTACCCTGGGTGTCTGAGGCCAAGTTCTGTAACTTGGGAATAGCTTGAGTGACTTTTGGGTACCTCTCTGCATCAGTCTTGCTCAGAGGAGGAAAAAGTGCTGAGCAAACCTTTTTCAAAAGTAATTTGGCAACCAACAAGGATTAAAAATATGCCACCACTGAGATCTTGCACAAAGCAGGGCTGTCCCTGAGATCCTGTCTGTGCAGCATAGCAGCCATACTCAAGCAACCTTTTCACACTCAGAGGCTGAATAAGCAGCACAGACCTGTTGCTTGAACATATTCCCATGGTATCTGGCTGCAGGGATGGAACTGATGCTAATCCTTTGTCCTGACTATTATTTAATCCTAAATCATATACATCAAAAAGTGCTGCTGCAAACATAACCCAAGGTGATGCCATCCTGGCCAGCTGTTCAGCACCTCTTGCCAGACAGCCAGGATTACAGTGCAAGTGTTGTGGCTATTAAAGATTGTATTTCTAAGTACAGTTTTCTACAAAGATGCAGTCTAGCTGGTAATTTGCATTTATCTGCAACCTCCCTCCCATAAATAATGTCAATCTCAGGAGTTCCCGAGGCTGAAGGACACTTTATTTTGGATCAGTGCATCTCATTTCACAAAGCAGCAAGAAGGTAGATATCATAACCTGAAGTTTCAGTCTGTCTTTTCCTGGGGAAGGCTGATGCAAGGACTTACTGTCAGAGCAGGACGTGCCGGTGTAGCCCGGGGCACAGTCACAGGCTCCAGTTTCTCTGTTGCACTGCCCCCCATTGGCACAGGGCTCACAGGAGGACTGGCAGTCTGGTCCCCACCAGCCAGCTGGGCAATCTAGGATAAAAAACAGATGAGATGTCCCCAGTGCCATTTGCACTTTCAATACTGTCATAGATTTCTGTTATTACCTTGAAGATTTAAAAAATAATAGTAAAACTGAGCTAGATTGTCATGTTATCTCTACAGAGGTACAGCCCTGTCACAGTAAACTGCAGCACATGAGAACTCAGCTGAAGAGAGACCCAAAGGCTGTCTCCCAACTCCAACACAGTGTGTCTGTTTCTGAGTTTGGTTTCTGATACAGTCATGCCAGGAGTATTTGGATGTATCTGAAAAATTGATTATTGCAGTCAGCAAAGGGAAACTCCAGAGGATGGTAACCTGCCAGAGGGGAGGGCTGCTGTTGTATTAGTGCTGTGCTGAGTGGGGGTCAGGATGGTCATACAGCCCAGAGGGACTGGCTGTGAGGTGGAGCCCAGGTCTCCATACAGCTCCACCTCCTTCCTGCTCTGTGGAGTGCTGAGCCACAACGCAGGTCCTTGCAGGGCAGATGCTCCTCAGGATGTGACAGCCAGAGCTTTGCAAGTGGTCAAGAGGCATCCCATGGCTCCTTACTAGTTCAGTGTCTCTGAGAATTTATACATCCCTTTACTTAATTCCCCACAATACTCTCCTTTTTAATTACTTCCTCCATTCCAGGTCCTTCACATGCGTGTTCCACAAGAGCTGTTTTTGGCCAAGGCCCCTCAGCAGCTCCTGAGACATCCTGTGTGCATGTGGCAGCACCGTCCCAAGCTCTGCTCTGCACCAACATCTCTGCCCAGCTTGTAGGAACCCAGCCCAATACACAAATCACTACTATTGACTGGAGCTGAGAGATGGGGCAGGGTAACTGGCCACACTCCCTCCTTTCCAAGCCATCCCACTTGGTAGATGTCACTTGTTCTGCACCAAGACTGACCCTTTACCCATTCTGCAAGTGAAGCACATTGCACTGCAGGAGTCTGGGGGGGACACAGAATAATTCCACTTCTTATCACGTCTTCCAAAGCAAGGCACTCATTACCCTGGTCCAACACACCTTGCTCACACGTAGCACCAGTCTTCCCAGCTGGGCAGACACACTGCCCCGTCTTCGGATCACATGGAGCTCCCCCACAGCTGCACCTCTGCCCACAGCTCACCCCAAAGCTTCCAGGCTGACAAGCTGGACAAAAGAAACCCAAAGATTTGGTTAGGGAGCACTTTGAAGATATTAGGAGGCACCACCACCAATTTTACAGTGAGCTGTGCTGGTAAAAGTGATCAGTATTAGCATTAATGTTGCAGAACTTGGTAGCCTGCAATTAACTGCAACAGAGCTCTGGAAAAATCTGTGCCTGAAGCTTTAAAAGCAACTGTAGTTACCTGGACAAATGTTAGTTTTAGTAACTGGCCTCAGCCTCATGCCTCGACCTTTGCAAGCAGAGACAGCATTTGCCGGGCTCCAAATATCAGTTTGGTTTCAGTGGGGAACTGCCAACTCATATCAACAACAAATGTGCCCTTTAATTTGCAACTTCTATATCTAACATAAGTTTCCTGAATGAGCTTTCCCATCCAAAGTGCATCTCCCAGGGAAACATGCAGTGAGTACCTACATAAATGGCATTTTTCTCCATGAAACCCAGGAGGACACGGATGTTTGCAGACTCCTGTCTCAGGATCACACAAAATACCAGGAGGACAGTTGCACCTCAGTTTGCAACCAGCCCCATAAAAGCCAGGTGTGCACTCTGGAAATGGAGAAGAAAATGTGTAAGAAAAAAGAAGAATTAAGAAAACTGAACAAAAAACCCCCAGAAAATAATTCGGCAGAAATTTGCAGAAAATAGAATCATGTTTTAGAGGTGGTGATAACAAAGTGTAAATACTTAATAAACATTTGCATGGACATTTCAAAGAGGTTACTGCTTATATACAAGCCAGAAAGAGAGTGGCAGAATATTTAAGGATACATTACATTAGAATACTTAAGGATTAATTCAATTACAGTCATTACAGAATTCTCATCTTATGTCTGTACATCCTACTGCTCTCTGCCTTGGTGCAAAGCCAGTGCTGGACAAGGGATGCTCCCTGGCAGAACTGAGCCCACCACCAAGAATGCTAAAAATACTAAATATTGTCACTATTGTTCTCCACCAAACCCCCAGACCTAGTGCCATAAATCTGACATGTTCTTGCCTGCCCAGGGAAGAATCTGAAGGGGGAATCTCTATTGCATTACTCTCTTGCTGTCTGGAAAGAGCTACTGAGACATGCAAACATGAATGTAGAATACAATTCTCTTTGAACTACCCCCCAAAAGCTACAAAGAATAAGTTGAATTCAAAGACCTGCAAACCTAAAGGAAAAGCAGCATTACTGAACCCATTTACAGATCATCCTGCTGCCACTTATTTACTGTCTCTGTAGAAAAAGCAAAGAACAAAAATGAAAATTCCCACAATCTTCATTATTCAGGGCTATATTATAATTTGGGTTCTGGTTTTCTGCTGCTATTTGATCAGGCTAAAACTCCTGCATTCTTAAGCTGTGTTCCCCTTGATGTGCCTGTGCCAGCAGGGCTAAAAAACCCACACTACATAATCAGTAGAATATGAATATATCAGTAGCAGCAGCCAAACAAAGCAGATGGGCAGAAGAATGAGAAATTACTAGGACAAAGGAAGAAGCAGATATGGGGAAAGTGACTTTCTGGGGTACCTTTCTGACACTTTTTGCCATGATAACCAGGCTTGCAGGTGCAGGAGCCGTTCCTGGCGTTGCACTCCAGCGTGTGTTCCTTCACACACTGACACTCCTCGGAGCAGCCTGCTCCAAAGGCCCACCTGGGACAGGCTGCAGCCAGATGAAAAGGAGTCATTAGCTCTGTAATTATGCAGGAGTTGTTTGAAATTGCACACCGCTGCAGAATGCAATTGCTGCAAGAAGCAAAACATTTCTTTCACTCTCAGCAAACACATTCTCATTCCTGTGGCAGCGCCTGTTCGTGTGTGGGTGGGTAAAATAGACTTTACATGATTCCTGTGTTAAGTGATTCATTTCATGTCAAGCAATATGTGAATGCAAGAATCAGAAATGTTTCAAAGCAAACTTAACTAAGTTTCTGAATGAAAAAATATTTGGATGCACTCCA
This sequence comes from Sakesphorus luctuosus, assembly GCA_013396695.1. NCBI lineage: Eukaryota > Metazoa > Chordata > Aves > Passeriformes > Thamnophilidae > Sakesphorus > Sakesphorus luctuosus. Next base: position 560,206 of record VWZD01004846.1, on the reverse strand, counting down.
AGACAAAAGCTTTCATTAAAGAAACAAACAAGGAAAATAAAACCAAACACAAAAGATTTTCAGTCTTGCACAGATTTTACAAACAAAACCTCTAAGTACAAAGAAACCTGATCATCTATTTTGCAATGTTTTTGTTTAAAGTCTTTTTTTTGCCCATTTAACATTTTGCCCTCATCCTGCCCCTGCTCCTCAGCTCCCACTCCAACCACACTGGCAGCCACTAACCAGCTCCAACCAGACTCCAACCTCAGCAATAACCCTGATGTTAACCTGCCCACCTCGATGCAACCCTACCCTACCCATAGTCCTCACCTTTGCGTGTCAGTAAATCTCAGTCCTTATGGCAAAGATAAATTATTAGAGGAAAAGATTAATGAAGTTTCTGGGCTTCGTGGCACACATCTAAAGCCCTGTCTTGCTGCTCTCAGCCCACAGTAGAACACAAAACCTGGCTCATTTTTGTCATGGAATCACAAAATGGTTTGGGTTTGGAGGCACCATAAAGCCCATCCAGTTCCACCCCCTGCCATGGGCAGGGACACTTTCCACTAGCTCAGGTGGCTCCAAGCCCCATCCAGCCTGGCCTTGAACACTCCCAGGGATGTGGCTCTGTGCAACCTGTGCCAGGGCCTCCCCACCCTTATAGTAAAGAATTTATCTTAAAATCTAACCTAAACCTACTCTCCTTCAGCTTAAGGCCATTCCCCCTTGTCTTGTCACTGTCTGCCCGTATAAAAAGTCACTCTCCTCCATTTTTGTAAGTCTCCTTTATACAACATGAAATCTTTCAAGACTATTATGTTGTGGATACATTAAACATGATCTGAAAAATGCTGGGGACTTACTGAGGTGGCAGAAGCGCCCGTAGAGCCCAGGGTCACACAGGCAGGCTCCATAAAGTCTGTGGCAGTAGCCCTTGTTGGCACAGTGGCACGGCTTGTTACAGTTCTTCCCAAAGAAACCTTTCGGGCAACCTTTGGGGTGCACAAACACAGAAGGGAATCAGCTACTACAGGTTAAAACCCCAGCTCCAAATCAGCTTTCTTTTAGCTGGTGCTACAGAAAGCCCAGGCTGGCTGGTGGCAGACCTGAAGCTCACCAGCCACTTGCTTTTTCTCGTGCTCTGTTTTGCTCATTATTTTAAGAAAGAAACAAGAGAGAAGGAGTGGAGAGGCCCCAGGTTCAGATGGAGCCGTACCGTCCTCGCAGAGCCGGCCATGCACTCCAGGTGGGCAGTGGCACTGCCCTGTGCCGGGGTCACAGGAGCCTCCATTCTGGCACTTGCAGACACCAGCACAGCCTTTGCCGTAGGTCCCAGGAGAACACGCTGTGGAGAGAGCAGGGAAGGTGAACAGAGCAAGAAATCCTTCCCTTCTGCTATAAAGGAAGCAAAATAAGACTTCAGTAATCAGAACTGAGCAAGAACAGAGTCTGTTTGGTCCAGCAGGCTCTAAACAAGCTCATATTCTTTCTATATAAGGCAATGCACATCCATCTGGTATTTGCTAGAACATTTCAAAGGACACCTGAATTAACCAAGCTTTGTGAAATACTACATTATATATCCAAACTTCCCTGCATGTGCTCCCCTCCCCACAGCTCAAAAAACATTGCCTGTCAAGTCCAAAACTCAAAAATCAGAGCACAGCTTTGAATATTTGGAGATAAAAAATTTCAAAACTTTTTTTCCCCCTCTCCCAAACACAATTATGAAAATAACATTGTGGTTTTTGAATGTAGTTTCTGAAATTGCCCAGATGATCGTGGCAATGGGTCCACAGCAGCAAAACAAACTGAGATGAAGCCTCGCTCCACTGTTTGCAGCCTGAGTGAATACAGTCGCTGGAGTCATCTGACTTCACTGACATTTTATCAATGTACATTAAGAAAGTTGACATTTCACATCAATTTTCATTCAGCTTCTTTGGTGCATTATTACAGAAATTTAGTTCCAGTTCTCTCAACTGTTTTAGGTTACCCCAAATCCATGAACTATCCTATATATTAAAAAAGCAAGAGAAAAGAGGAAAGAAATCATATATGACCAACTCATACAGATTAGATACTGTATCATCACTGTCAATGCCTATTTCCTTGGACTGCAGGTTGGCTCAATAACACAGTCCTCTTAAAGCTCTTTAAATTCCAGAGGTGAGTTCCACCAATGGGTATCTACTGTAAATATACACAAAAATAAGTTATTATTTATGAAATTAACTAAAGGATTTGTATCCTCCCTTGAGAATTTTAAAATGTATCCTGAACCCCAAGAGCACCAGGAATAAAAGAATATGCTAACTTGATAATTTGATATATGTGATAATTGATAACTGTCTTAGGAAGACTGAAAATAATCATTTTAATCCTCTCCATTCCTATTCTCTCAGCTGTTTACAAACCAAACCCACCATTAGTCTCCCAAAATAACTACGGGCAGACTCTTGGTTTCAATCATTTGCTGGGTTTTCTATATTTCTGTCCTTGTGATGACACCTGATAAACAATCTTGATGGCAATTAACCTGAAGATTGCTGTCTGCTGATGTCAGGTAATATATTTTCATCGACTCTTTGTCTCACCAGTGACAGCACAGACTTTCTGAGTATGATGGGCCATCATGTCACATACCATGAAACAAAGGGACCCATCTCAAAAGCACAGGAAATCTGCTCAGACAAGCAACAGACAAGTTTTGCCAAACTGCAGATGAAAAACAGTGAATCAAGAAATCACCACTCTCTTTCCAGTTGGTTTTGACACCTACTTCTGAATCAGAAAGATCTTCTGCCAGGAAGCAAGAATAAGAAGAGTGGAAAGCCATTATAAAGGGCACTGACTTGGCTACAGTATTCTGAAAAATACAATTTCCAATATGAAAAATTACCTGTCCCAAGAAAATGATGCCAATAATGAAAAGAATGATAAGGGGAAAAAAAATGGAAAAATAAAAAATGGCAACGTCTTGGGATGCTATGATGGAAAAACGCTAGTTTAGTGTAGGTGACAACCCAGATGGTCACACCAGCTGCTGGGACAGAGTTCTGAAAGTCAGGGAGGCAAGTTGTGGAATGAAGCACAGCTGTCAGACTTTGGCAGTTTTTAGCAGCAGAGTGAATAGGAATGAACAGCAACCAAATATTTAGGAGGGGTATGATTCTGTCCTGTCCTGTCCTGCACTGGAGGGCAGGGACCCCACTGTTTGAGGCCTTGCACTGTGTACCACAACATTCCTTACAATTCCTAATTAATGTGCCCCAAAGCGAGAAAATCTTGAAGTGCTCCTTAGAGAGCTTTACAGACCAGAAGTACAACAGGTTATTCCTACTTCCTGCCTGCAACATTCCAGCAGGAGGACCAAGTCTCCACCTCTCAAACCCTCTGTACTCACTCTCATTACAGATGACTCCAGTCCAGCCAGGGGGGCAATCACAGCCGCTGTGGTCGCTGTCACACCTGCCCCCGTTCAGACAGTCCTCACACCTCAGGCTGCAGTCGTGGCCAAAAGTGTTATCAAGGCAAACTGAAGAGAAAAAAATACAGAAGGCTTAGTGAGCAGCCAGACTAAAGGGTTCCACACAAGCTCTTACCAATCCTTAGGCTGCAAATGCCCCTAAGTCAGCACAAAAGACAGCCCAAAATGGAGATTCCTGAACTTTCCTCTTTAAATTTTTGACTCAGTAAAAAAGCTGAGAGTTTAGCTCGAATTTACACCTTTAAATGCTGTAATTCCCCAGCAAAGAGCACTCCAAGCTACTTCTGAAAAGCAAATATTTTGCCTTCAGAAAAAGTGAATTTGCACCTAATGCTTATTTTTTGCATATAATTAAAAGTATCTGTTGGGAGAGACTCTCCTTGTCTCTTGCTAGGCTATCCCTGCTGTTCTATTGCAGCAAGTGGATGTGGTGCTATTTAAACACAGTTCATTGATATATTTAACAGCATAGTTTGAGAGTTATTCTGGGAAAACAAAGCAAAATACACATTTATTACTTCATTTTTTTCTTCCTGGATATGAAGAAAGGAGTTAGTTTATATAGGAAATGCATTTCTCCCTCTCCTTCCGCAGCCTCCTTTTCTCCCTTGCACCCTCATGTTCTCTTTGTGGGAACCATTGAGAAAAACACAGAAAATAAATGTCACTGTCTGATAAAATACCTTTAAGTTCCCATCCACATGGTCTGTTTATTGCCTTTGAGGCTTTTTGTTTGTGTCTGGAGGCTTTTTGGAAGGGGACTTTGAACAGCACCTGAAAGCGAGCTGGCAGCTTCTTACAACCTCCAGTAAATCACAGCCTGGTTCTTTCCACCAGCAATTTTCTATGTGAGGACAGATTTCCTCCAGATCTGAGCACCCAACTGTCTGTTCCCTCTTCTGCAGCTGAACAAGTGCCCAGCTTTCAGAGACATTCAGAATCCCAGTGCTCCCACATGGAACGGTTTACAAACTCACAATTTAGAACAAGAATACAGATTACCATTACAGACATCATGCTTCCACATTAAAAAGTCATTCAAGCTGCAGAAAATATTTAATTACTTGCACTTATTGATAAAACATGATTTTTTTTTTTTGTAATATAGATAGCAGCTCAAAAATATGTCTGAAAGTATAAGCAATAATGGACTATTTGGGAGGTAAAAGAACTTAGTAAACCATTTAAAGTTCTATTTTTCCATCACTTTTCCTAAAAGACCTCCATGTGCTGCAAAGCCTCAGCCTTAGAAAAAGTGCAGCTGCTCAGCTGTGACTGATAGCACCCAAATTTCTGTGGCTAAATATAAATAAAACATGCAAAAAGTGGTCAATAAATATTTGATTGTGGTTTCTAGGCCTGATAATTTTGCCTGTGGTTATCTCATTTATCAGTTTCCCAATTGGTTATCGGTGTTGTTGAGTCCAGCTGGATGCTGTGTGATTTGGGGGGTCTTAACAGTTTGGTTCATAAAAATAAGTTAATTTTTTATTAAAGTCAAGACCAGCTCATGATTTTTGCGTGTGGGGCACAGTCCTCAAATGAGTAATTAGAGCTTATATAAAAGTCACAGGACACACAGAGGAAAACCAAGAAATCTGACTCCTCTCTAGCGGCCCACCAGCACTCAGCACTAAGCAAACACAGGGTTTCACCCCATAATACTTTTTAAGTGGTGAAGTTTCCACTCTAAGGTGGAAAGAGTAAAGTCATGCAAATCCCAGGTGGGGTGCAAAGCTGCTCTGCACCCACTCCTGTGCCAGTGGGTGCTTCTGTGCCACCACTTGCTTCAAGCCCTTGGCCAGCCTGAGCAATACGTGGCTGGGTTGGTGCTTTTCCTGGAGAACATGCCCAAAACATCAAAAGAAACCTGAATCTCCAGAGGACTGTTTTTTCCACAAACATAAATGCAAATATCTTAAACAAAGGTACTCCAGTGGTTATAAAAAGGTTTGTAAACAGGGACATGTGTTGTCTCCACATTCCATTTCTCAGCTCTAGGAGAAAGGGGCTGTTTCCCAAGGATTTTGTGCACTGCAGTAATGCCCTCAATCCTCTCACCCCTGGGATGCAGAGATCTCTCTGGATGTTGCCCCTGGGGCTCTGTGCAGACACCCTGTTTTCCAAGCAGCCCCTCATGGTCCCTGCTTGCTGTGCTGCTCAGCTTTCTCTTGCCCCTCCTGCATCCCTCCCCATTGCATCCAGCAGCCTCCCAGTTCCTCAAACACATCCCATTTGGGATGGGACATGTGGTAAAGCCTCATTCCTGCTGGCACAGAGACGGACAGAAGGCAGGACTAACGCTCCTCCCGACACCTCGAGCCCAGCCAGCCCAGCACAACTCTGGCCCCAATTCCTGTTTCCAAGACCATTCCCCCAGTTTGCAGTGATGGCTCAGAGCAATGCTGGGCACTCACCGACCCTGTGCACCAGGCTGAGCTCTCCTCGGGGGTCTTCATCCTCGTACAGGGCACCGAGCGAATAGCGGAGGAGCTGGGGGGGCCCTCGGAACTGCAGCCCTGGAGCGCCGGCGAACCCCACTGCCTCCTCTGCATCCTCCTCCTCCCCACCTAGGGCTGACACAAACACACCCCATCAGTCCTCCTCCACAGCACTTTCCTCTAATTTACGTCTTTTTTTCATTATTACGATGACAGTGACAACCCTGTCCAGTTTGCCCAGGAGTCACAGCCTGGACATTTTGTCATCTGGACTAGCAGAGTTTCTGCTATCCAAAAAGAGAGAAAAGGGGGAAAAAAATTACATCTTTCCATTTTCTTTCTTCTGGAAATAAACTCTGGTCCTGGTGAATTCAAAAAAAATTAAACGAGGAGATTAATTTTCCTCACTTGAAGTTTGAGATTATTTTTAGTTAATGAGGGTCATTACTCTTGCTCGTTTTGGAGATGACAAATAGAAAGTGAGGCTGGCTGTGCAATTTATTTTCAGAAACACTAAAATTTGAGACTTGAAATGATGGGAAATCAGTTGGCTTTCCTTTTAGTGTTGGTTAAAGTATCAAACTCTGCTCAAAGTTTAGCAGGTGCTAAACTTGGTTATAAAACCAAGTTGCTCAGCTAAGCTCTGTACTGGTTACACTGGCAGAAATCCAGAGCCACATCACTGACTAATGGAAAACTTGTCATGGTTGATCAAAGCAGAATCTGGCTACCTTTTTTTTTTTTTCCCCCCACAGGATGTTAAACTCCATCAAATAGTGCAAGAAAACTGTCAAAATGGTATTTATTTCAAAAACATGAGCTTTAGGTTTTCAAACATGTCCAGGGGATTTAAGTTCATCTCACATTAATCTTTGGCAAAACCCATTACTGGAGGATGAACTTGGATCCACGCATTGCACGTAACTCTACCCTGGCCACGTTCAAAGATGGCTCAAGCTGGGCTCCAAAATCCCAAGATCTGTGAAAATCCCAGTTCCAAACTCACATTTTAAATACTTAATGGCCCCCAAGATATAAAAATAACTCACCAATACAGGCCCATCTGTTCTCACCGAGCCTGTAACCCTCCTTGCAGGCACATTCGTACGACCCCAGGGAGTTCACACAGAAATGGTCGCAGTTGCCGTTATCCAGATGACATTCATCCACATCTAGAAAATCCAGATATAAATGGTGATTAGGAGCAAGTGTCTCTGCTTGGAGAGCACATGCTGTGCCGGCTGCATCGGACTAATTAGTCTGCACATAAGAAAACGTAATTTCCTTCGTACTTTGGGGCTGTTTCTCACTGGTATTGGAGATATGGAAGTATTACAGGGCAATGCGGAGCAGATTATTTCACTGATGTTTTTGTTTCGAGTGAAAACAGCTGCTTTAAGCTGTTAAGCTCAGTTGATCCTTCAGTTATTTTGAGGGCTCTTCTTTTGCAGAAGGAGTCTTTAACACACATCAATATACAGTGTCCATGGAGAGAGGAGGAAAAGTTTCTCTCTGCTGGCTCATCTCCCACTTCCCCTCTTTGCCACGATGGATGCTGGGTCATTCCAGTATTCCAGCCTCACAAAGAGGAAATTACACATTTGTAAAACCATATCAGAAAAGCTGGCAGAGGGTCAGTGATTCTCTCATTAGGGCAATGCCCACAAAGCCCTGCAACGGGCTTTGACAGCATTTCTTCTGCTGGAGGCTGTGCTTAGTTAGATTGAGTCTCTGGCATCCAAGGACTTTTGACAAGGGCATGGAATGATATGGGATAAGTGGGAATGGCTTTAAACTAACAGAGGGCAGGATGAGATTGGATGTTAGGAAGAAATTCTTGTCTGTGAGAGTGGTGAGGTCCTGGCACAGGTTGCCCAGAGAAGCTGTGGATGCCATGGAAGCATTCAAGGCCAGGTTTGGTGGGGCTTGGAGCAACCTGGTCAAGTGGAAGGTGTCCCTTCCCATAGCCAGGGGGTGGGAATGGGATGACCTTTAAGGCCACTTCCAGCCCAGAGCATTTCATGGTCCTGTGACTGACTCACCGTCACAGGCACAGCCGTCGGCGCTGAGCTGGAAGCCCCCTTTGCAGGCACACTCGTAGCCCCCCTCGTAGTTGATGCAGAACTGGGAGCAGCAGGACTCTCCACTCTCGCACTCGTCCACCTCTGCAAGGAAAGGCAGCACGTTCAGCCCTTGGACACACAGTCTGAGCTGCTGCCACAGTTCTGCTCCCAGCTATTGTGCTTCAGCACACGCCTTTCTCTATTCTCCTCTCCCTTCACCCACCTAAACCACTGAATCCTGAATCCCGAGAGCAGCTGTCTTCTACCTTCTCCCATAGCAGTCAACGCCCTCCGTGTCCAGGGAGAGGCATCTTCCCCACAAGTCTTAGCTGCCATGAGCATCTGGCATCAGCTGGTCTTGCTGGTGACCAGCAGTAGGACCCAAGGGAACAGTTGGAGCTGTGTCAGGGGACGTTTAGGTTGGATAGTAGGAAAAGGCTCTTCCCCCAGAGGGTGGTGGGGCACTGAACAGGCTCCCCAGGGCAGTGGTCAGAGCACCAGGCCTGACAGAGTTCAAGTAATGTTTGGACAATGCTCTCAGGCACAGGGTGGGATTCTAGGGGTGGTCCTGTGCAGGGCCAGGAGTTGGACTTGATCCTTGTGGGTCCCTTCCAATTCAGGATACTCCATGATTCTATGGAAACAGAAAACAGCTAGGACCCACCAGCCCTCAAATACCTGCTGTTTAACAGTAAACTACATTTAACCAATTGGATTTCATTACACTCAGCCTTATTCAATGCAAACTAACAGTGAAAGAATGCTCGGATCCAATAAGGCATTTGCTGGACATCAGCAGCCTGGTAGGTGCAATTGTAGTTTTTGATAACCAATTGCCTGTTGCCTTATCCTGCTCTGTGTCCATCCAGAAACTGGTATCATTGACACCACTGTTCTGGTGATTAGATAGGAGAACTGAGCTGTTATCTTTGCACTGCAGGCTCCTTGCTGCTGTCAGCTCGTGCAGGCCACTGAGCAGGTCAGTGGCCATCCAAGGGCCACCTTGTCAATGCTGAGTCTGCAAAACACTTCTGAACATTGCCCAGCTGAGCAGCTGCAGATGGGAAAGGTCAGTGTCTCAATTAACCTTGGAAGGAGCACCAACTTTATGAGGAAACACGGACAGGAGAAAGAAAATGTAATTAATCAATTGAGGTGAGGAGGTCAGTGTGAAAATGATTAATGCAGGTTATTTGAATGCACTGTTTTCCAGAAATATCACAAGCTGAGCTCCCCTGCAGCACGTCAGGTGACACTCTGGGGTCCAGCTCCTTGTTTGTATAGGAATGCAAAATGTGCATCCAACAAAAAGGAGATTTTTGCTGTTAAGAGCAACTTTCTATGTCCTCAGCCTTGCCAAACCCTTCCCTTGTGCTCTCGCTTCCCATGCTGTATCTGGAGTAACAGCTTCCCTCTGAAATCCCCATCAGCAGGTCACTGAGCTTGCATGTGGGCAGGAGGTTTCTCTGCCTCCTGTCAGCCATACACAGATGAGACTGTGTAACCCACCCACTTCTGCAAGGCTCTGGCTCCAAATCTGCCTCCCAGACCATTTCATTTTTGCTTTTGAAGCTCCATCATCACCCACCCTTGCAGCCCTCAGCACTTCCCTCCTCCACTGCTCCTCATCTCTCCTGCACTTGGCTTTTTTCCTTGCAAGACTCATTTTGTCTGTGATGCCTCTCACACTCACCAGTGCTCCCACTCTCTACCTCTCCTCATGTCTTACCACGCTGCTTTGTGATGCCTGCTCCTTACCACCCGCTCCCTCTTCTTGGCTATTCTTAAAAACTTTAATGGCTTAGTGACAGCAAGTTGAATCCCAAATGAGATACAGTTTGTATGGCAAAAGCCATAAACAACAAAAACAACCCCCACAACAATAATCACATAGTAAAACCGCTAAAACATGAATGAATTTTTAAGCTCTTTTTTTTCTAACTCTATTGTTTTCACTTCCCAAGTGAGACTTCTCACAGCCAGAAGTGCAATCTCCTCACTGAGTAAATCTGATGGAAACACAGCAACCTCCATAACACAAAGTGAGGTTTGTGCATGAAGCACTTCAGGGCAGCTGCTCCCAGGCACAGCTGACCTCTTCCCAGCCACCAGCTGAGGGGAAAGGAAAATCAAGTCAGGTCAGTGATGCTTGGGCTGCACACAGTGAGAAACAGCCACGGCAAGTGGTGATGCACCAGTGGTGGGAGGCAGAACTCCTTCCCCTCATTAGCGAACAGCCCCAGCGAACAGGCAGAGCAGGGCAAGCTGGAGCAGCGCTGATGAGGCGCCAGAGGACGGCAGTAATTAACACTTGCAGGAGAAGGGAAGGGATGGGAAGACACTTCCTTGAGTGACAGCTCTCCTGCGGATTCCCCTTGCAAAGCCCCCTCCTCCCTGCTGGGTTACCGGTGCAGGTGTGTCCGTCTGTCCCGAGCCGAAAGCCGTGGCGGCAGGAGCAGCGCGGCCCCGCGGCCGTGTGAGCGCAGAGCTGGGAGCAGCCCCCGTTGCTGCCCTGGCAGCTGTCGACGATTTCCATTTCGATGCCTTGCAGAGAAAGAAATCAAAAGGATGTTAAAAAGCAAGCCCAGGGGGGAGTCACTGGAGAATCAGCCTTTTGTAGAACAGCAGCCATGAGCCAAATGCTGCAGCAGGGAATATAAACTCAGCTCCCACACAAGCCCCAGAAGAGCACGCTTTGGAGTCGCTGAGCTCCGGGTGTTTGTCTCTGTGTGTCATAACAATGGATTCACTTGACTTCAGCAACGTGAAGCCAGCTCAGCGTTCCAGCAGCCTGTCTGCTACAGGAGCCTTCACAGGTTTCCTCAGATTTATGCTTTGTTTGGACAAAACTCTTGCCCCAAAGGAGGAAAAGAACCATCTGAGGAGCCCAGGTGGTCCATCTCAACCAGCCTGCTTATGCTTTCCAAAGAGCAACTTCTAGATTTGTATAGGAATGGCAAAGACTTGGATTCCGAAACATTCACCAAATACAAAAGCATTAAAACTCCCACAGCAGAGCCCTGCTGGTGAAGTGGACACTCAACCACAATGCAAAACAATCTGTAAGTTTTGGCCCTTGGAAGTCCCTTCCAGGGGTATGGGACAGCTCCTCTGCTGAGACTTTGTCCCCTACAGCTAAGACAGGTTGGTGGTGCAATGCCACTGCCAGCCCCCTTCACCCTGACAGGCCCCTCACCCTCCTGCACTGCTGGACAATCCTGCCAACATCCTGGCCATATGCAGTGGGAACCCTCACAGAGAAAAGGGAACACCTGGCTGCCTCATTCCCACTGAGGGACTTCATCAGATGATTACTTCAGGATGAAAAGAAACTATAAAGTTTCTCTTGAAGGATTTGCTTGACAGAGCTATTTAGAGAGGAATTAATTTCTCCTGATATGTAGGGGAACTGAGAAATAGCCTTCCTAAAGGAGCCACCGTACTTTCAGAAACACCCCAGCTAGCAGCAGTGCATCAGATCTGGCACAGAATTTCCCCACACACATCTGTGTTGGTGGATCTGGTCCTACCCCTCTCTGTGCTCCCAGGGGACAACCTGCTTACCAACAAGAAATGCAAGTCTAGCTGGAAGAGGGTATAAATTAGGAGAATAAATATTGATGGCTACATCTCATGCATAGGATGATTATTTGCACCAGGGATAAGAAATCCTGTCTCCTGTCCAGTACGTTAAGCTGGGATTTAGGAAACCCAGAGATTAAATGCAGAATCTGACTTTATACCAATCTTCATCATTTACTTTGTCTCTGTTCTTCATCAGTAAAACTGGAATAACAGCTCTTCCCCAAGCCACTGGGGAAATGAAAGAATAAACAAAGATTGTAAATTGCTCAAACACTGGGATAATCCTGAGCATAAATATATGCAGAATGTTTTTATTTTTATTGTTTGCTCTGCAATATTGTACATGAGGCACAAAGAATCACCATCCCCTGAGATCTGCTGAACATCCAGAAAATATATTATCAGAAAACCACAATGAAATCTAAGTGGGCTAAACCTCTTTTTTATGCCTACAACAGAACATTTCATATGTATATATTAATCACATTTCCTCTGCCATTGTACCACTCACAGTTCCCCATCACCTACGAAATAACTCTCCAGGATCTCTCTCACATAATTGGGTTTTGTTTTTAATGTATGTTAATGCTTTGAAACTGAATTTTGTCCGTAATAAGTATTTCTTACACACACATTCTTAAATAAAGCACTCATTCTCTGGCATGCAGCATATTTTCCTAAGGAAACTCTGCTGAAAGCTCTTGCACAGTATTATTAGATTGAATGATCTTTGCCCACCTCTTTGCTAAAACAGGTCATGCTTTTGTCTGCATTCCAGTGAGCTTATGTTAGGTCCATAATAACGCCAACTCTTCCACGCCACCTCTTTTATTAATCTAAATTTGCCCTCAAGGACAGCCCAGGAACCACCTATCAACTAAGAGTTCTGGGAGTCAATCCTCCTTTCCAGAAAAGCAGTGTTGATTAAGAAACCCCCCAGGCAAGAGGTAAGAGGTGAGAGAAGACAACAGGTCTCACTTTAGTTTGGGAAATTCTAGTAGTTCAACTATTTTTTCCATCCCCAATCTTGCTTTTGTTTTCCCTTTTTTTAAAATCATCCTCTTAATAGTGTCAATAATCTCAGGAGGAACATAAGCAAACCGAGACAGGTAAAGACAAGAACAGAGCATCATGTTCATTTTCTCTTGCATCAGATCCAGCATGTAAGAAAACTGGGAGGAGGAGGGCAGGAAGCATTTCACAGAGCAGCAATAATTCTGGTAGCCCTGCAGTAGAATCCATCAGACTCTGAAGATAAACCAACAGGGCTATTTGCTCTTTGAAAAGCAGTAATTAAGGTCTGTGAACACAGGCTTAGGAACGTATCACCCTGCAAACCCAGCAGCAGAAGACGGAAAAAAGAGTATTAAGCTTGAGCTTTGGCATACATTTCTTTTGCTGGGAATGCTAATCCCACTGAATTAGGAGGGAAGCATAGCAGTTGGAGATAAACCAGCCTGAAAGGCACAGCTGCACAGGTGTCACTTACGGTAGCACTGCTTTCCATCAGCCCCCAGCTCGAAGCCGGGGCTGCAGGCACAGGTGAAGGATCCCACAGTGTTCACACAGCGATGAGCACACCTGGCTCTGCCTTCTGCACACTCGTCAATGTCTGCAGAGCAGAGGGAAAGGCAAAGACATTCACTTGGATATTAAAATAAACCACGATATCGCTCTACACGGACATGGCTGTATGTCCAAACATCTGCTGAAAAAAGCATCCTGATGGCTGTCTACAAAGGGCAGCATCTGATGGATCCAGGAACACTGAACTCACATTATTCTCCAAAACAATCTTGCTTTGTTAAACACCATTGACCTTGAACTTCTCAGAGAGAATATCTACAGCATCAGGCATTAAATTTACAGTATCAGCCAAAGCAACTTGTTTATTATTCCTGTAAAAAGGGCAATGGCAAAAGATGCCACATGAAGAATTCAGAAGTCCAAGCTCTCAGTACTTTGAAATTATCACTAGGTCTTCAATGCCATTATATTTAAATTAATGGAGCAGGAAATAGCTGATTATTTTCTGAATGTCGAATGATCTGGATTAAATGGTGGCTGGGTTTCAGCAGGGATGATGGAGACAGATCTTTTCTGTCATATCCCTCAATTGTGCAGCTGCTTTAACAGCAGCACAGCAGGAGGCACCTGCTCCAACCAGAGGAGCTTCACCCACTTTTATGTATGTATGGCCAGACATCGCAAACGAATATTTGGGAAGGGCTCTCCCCTCGTGGGTGTGCCCTTAGAGGAAAAGGTGCAGAGCTGTGGGTGGGGAGGCTGTTCATCCCCCAGCCCTCCGTCAAGCAGTCTGTTCCTCAGCTTCACACTTGCTGGTCTGTGTTTTGGAGTTAAATACCACCAGAGGTGTCCATCTTTCTAAAGTCTCAGTGGAGCATAAAAATACTTCTAAGGAATAATAACTGCAAAAAAAGCAAAGCAAACACACTGAATACTGCACAGAACACCAACCTCTGTGCCAAGACTCGCAGTACACATGGCAGACCCCTGACACACCTCCTGCTCCCTCTTGTTCTGACATTTTCCTTGCAAAATGCAGATTATTTACTGCACCAGTCCTGGGTCAGTGTGTGGCACACAGGAGAGAACAGTCTGGTGTGCAGCTCCTCACCTTTTATCCCAGCAAAGCACTTGCTGACAGTTTTGCCCTGCCCATGTGCTGTGAGCTGGGCTGTGCCCGTGGCCCCTGCAGATGAACACGAGCAGCCTGGCGAAGGCTGATCAGGCTCCTCGCAAAGAGAAGCCCCAGGCAGTGCAAACACCACACACGGGCTCATGAAAATTTCAGGACAAATGACAGCTTCTCTGGAGCAGCTCTGTGAGCAGCTGCTGCTTGGAATAAAATGGGTTATTTCTCCTTTAGCTGTAATTGTCAGTTTGCAAGTAGAGTATGTTGGACAGTGCTGTAAATATTCTTTTCTCTTATTCTCTTCAAAAATAATAACCAAAAGCTGGGAAACTGATTAACAGCCACCATCCTGCACATGTTTCTTGCTGTCTCAGAAATACAGCCAAAATATGACACTTCAGTTGCCCTCTGTCTCCTTTTAGAGAGTCAAATACCAGCTTGAATTTTGCAAAAGACATTGAATAACTTCTAGGAGGAAAAAACAATAATTGTATATATATGGTAAGACATGCTGCTTAATGATTCAAAAGATTGTTGCAATGAGATTGGGGAGAAAATTTGTTCCAATATATAACCCTGCAAGTTAACTCAGTGCCTTAGTTTATACATAAATTCACACAATTGTCAGTGTGTATCTGAAATAAAATGAGTAACATGCTGACCCTGCTGTTAAACCCACTGCTGTTTCCATCTAATAATCATCAGTGAACTGTCTGAACTACTTGAAAACACTTTGTTTTGTCAGTAGCTTACTCATGAGAGGGAACTGCTGAGGTGTGCCATGCACAGAAGGGCTTCCAGGCAACTGAGTGAAACGCCCAGGGTAGGGAGTGAGTAATTTGCAAGGCACCCAGCACTCTTTATACAAGATAACAATTTAAATATTGGCGAAATTTCGGCCAAATTTTTAAAAGGAGGAGTTTAAAATTAGTGTCTGAATATGTACCTTGATTCTGACTCGGCTGTTAAAAATCTGTGCACTGTGAACTCCATCAATGCTTTTTACTTCATCAAACTGCTAAACGAGCCTTCAAGCATCACGTTGGAAGAGAAAAGCAGGTATTTTGATCTCTAATTCCCTCACATTTTGGGTCAGAAATGCTATAGATCCTTTTGACAACCCCAGACTAAATACAATTCATCTTTTTAAGCCACTCTCTTTGGAAATCTTACACATCACAATTTCTTCCTTCACAGTAGTTTCTCCATTAATATGGAAACAGTTCTCCAGCTAAAAAGCCCTTTGAATTCTAAATAGGTTTGCAGTGACCTGGTTCAGAGTGTTACTTGAACCAATTTTCCAGGAGCTCTATCTGGGATGTTATTTTAAAGGGACCCTACAGGAATAACACTACAGCATCTATAAATACGGTTGCTAGAAAGCATGACTTAGGAGATCACAGAGGAATTTGGGGGTCTAAAATGGTCCTGCAAGACTACGGGCTGGTGTGAATATCACCGAGACAAACACTGTTTCCAAATGCACACACACATATTTGTGTAGCATATTCCTTCCCCCCCAGAGCCCTGCAAGGCAGGGCACTGATTAATAATTTCTTCATGATAAATAGTCCATAGTTTCTTCCCTAAACTGGAGTTTTTGTCTGCAGAAAGATAATGCCTTGCGTGACACTCGCGTTTTGCCACTCCTCTCGCATTTTGACAGATTTGTGAGCATCCTCCATTCCCACTTGTGCAGGGGTCTATTGCTGAAACCAATTAGAGCACACTGTCAACTGAAAGGTCACTTTTTGCCTGAAAATGGTCTTACCTGCCATCGTTACAATGAAGTAGCTGTAAGAGATTAGACTGGGGAAAAAAAAATTGACAGAATTTGGTGTACAGTAAAGCCGTTGTTTTTCTGGATGTTATTTCCTCTGTTCCTGGACAATATTTTTCACAGAGCAGCAACAACGCTTTAAACAGCAGGAAACTGAGCTTGTATTACACATTGGAAGTAGGACAAAAAAAGCACATTTTATTCTTATTTTGCTGTACCTGAACAGATTTCAAGAGTTCTCTAAACAGCAGCAATTAGCACTCCAATATGTGTGAACCCATAAACACACACAACGGTGCAGTTCACCGTGAAACAGTGAATATTTAAAAGGCTCTAGAGGAAATAAACACTGAAGAGCCCCCAAAGACATCCTTCAGTCTATAAACACATGCCATTCATGTTGTACATCAAGGTTTTTCCCTTTTCTTGAACAATAACATACCTTTTCAAGGATAAGCCACTCTGAGGGGCAAGCACTTAGAAACACTTTCATAAAGTGCCTACAGAAGTCACCACCTCAAAGAATTCACTATGTTTTCTGGGTTTATTTCTGGAAGCATACTGAGGTATCTGCCCAAATAAAGACTGGCACATACCAAAACAGACCAAGCAGGGCTGTTTAGACAGGTCTGATTTGGGTTGAGGTCTGATATTCTGCAACCAGGCTGAGCTTTTGGGTTGGAGCACTCGTTACACCAACACACTGGTGAATAATACTCTGTAGGTAAATTTGGAGGACACCTTGAAAATGTATCCTCTAGAGTTCTGCTTGGTTTCTAATAAAGCTTTTTAAAAGTTATGCCTATTTCCTTACAATTTGAGCTCTAATTTTATCATTTGACTAATTATTTCCTGATTTGTAACACATGACCAGTATTCCCCACTCGTCTCCAGCTCCCAACATCCAACATCTCCTTCCCATGCTGTGTAAAAGCCAACTTCTCTCAGAGCCCCAGGGAGAAAATCAACATCAGTTCCACAGCACTGGTAGTGGAGTCAGGAACCCCAGGAAAGGGCTGAAGGAGTTTTGCTCTAGACTTTGCTGCTTTACCCTTCCAGTGGCTATCCATAAATACGTAGCTATGCAGGAGAAGGGAATAAGAAAGAGAGACCTTCACATTCTATAGATACATATAAATATGGGGTAGGTTTTTTTTATTTCCTCCAATTTTCACTTTTCTGTGCATCCAAGGGGCATTTTGTGCCACAGTTTGACAAAGGAGGATATTGCCCCAGAACACCTTCCAATTCCCTCATGCCACCATCTCAAGAACTCAACCATTCCAGTCTGCAAGGCAGAGTTGGACTTGCCAGGATTTAAACAAAAACAAAATCAAACCACTGTTAGGAATATAGAACTGCAATTGGACTTCCAGCAACATAGGTTGCAAATAGGTTTCCAAGGAACAGCAGCACTTCATTGTACATGACACTTTCAAGGCTGACAACTTGGCTCTGCAGCCTGACAATTTGCAGCCTACAAAGGATTTAGCTGCAAGCAAGAACTCGCTCCTTGCTGATATGAAATATTGAGTTATTGCCGATTCTTTTTCTATTTGGGTAAATTAAATGAAATCACTATCAAACAGCATCTGTTAAACCTGCATATTATAGAGGTTTTCAGAGCAGCTAGAGCTTTAATTTGAGAATGATTACAGCAGAGAGTAAAACTTGTAATGCTCTGTGACATGACAACAGGCAAACAACAAATTACATGGTAGATGGTAGTAAAACATAGTAATCTGAATAAAAATAGCAGCCTTGGAAGTCCTTAGATGAGATAGAAATTTGTAAAGGAAAGATCTTCAGGACATAAGGCAATCACTGATTGATTTGCTTTCCAGTGACATTTCTGTTGCTGTTATAGGCAGGTTTCAGTGGAAGCTAAAAATGATTCATTAGTGTTCTTTTTCCTGCACATGGCTCTTTTTGTTTCACTAAATAACTTTGGTACATAACAGGCTCCATCCTACAAAGCTCTAATCCGAGCTGTTAAACACTATGGCAAAAAATTTACTGGAATGGCTTCATTTCCCATATGTCCCAGGACTCAGAATCACAAAACAGTTTGGCTTGAAAGGGACCTTAAAGCTCATCCAGTCCCACCCCCTGCCATGGGCAGGGACACCTTCCACTAGGCCAGGTTGCTCCATACCTGGTCTTGAACGTTTCCAGGGATGGCACATCCACAATTTGTCTGGCAACCTGTTCCAGGGAAGAGGTTTGCCAGATACCCAGGAAAACGGTGAAAAAGCCACAGTGATGGCACTGATCTGGGACAGCAGCTATGCTCTGGTGAAGGGTGAGTTTGGACCCTTCCACACCTTCACTGCAAGGCTGCAAAGAACAGGGTCTGCAGACCATCTGCCATGACCTCTAGAGCACACAAAGAAAGAGAATTGGGCCTTATCAAATTAACTTTCTTGTTCATAGCAATCATGACTTCACACTGGAGAAAATTTAAAGTGGCCAAGATTAAAATTGTTAGGCTTGAGCATTTACGGCTTTTCAGGGCTTATGGGGTGCAGCATTAGCTCCTAAGGAGTCTGCAGGCATGAATCCACACCTGCAGAGCAGCTACACCTGCTGTGGTAAATACCCTCATGAGGCTGAACTTCCTCCATCCAGACCACGACTAGAGCAGCCGCTTTGTGGCTGAAAAGTAAAAGCAGCCAGGCTCACCTCCTCCCACCTTTTCAACTTAAATACCACTGATTGCCAACACAAATGCATTCATGGCCACTTCAGCCTCATTTGTTCCTGCAAAAATCTTATCCATTGGCTTAACTAGCACTTTTCTCTCCCAAGCATTCATTCACCAAGGGATTTATGGGGGAAGAACATCCTATTTGGTCTTAATTTTCCAAGCTGAGCTCTGCTTACAAGACAGATTCTCCTTCCTCTGAGCACAGCTGCCCTCCAGGGGAGGCTGCACTTTTGTATTTTGATTTACACACCCTGAACACAGGTCAGCAGGCACCCAGGCCAGCTCCAGGTAAGGTTTCACCTGCAGACAGAGCTGAACTCGCCCCTTCTCCTCTCTTCAGTAATTACTGGCTGGTGACAAACTGCTGCTTTGGTAAGCGGCTGACCCTCATCATCCCAATGTGAAGGAGGGAAGAGCAGTGGCAAAATCTCCCCCATTAGGGGTCCCAGGCTGCTGGTTTGGCTGCTGAGCTGAACCACTTGCTGGTAGCTGGGATAGGGCGTGAAGTGGCATGTGGAGGTTTGAGCTGCTCCATGACCTCTCAGGGACAACTTCCAGGCATCCCACCAGGCATCACCACATTCAGACCCCACTGATGCAACCTCTGTCCTACTACCACACCACAAAAACCACTAAAAAGTTCCACAAAGGGGTCTGCCCACCCAGCTGCCTTGGCCAGGAACAACTCAAGTGCCAGAGGCAGCGGAGGAGCCACGAGACACTTGGAAACAGCATGGAGAACAGCAGAGGAAGGTCTCTGATGCCCTGTCTGCTCTGAAGGTCCCCTTTTCCCCTTTTCCAACTTTTCCTGGTAATCTCAGGGAGAAAATGTGGCCACCTTGCAAGAGGCAGAAAGGCAGCTGGCTGAGGGTGCTCCCTGAGGTGCAGCCTCTGCACAGGGCAGGATTTGGGGAGGCCAACAGCGAAGGGCGAGCGCTCCCTGCACGCAGCAGGAGCTGGAGTCAAGGAACAGCAGGATTTACTTACACTTTACACACAGCATATAAAATCTCTGAGCAGAAGAGGAGCCATATGGAAACGGTTTTGTGACAGGGATTTTAGTGCAATAAATCCATAAATTTGGCCCTATCTTTCTCTGACATATTCAAGGGTATGAGTGTGTGCGTTTGTGTTGAGGAATGGGGGGTTGCCTTAAAAACTGACAAATATATTAAGATATAAGAGAAAAGAAATGTAACAATCCAACCCAAAGGTAGCATTGCTGCTCTGCTTGTGAGAGGGCTTAGAAACCTGAAGGGGAGGATGAATGAATCAGACTCTGATAAGCCAAAAGCAGATAAAGAAAAGATTTCACATAGAATAAAACACGTTATACAGGCCAACTCTATATACCACTTGATGAGTAATACAATGTTAGGATTAAAACATGATTAATTTCCTAACCTATGCCATCATCACCAGTGTGTAAGGAACAGCCAGGGGTCTAGGAGGCCAAAATCTTGTTTGAAGTTGTGATTCATTGTGAACTTCGCACCTCAAACACATGTCATTTTAAAACCCTGTTAATAAGTGATTCCTAAAGCTGCTTTTGGCAAGCAGGGAGAAATAGGAATGAGTACAGTGACCCAAAACACCACCCCGGGGTCTTTTAAATTGCCTTTACTGCGTGTCTCTGGGCAGGTAGTGCAGGACTTACCTTCACAGGATTTGGCATCCCTCTTCAGCTGGTAGCCTGGCTGGCACTGGCACCTGTAGTGGTCTTCGAGCTGAACACACTCCTGCTCACAGCCCCCGTTGTTAACGCTGCAGGAATTGAGGGCTGGAGCCAAGAAAGCATTGAAGGAATGCATGTCAACAACCTGAAAAACTTATTGCCTATTTTAAAGACATAAATGACAGTAAAAACAGGCAAACCTCTCTGAACTGCTTTCATAAATGCACTTGTTCCCATCCCCTGAATGATGACCCTCCCTTGTGTTCACGAGGCTTGGCTGACACAGCATCCCACACAGGGGGAAGCCGAATTCCAGTGAGAGGCAGGTGAGATCTAAGGGCTGTAATGCTGACTGAAGCACAGCACCCTTTGATCTGACAGCACCAAAGCACTGACAATCCACTGAGGTAAGGAGGGGAGAAAAAGAGCAGCCCTACTGGCACTTGCCCATGGATTGCTTTTTTTACTCTCCTTGATTTCACTGATTAAAATGAATAATAATAATAGCAATAATAGTAATAGCCTTTCAGGGTGATTTCCTCACTCTCATGCATAGGAAAATGCAAATGACAGGAGGCACAGGCTCTGCAGGACAGATTTACAAAGGAACAGAGGGTCTTCAGTACATCTGAAAAGATGCTGCTTCTTTCACCCAAGCGAATTAATATTCTTTTTTGTTCAACACATATCCCTGGCCTCTGGAGAAACATTTCTCCTCCTGCCAAAATATGTTAACACACACCCACACCTATTCACAGGCTGCATGTAAAAATAAGACTGATGGTTTGAAGCTGCTATTGTGCTGTATGGATGGAAGTGTGACTGTGTGCATGGCTGCATTTGCATAGATTTGAATGGCAGGGATGTAGCATGTAGGGATTGAAATGAGATATTAGGAAGAAATTCTTGACTCTGAGGGTGGTGAGGTGATAGCACAGGTCACCCAGAGAACCTGTGGATGCCCCATCTCTGGAAGTGCTGAAGGGCATCTTGGATGGGGCTTGGAGCAACCTGGGCTGGTGGAAGGTGTCCCTGTCCATGGCAGGGGTGGAATAAGATAGACTTTAAGGTCCCTTCCAACCCAAAGCATTCTGTGATTCTGTGTTCCCTATGATTCTATGTTTTCCATGAACAGATGAAAGATTTGTTCATGGAAGGCACCAAACTCTGAACCCAATGAAGTTATCAGTGAGCTTTGATACTTATTTTAGGAATATTCATATAAATCTGTAATTCTTTCATCTGTACTCACTTATCTGTAACAGACACTAGCAAACGTTAGCCACAAAGCCTGCTGCAGGATTCGTTTCACCCTGTGCCACCAATTAGCAAACACTGAGTTTGTGCAGTCAAGTATGTGATAAAAGGTGAAAAGAAAAGCAAATTTTTACATTCTCCTGGATGCATATCCAGCAGGAGCCAGGAAGGACCTCGCTGAATAAAGACCTGACCCTGGCTCCTGATCTCCACCTATATCCATGAATCTCCTGCCCTTTAGTGACAAGACTTGAAAGCAGCTCCATGTCTACAGGGTAGACAGCAGACCCCATTCACTGAGAGCTTCCAGCTTCCTGCACACTTACACCCAAAGACCTGTTTTGCAGCAAGAATATTCAAATAAGATGAAAATATTTCAGAAGATGAAAAACATCTTAAAACCAAGTGACAGAATATATATCTCGGTTTTTCAAAGTGCCATTTTTCTCCCTCCTTTTCTGGGCATAAGCCAATTTGGATACAAGAGGAGATAAGCAGCAACCTGTCATGATGAGAATTTTGGAGGCTTCAAAGGCAGAAGGGGACAGGTGTGGAGTCCTGTGCCAAGAGCTTGTGCTGGTGGGGCTGTGCATCCTGGTCCAGAGCGGGCTCTGCCAGGGACTGGGGAGCCAGGGGTTCCTCTGGAGCAGCCAGGGCAGGTTTATCCTGGCTGCTGCCAACGCATCCTGCTGGATATGTGAGAGAAGGTGCCAGACTGAAGGAGAAGAGCCTCCGGGCACAGAACAGGATGGATGGTGCTCGCTGTGCCAGGAACCGGCAACATGTCTGGATCAGGAAAAGGGAGAGACTTGGGAAGTCATGGGTCTAATTCCACCTGTCACAAAAGGGCTTGTGGCTGGAGGTCTGAGCACCTCCACAGGCTCCTGGCAGGAATATGGCATGAAGTTTGGTGGAAAACCAGCCCTGCCGTGGAGTCCCAACAGGGATGGTGGCACAGGCATTGCCATGGCTCTTGCCCATGTCTGGGGAGACCAAGCGAGGGAGACAGCGTTGCAGGAAGGGACAGAGTGGGGAGGCATCATGCAGGAAAGACAAGGATCACAGGATCATAGAATCATGGCTTGGGTTAGAAGGGAGGGACTTAAAAGGTCATCTCATTCCAACCCTCTGCCACGAGCAGGGACACCTTCCACTAGCCCAGGTTGCTCCAAGCCCCATCCAAACTAGTCTTGAACATTTCCACAGATGGAGCATCCACAGCTTCTCTGGGCAACGTGTGCCAGCAACTCACCATGCACAGCCAAGAATTTCTTCCTAATATCTAATCTAACCCTGCCCTCTGGAGTTTGAAGCCCTTCCTCCTTGTTCTGTTACTACACATCCTCGTAAAAAGTCCCTCTCCAGGTCCCTTATAGGCCTGATCTGCTGATGGTTGAGAAATATACATCTCTCAACTCATTATTTTTTATAACAATCATGATTTTTACGAAGAGCTGAATCTGAAGCAACAATTAGATGCAGGCATAGCATGCGTGGGGTTAGGACATGCAAACTCTTCAAGACTGTGTTTTCCATCACTTTAAATCCAACCCTAGCGATGTAAGAAATGTAACTTCAGACATACAGTGATTTTATTTATGTGGGGAAACATACACTGTAGAGTTGTAGAGATGTTTTCTTTGTTACTTCCTCTATTAAGAGCCTTATTGTGCTAAAATCTCCACAAAACCCTGCACCTCCACATAAAGCAGACATCAAAGGCAACAGCTGGCACAGCAGATGAATCAGGGTCTAACGGCTGTGCTCTGCTTTCACTTCTAGGAGTTCAAACAGGCATAAATTCCACTGAAGACAATGAATCTACAACAATCCAAAACCACAGCCCATCACTACAATAAACATATTCTTTCTGAGTTTCAGCTTTTCAGATACCGGCTGGTTAAACTCCAATGAAGTCAAATTCATTGCAGTAACA
Organism: Sakesphorus luctuosus; assembly: GCA_013396695.1. Taxonomy (NCBI): domain Eukaryota; kingdom Metazoa; phylum Chordata; class Aves; order Passeriformes; family Thamnophilidae; genus Sakesphorus; species Sakesphorus luctuosus. The sequence goes on along the minus strand of VWZD01004846.1, from coordinate 536,634 downwards.
TAATCAAACCATTACAAACAAAACAAACAAAAAATTGGACAGTTTTACCTCTGTTTATTCTAATTATCTAATTTGTGGTGAGTATTTGGTCTGGCACATATATCAAAAATGAATTCAATATTGGGCAAAGTTTGTGGGACCAAAAAGCTAAAGCTAAAGAAAGAAAAGGAGCATTGAAAAAGATGGGATTCTGGCATGGCACAAGTTATCAGGTATTTTCAAAGGATTCAGAAATGAAGTATTTTACTTGGACATGCAGGGTTATCACTGAACAAGGCAACCCATCCTGGAGGTTCTTTGCCTCAGAGTAAAAGCAGAAGTTTCTAATGAGAGCAAGAAGAATGACAAACAGATTTCCTCAATCCATGTATTTTGAGGATCATACTGGCAATGGAGGGATGGAGCACCAGCAGCTACTCAGGATCCCAAAGACGCTGTGATGATGTGGCAGAAGGATCAGACTCACTGGAAAGGGCTTGTGACAGAAGTTCAGTAATATTCCATGAATCACATGAGAAAGTAACATATCCCAAGTTTTTGAGTCTTCAGATGTAGGCTGAATATCTTACAAGATGATAGATCCACTTCCTTATGTATGGGAGACTTCCAAGGCATCCAGGCTGCAAAATCTGCTTCCCCTCAAATGATTTTGGCACTTTTGCTCTCAGAAACATCGAGTTGCCAAAAAAGAAAAAGAAGACGTGGAAAGAATGAACGCAACAGCAATCTGGGCTGGGTTCATCTGAAAAGCCTGTCTAAAGGGATGATTGTTTCTTATTTCTGCAGCTGAGATAATCACCTTCCATAAACAGCTCAGCACCAGAATGCAGTCCCTCTTTATTCTCAGCATGTGGGAGAGATCGTTACACCCTCTAAACTATCCATGGAAGAAACACTATTGCTAATCCAAGCCCTATTTGAAATGCTACATGCTCTGTTTAGCCCCACGAGGTCAAAAGAGAGATGCTTTATTGGGTTTAATTCTTGATGAGTGACGAAAACTTAATGTATAACCTGGTGCAGCAAAAGAGACAAACTCTCCATCCCCAACAAGCAGCTACTGCCCAAATCCCAGTTCTGGCACTCCTGGATTACTGGTTTATATGAAATGTTTCTTTTAGTATCTGCCTTGTGCTCCAGTGCATCAGAGATTATTATATCCATTTATTTTGGTGTCTTGCCTAAGCAGCTGAAACAGAACTCAATATCCTCTGTCAGTATTGTGAATATCTGTTATCATGATAGCAGCTCTCTCTGAAACTTTTCTCCTGTCTCCCATCTTAGGATTTATTCCTCTTTCTCCTTGATAATTTCTGAGATATTGGAAAGAAAGCTGATCATTGTATGAAGTATTCTTAGTAACTTCCTGAGAATTCTTATATTTGTGAAATGAAAACTTGTTCTCTGATATTGTTCATAGTTCTGACAACTCCAAACTGAAGTGTCTTGATGATTTGGACCTTGGAAAAACTTTGCTGATCTATGTCCACAGAAAGTTCTACATATTGCAAAGGTAAATTCATTTAATTATCATAATACCTACTCTTTACATTTATCATGCAGGTCTCTTGCTCTTTTATCCCAAAGTCACTTTACTCTTTTTTTTCTGGTATAAAATTCTCTCTCTATCACAGCTGAAAATGAGACTATTCAGAGAAGGTCATGTAACTCAAACCTTACATCTCTCATTTCTGGGCCTTCCCTGGTCAGATCTGATTTAATTCACACAAAAACACTATTGTTTCCTGTTAAATATGAACCACTCTGCTTTTACAATATTTTTGTTCCATAATAGGGCTTTTCTTACTCATTTCTTCACTAAAATAACCAAGAAAAGATTGAGATTTTACCATACTTTTAATTGTAGTTAACTACCAAAGCACTGAAAGTCTCTGTAGGTGACAGACTCGACAAATCTAAAAGAGCATGTTTTTAAATAAAATACCTCAAAAATATTATTCCCACAGCTTGAGCATAGGTACCCCCTGTGTTCTGGTTGATCAGTGAATGTACTGCTGTGATAACACCAGGAATGACTGATGACATCCCTGGCTGATGTTAAGCACAACCAAGGGAGACTTTGGGCAAGAACTGAGACAATGACCAAACTGTGAGTGAAGTTATTCTGCAGATGTGGTCTGACCATACTTGACTGTTCTTCTCATATTACCTCAAACCAGGCTTAAAAACTTAAACAAATGATGCTCTTTTCCTCTCCCCAGATGAAAGGATATTTTTAATCCTTTTTGCAGATTTCAACAACTTGACTTTTGTACTGATTGAAATGCAATACAAGGACTGTATATTTCACATTATTATTTTTAGCAACATGAAAATTAACTCTGTTATGTCTTGTTTCAGGGCTCAGAGTCCAAATTAAGAAATAAAGGGTTTATTTCTAATGTCTCTAGTGGCAGAGCTGCTAATCCTCTCCACAGAAATGGGCAGGGCTGAACTGCAGAGCTCCGTGGTGCTCAGTGACATGAGCACACATGGGGCAACTCCACACTGTAAATCACAGAGTCACTCAGGTTGGAAGAGACCTTTTAAAGTTATCGAGTCCCAGGACACTCCTGGAACATGCAGGGAGATGTGCCACAAGGTAAAGATGCTCAGAATTCAAAAAATGCTGTCATTTGACATGAAAATACTGCATTTCTTTAATGCCTGCTGCAAAACAGAAGGAATTTTCACATACACAGGACACCAGAATCCCAGACTATTCTGAGTTGGAAGGGACTCACAAGGATCATCAAGTCCAACACTTAAGTCAATGGCCCACAGAGGGGATTGAACCCATGACCTTGGAATTATTACAACCAAGTTTTAACCAACTGAGCTAATCTTTGTTCACAAAAAACAAAAACAAAAACAAAAACAAAAAACCCCACAACAACAAAACAACAACAACAAAAAAGGAGTAGATTTGGCAATACCTGAACTCTCACAAGCCGCTGGAAGCGGGATGGATAATGACACCCTTTGTGAATTAGTCAAACTAAGAGCGGGCAAGCCCACAAACCTTTGCACTCAGAGAAAGGTTTAGCAGAGAAAAGCACATCTTGGAGGAGCGTGAAGTGCTTGTTAAGGCTTCCTTACCGATGCAGGAGCGGCCATCGGTGTGCAGCCTGTACCCCGCCCGGCAGTGGCACTGGAAGGAGCCGGCAGTGTTGGCACAGATGTGCTGGCAGCCTCCATTCACCACGGCACACTCATCCACGTCTGCAGAGGGAAGGGACATGGTGAGGGGGGATGGCAGGGCAGCCCCAGCACAGACATGCCCTGGGTCTCCTGCCTGGCACTCAGCTCATACATAATGCAGCCCCTGCACCCGGGCTGCACTGTTGTTTACTTCGCTTCGGTGCTGGAAACAGAGCAAAGAAAATCGGAATTTTGTGGTGTTTCTCCAAGTTCCTGCAGGCACTGCCTCTGTGGTCTCTGCTTCAGAAACCCTTATTAATTAGAGTGACTTGTGGCATGGCTGTTTCCTCAGGGCCAAAAGAAAAATACAGGGAAAGAATTAGGGTTAGATAACACACTGAGCTTATAGGTACCAGGGGTCAAACATATGGCTGCTGTAAAAATCTGCTGGGTGAAGATTTCCTTTTGCATCAGGCCTTTAACCCTATTAGCTCTCGAGGGTACAGGCACAAACAACTGTTGCCTAAAATCGAGGAAAAAATCTTTGAGACAATATTAGCATAGGTAGAGAGCAGTTCTTCGGTGAAAGCTTTCAAAAGCGGAAAAGAGCCACACTCTCCATCACCATTACATTTTCAACCATGGAATGCACAGAGAGCTTAAAAAGCAAATTTTAAAAGAGTAAGGATTTTGTGCCACAATTTCTATGACTCTTGTCATACAATTACAGAATGGTTTGGGTTGGAAAGGACCTTGGACCTCACCTCATTCCAACCGCCCTGCCATGGGCAGGGACACCTTCCACTAGACAAGGTGGCTCCAAACTCCATCCAGCCTGGCCTTGGACACTGTCAGGATGGGGGAGAGCATTGCCCCTTGAGCTTAGTTGTGTTCACCTGAACTTTCCACAGCATCTTCTCAGATGACCTCCCAGAAAAATGATGAGTTCCTGCTGATACCTTTTCCAGAGCTAAGCAGGTATCAATCCATATTTCACATTTTAGGGGATTACATTCAAATGAAAATGAGCATTAAACCAGCTTGGGAACACTGATATAGTGTTTCCTCTGAAAATGATGGACAGTGATGGACAAAGATCAAGAACAGTTTAAGTAAACAGGTGAAGGTCTAAAACAGACCCATAAAACTGAATTTCCAAAAGTACCACATAAGCAGTTTCTGCACCTTTTCAGCAATGCTGAGCTACTGTAAATAGCATTTGATTGGCATGTTGACACCCTTACCTTAAAAATCAACACAGAGGCCACTGGAAATAAGGGTCAATTAGTCCATTGCTTGAAAAAAATTCACCTGGCAGATGTTTGCCTAGAATTTGTCTGTCCTTTCCTTAGTCCCCAGGGATGGCAACTCCACCTCCCACCATTCCACCCGGGGGCGATGCTGGTACCAAATTATCCCAAGCACTGACACATTCTCCTCCCAAAGCCAAACCTCCCTCCTGCAACAGATATCTAAAAAGAATCCCCATCCAACACTAAAGCCTTATGTTGATTTAATTGCACTTTACATCATGTTCTGAAATCATCTAACAAGGGGCAACTCCACAAATACTCCTGTGGGCAAACAAGCTGGCAATGGAGGGGTTTCCCCCCATATTTCACTGGAGGAGCCAGGGCTCTGGCTTTCAGATCTTTGCTCTGGGTATATCTGCTTTGCATTTAGCTTTCATGCTTTACATATTTTTTTAATGCTTTTATGTTTATCCCATTTTAGAAAATCTAATCAAAATTAAATGAAAAAGGAAGTTTTAAAAAATGACTTGGCAAAGCACCACATGCCAGTCCTAAGGAAATACATTTATACAGTTACACTTGAATACTTCACATGTGAATTTCCCTCACCTAAAATGAAGTCCTGGTGTTGACTGGTGTTTAAATTCAGACCATTTGCCAACATGAGCCACTTTTTGATCCTTCTTCTATATTTGCTGTTTTATTAGACTCTATACTACATACATTTCCTGCTGCCTGGAGACATCTGGAATTTCTTTCTTTTTTTTTTTTTTTTATTTAAAACATAAACCTTGCTTTTTAAAATGTAAACAGTAAACTGAAAATGTTACTCACCTCGTTGAATTCCATACTGTTAAGAACTAACCTGCTGAAAAATGCCAGGGCAAAATCAAACCCAGGAAACTATTTGGGAAAAAAAAATAAGCAAAAAACTCCAAAAAATAGAACAGGGAAGCAGCTGAAGTACATAGTATGCCATGTTCTAGTATTTATACCTCAATAAACTCAAAGACTGGGAGCTTCAATATATTAGTTTTATAGGCTACAATCAGCTGCATATTTTCTCTCATATACCAAATGCAGTTTTAAGTTTGGGTATTGGCACTTGCAAAGGAGAAAAAATAGCCCAGATAATAAAAGTGAGCTTGGCGTTAGTGCTGTTTGTTAGTCTCGATCTGAAGATTTAAAGGAGTGACTTGGTCCAAAGGGAGCTCTGCACTCAGCAGCTCTTCCTTCAACAGCATTTCCCTCGTGCTGGCACATCCCAAAGGGCCAGAAAGCAATGATGTGGCTAAAAGGCAACATAATTAAATGAAAAACAAAAGATCCTGATATGTGTGAGCCAGACCTACCCCTATCCCCCAGCAGCAAGTGGGGGGAAAGCAGAGGAGGGACCCCCAAACCACAGTGCAGCTCCACGACACCACACAAACAGCAAACCTGATGACAGGCGATCCCTCCCAGCCTCAGCCTTCCTCTGCAAGATCAATATTTTAAGGATTATACGTTGAAAGATTCCTTCACATCCCACAGATAAAATCAAGACAAATGCCAGGCGCAGTCGCCTTTCTCTGTCTCCTCCATCTCAAGGCCAGGAAACAGCTTCGCCCCCAGTTACAGCAGAAAAATTCCTTAATTATTTTGTCTGGAGAGCAGTCTGCAAAGCAGACACTGATCTAAATGCTTGAACTGCACTTGGAAGTTTTAAAATTCCAAACTATTTGGGCTATTATGTTCAAATTGCTATGGTAGTAAAGGACAGACCCAGCAGGAAAGCAACAACTTGTGCTGCTATAGGTACACAAACAGCCATTTATTTTTCTACATGGGAATAGATACAGAAAGATGAAAGTATTCTAGAATAATGAATGCATAAAACTATTTAAAAGTATTCTAGGAATATAAAGCCGTTCTATTGCAATTCTAGAATATTATGGAATTATAGAAGAGTGTATCTGGATCTGTGATTAAATTTGGATTAGTTTCCACTGCAGATCAAACTGAAACACCTACATCCTCAACTTTCTATAGTTACAACTTAGGATGCTTATCTGAATACCCTGAATTTCAAGCCACTTACGGATTGCTTATCAAGTCAGACTGTGATGAAAGGAACTGAATTCCCACAAAACAGAGGCAAGAGGGCAAATGAGAACAATGTGCTGTCCTCAGGGTGTCTTGCCAAGGGGATTATGCTTCTGGGTGACCAAAGCACAGCTGCCATGTGGGTATTCTCCTCACCATCAGAAGATTTCAGAGATGCATTACCATGGGATTCCCCACTGAAGGTATCCCTGGGTACCTGTTTACCCACTTTTCATCTGGAACAGGCAGGAATAATCTGATACTCAATACAAGCCAATAGTCTATGTGCTTCCAAGATGTAAAGCACTTTAGCCATCATGACATGCATCTTTTGGAGCTCTTCATGCTTGTGAGGTCTGTGCATTTGGACTAACTTTTCCTCCATCCCCTCACAAGGTACATCTCCAGTTCCAAACACAGCAAAAGAGGATGTAGTGTACAAATGCCCAACCAGCTGCCAGCACTGTGTCCTTCCCAAGGGCAGATCCTACTGATGAAGTTACACATTGTAGAGTCTTCCACACCCCTGATTGAAGGCCCTGCTAATCTTCAAGGACGTTTGTCACTGATTGATCTGAGGAGCCACGCTGGCAATAGTTCATTTTCTCTGCCCAATACAGAGCTGAGGGATTGCTTGTTTGGATTTCAGGGTCATCACATCTGTGGGTTTTTTTCACATCATTACTAAAATGTTGTGCTAAAGTGTTGATGTGATCAAGCAGTTCCTCAAAAATACACCTGTGTTAAACTGTTAAACACTGATCAATACAGAACATGGGTTTTATAAAGGAAGAAAAAAGCAAGATGCTGCCAGATCAATTCCCTAACTAACAAATAGCTTTGCTTTTTACGCCACTAAGAAATGTAAACAGCATACAGAACTAAATCCCAAAAGAAGAAAAAAGACTGTGCTGATGGCAGCAGGACTGACTTTTTGCATTATCCTCTCCATTTTTGTTATATTTCTCCTCTCTTCTGACAATGCTGTGCAAGACAGAGTTGTGAGTGGGTGCACTATTTCTCAGCTCCCAGTTTTTCCAAGGGAGTTTTCCCCTTGGAACAGCCCAGCACTACTGGCAGGTCAAGAGCAGATGCAGCCACAGCTCTGAATGGAGAAGAGCTGGCACTGCCAAAGGGCCCCAGAGCAGGTACAACCTTAAAACTGCACATAAATACCTGAAGGACCACGTTCTGAGAATCCTGATGGGCAAAGGGTGTCCCAGGGATGGCATTCACCCTGAGGACACTGCCAAGAGCACCATGTGAGATCCAAGTGGACACAGGGTGGGTGACAGCAAGGTTTACCTGCCCAGTATCTTCACAGAGCCAGTGGAATTTCTTCAGGGTGACAAATGAACAGCATTTCTCTCCCTTGGCATTAAAAACATGCACAGATTGAGAGCTGTTCCAAGCCAGTACTTTCTGATGGATAAGCAGATGAAAAATTTCCTCTTCCAAGTTCCCAGGCACTGATGGAGAAAGAAACCAGAACTGGACAGTACCAAACTCATCACTGAGATTAGATATGAGGAAAAATTTCTTCATGGAAAGGGATGTAAGACATTGGAACAGGCAGCCTGGGGCAGTGGTGGAGTCACCATCCCTGGAACGTGGATGTGACACGTGAGGACATGGTTTAGTGATGAGCATGGTGGTGATGCTGAGCTCACAGTCGGACTTGATGGTCTTAAAGGTCTTTTCCAACCTTAGCGATTCTATGATTTCAGGATGATTTGTTTATTTATTAGTTTTTGGCAAGAACTCTTTACCTTGGCAAGCAAAGAACAACATGAAGAGGCAGGAACCAAACAGTTGTGGGCATCACCCACCTCACAAACCCTGGAGACTTCATATGGATGAAAAGATTTCTGCCCAGCTGGGAGCTGATGTGAGAACCCTGTCTGGGTTCTTACTGGCACAGTCAGCTGCACACAGGGACCCAAACCACCACAATGGCCCAAGTGACTTTCATGGAAGCAAAAATACACCCTTTTTAGCAGAAATCCTACAAAATAGAGCATAATACTGGAATGAATGACACAACCATTTCCATTTCCAGCCACCACAATCCCCCAGCTCACTGCACAAAGGATGTGACCAGCAAAAGCAGGGAAACACAAAACCCTACTTGTATTTTCTTAGAGGACAGTTTATGCTGGTGGTTTTAAAGTCAGATTACAATTAAAAATAAATACAGTAATTATTTATTAAAAAAAAATCATGACCAGAAAGAGGAAGCATGGTCTAATCTTTGCAGCATTATCTTAAAATTCAGTAAAATCAGATTTTGTCTTCTCTTTACCCAGATAGCTCTGTGGGTTGTTGGTCCCCACATGACATTGTGGGGATGAGTCAGTTATGATGGTGGCAGAGAAAGAGGGAAGATTGGATCTTAAGTAAAGAACCACAAGAAGAAATCTTAATTGGTTCTATTTAAAATCATCACAGGTGGATAAACTGTTCAACTTGAACATTCATTTGGAAATAAGTTCCAACAATCTGGCTTACCCCTCACTTGCCCTGACCAGCTTCCCCATCTTCAGCTGCAGATCATTCAGTGCATCTCACATTAAAACTCTGATTGTTTGCTGTTTAACACGATGTTTAAAATCAACAAAGATGCATGACAGTGCTTTCCCTTCTGTTATTTGTAACTACACTGTGTCTACTATCTTCTATATATTCCAAAGGATGTTTAAACCTCACACAAGTTATAAAGTGAAAATATCATATGGTCTTTCTCCTCTAATTTACATGGTGTATTTTCCACACTAATTTCATGTGTCTCTAAATTAAATAATTTATGTACCTAAGGGAAGGAAGGGAGGCAGGCTTGGTTCCCAACCATTCTTAAGTTGACCACAAAAGTCAGAAATTATTCGACAGAAGTAAAACTGAAAATAAGACCTTGCTATTGCTATAAGTAGGTAAATTTATAACAGATGCAACTTACGGTTTCCTTCAAATCACAGTCTCTCCTGCTTTACTAACAGTAAAGTGGATTTTCAGGGTTTGTAACTTTGATTGGAGGAGGTTTGAAACTCCTGTTGCTAGAAAAATACTTGTCCATCTTTTCCACAACAAAGGAAGTTTGACATTTGCACTGACTCTAGGTAGGAAAACGCAAGTCTAAAGTGCTGCCAAAAATAAAGCCTAAAACTAAGACAAACCCCCCTATGTTCATATTAATAGAAAACATCTTTCTTTTTCATTGAACCAAACTGAGCAGCAAAGACTGAGAAGTTTTAAACGGCTGTGAGATTTTAAATTGCAAACCCCTTAGTCTAGGGCTTTTTTTTGTGCTTCACAAAGCCCCACGAATACGCTACAAGCTCTTTTGAGTGGTCTGCTACAACCTGGTGTTAAAACACCTTCATGCAACAGCTTTCAGCATAGATAAATGGGCTCCTGCAGAGCCAGCTGGGTCATTTTGAACTGCTAGTGCTTCCAGGCTTTTATTTTTGCTCCTCAGCTATTTGCTCTGCCCTTTCCTGGCCCCTCTGATGGATTAGACGAGCATCTCTTGCTTGCTCTGGTTGCAAGCCAACCAGGTTGCCCCCATTGCTGCAGCTCACTCACATTCCTGTGAGTCACAGGTGTCCAAGGCAAGGCTGCCACAACAGAACTCATTAATGCAATGACTTCAGCCATCTGGGCCAAAAAAGCACATCAGGGCTGGTTAAGAGGCCTGGTTAATGATTCCTTACCCAATTTAGCCTTCGCAGTGAAGGAGGACCCTTGTTAGAGCAGTCACATTTCTATTACAGTTCTTGACCCAGGTTTAAGGACAAAGCCAGACAGTTCAATTAGCCACACACAGAAATGGGCTTTTCACATTCCCTGATATTTACCTTCCCCGGAAATGGGGAAAGTAAATATTAGCATTTATTAACCAAAGCTTTTGTTACCAGGTTCACTGTCTTTCAGTCTGTTACCTTCCTTCACACCTCGCTGGAGATTCGGTCACATCACAGAGGAGAATCTCCTGCCCTGTAGTTGGTACCTTGCCTTAGACTTCAGATGTTTTCCCAGGCAGTTTCAAGGATTTCTCACTGTGCCTGGGTTGTTTCCCTCTCTCTCCTCTACTTTATCTCTCCTTATACAGAGAACACAAAAGGACAGAGACTGGTGCCGTGAAATGCTGAGCGGCACAGACATGATGGGACTGTGTCTGTGTGAGATCATAAATATTTATGGCCAGATCTGAAAGGAGATGCATCCTCAGTGCTTGTTTTCAAGGAGGGAAGAGGACAGAGGCATTTCAGGGGTATGGCACTGTTGGCAGATCCATGGAGCAGTTGTGGAGGAACAGCAGGAGCTGCTCTAGGCACACTGTGAGCTGCCCAGCAACCTGCTTTTTGGGAAGAAGACTTCTATGAGCACTGAAAGGAACAATCCACCCCATCAAGTCTAAAAGACGTGGATTTCACTTCCTGATCTTGGTCATATTGGAGAATAAATAGGTGAAATTGCTGTGAGATGTCACTCAACCCTAGTGAGGGGCCACAGGTGGTTTGAAAGAATAAGTCTGACTTGCCAAAGATTCTTGTAATTTAAATTCATTGTCGAGATGGGGGAGGAACACACCAGGAAAAAAGATGCTCTAAGAATTTTTCTTTTTTTTTTTTTAATATTTCTTTCATGTGGAGATGGGCACAAGGTAACCATTGAGAGTGGTGACTTGTTCCTCACAAGTGCCTGTATCCCTCCACCACAATTCATTTCTCAGATGTCCTCCAGGAGACCTCCTGGACAAGTGATGTGAAAGGAGAAAACTGGCCAATATTTGTACTACCCATTTCTGCTTATTTTCAATGCCTGACATGCCACTGTCTCCTGAGCTATTTAACAGTGGTTTAGCTCAATAAACATCCAAGAGCTCCTCATCCACAACTCTATATGCAAACCATATGTTGCAGCTGAAACCCCTGAAGATTATAATTAGACCTGTCCATTCAATTTAAACAAAGTCAAGAAGGAAAACTATTTCAAATTCAATAAACAGGCCATTTCAAAGTGTAGACACTGTGGAGGACAAGCTTAACAACTTAATTGACAGGTAAAGCTTCATTTCTAATCCTCATTTTGATATCATCTGTAGCCTCAGGAGTCAAAACACATCACTGCTCAGTCCTCAAAATATGCAGAGAAAATGAAAATGTCAGCTGAATGAAAAAAAGGAGAAGCATCTGTTTGATAGCTGTGTAAGTCTGTGATATGTAAACTGCTTTGTAGTCAAGCAGCCCTAATTAGAGTTTCAAGGCATTCTTCATTAAATACACACACAGAGACACACACACAGACACACACATATATATATATATAAGTTTTAAGCAATTATTGAGACCAGATAATTTGCAAGAAAATCAGGATATAGAATAAAAGTGAGGAACATGATAATTTCGTGGACAGACCTCAGACAACACTGTGATGTTTTCACACAGCTGTGAAGAAATACATTTTTCCACCTTTTCACAAAGCAGTTCGGTACATTTGTCTCCACTCTCAGTCTTTAAAGCAAAAACCCATCCATTTTGGGATCTCAGTGTAGCACACAGCATCTCAGCAAAGCAAAGCCAGAAAGGAAGAGCCACAGGGTTAGCAGCCTCACAGTGGGGTTATATTAATAGATATTTTGGCAACTGCACACCCTGGACGCCTCCAGCTCCCATCAATACGAAACCCACACAGATGGACATAAACCCTCCATGGAGAACTGGTGCCAGGATAAGTGAATGACCACATGAAACAACCAGGGAGTACAAGCTGAAGAACAACAAGCCAGAAAAACACGTAATTTCAGCTCTTACAAAATGTTTAGATACTGAAAAAAATTAATTTCATTAATTTCACTGTTTCCTGTAGAAAGGAAGAGAATGTATGGCTGTAAACAGGGAAGTCAGAAGGGGATATTTTGCCTGTGCTGAACAACAGTCAAAATTTTATGTAATTCCTGCTTAGGAGAAAGGCTTTGAGATCACCATCAGCAGCAGCTACTGCAACGCTCCTGCAAGATTTTCTAATGTGGGATAGAAGAGCTGAGGGGAAATTTGTTATGGGGCCATCAATTTTTTAAATACTGCTCCTCAGCACAATCCAGTTGGGCCATGCTGGGAGGCAGGAGGGTGGCAAAGGAGGAAAGGATCTCTATGAGGAGATGTACTTAATAAGCACCAGCGTGAGACAGTCCAGACTCCTTGAGTGGACTCGGAGCTGAGCCACATTAAGAAGGTTTAGATGTTGGGCCATCAGCATCTTCTCTCGGCAGGACGTGGCAGTTTGAAAGAGCAGTTATGGAATACAAAGAGAGGAATGCCTGATCTGATGAGAACACCTGGTTTTTGCTAGCAGCAATATTAATGAACACTTGCTGAGCTCTGTGAGTGTCTTTGCTACAACAGAATGCAGGGAAATGTGTTTTCCACACACAGTAGGTAGAAGATGCACGAGGAAATGATAATCATGCGAACACTTTCATAATCTGAGGTTTCCAGCTTACTGTGCTGGGTGGGAATATGGATGTCATTTGTGACAAGGCTGTGCAGGACTAGAACAGGGAAGGGCACACACCTCAGTTAGCCACCAGGCTCCATCTCTGTCACTCTAATCAGAGACCACAGCAAAGCCTGTCCATCTCTGCAACAGATGGCTCCTGGCATTGCCCTACAGCCATTACCTCATGTGGTGCCTCTTCAAATGCCACCACAAGCATTGACCCCCCACTGGAGTCATCCCAGATCCAGGACAATCTGCAACATAAATTGCCAGTGAGCAAAACCCAGAATTTTAGAGATTTTCCTGCTCTGCTTCCTTAGGACATACATCACATGTGACTCTGCAGAGATTCAACCACAAGAAGTAGCACTAACATATCCAAAACCTGCCCATGCCAACTTCCAGAGCCAGATCCTAATCACAGAATCACAGAATGGTTTGGGTTGGAAGGGATTTTGAAGATCAGTGAGTTCTAACCCTCCTGCCATAGGCAGGGACACCTTCCACTAGACCAGGTTGCTCCAAGCCCCATCCAACCTGACCTTGGACACTTCCAGGGATGGGGCACCCACAGCTTCTCTGAGCAACCTGTGCCAGGGCCTCACCACTTTCACAGGGAAGTATTTCTTCCCGATATCTCATCTAGCCCTGCCCTCTGGCAGTGGGAAGCCATTGCCTCTGTCTTATCACTCCATGCCCTTGCCCAAAGTCTCTCTCCAGCTCTTCTGTAGTCCCTGAAAGGAAGCAAAATCTCCTTGGAGTCTTCTATTCTCCAGGCTGAACCACTCCAACTCTCTCAGCCTGTCTTTGTAGGAACAATGTCACCTGCCACAGAAAAATTCATTTTACTTGCTTTTTTTCTCTCTTCCTGAGATTAAAAATCACATCAAATTAATCAGTTGATTGCTCCATTTTTATTACTTGTTTTTGAACTCCTTGGCTGACACTGAATCCCTTTTGGGATAGGAACTGTTAACAAGGTTCTCAGGTGGGTCTTTCACAGATCTGGTATGCAACAACAGCAGGTTTACTTCAAGCTGGCCTTCAATATATCCCAGCCAAAGCCCTCAGGTACTCCTGTAATTGAGGTTTGAGTAATCCAATATGATGCTGATCAAACTACTGATCTTTTAATAACACAGTGTAGCTCTCCCAGCAGTTGCTATCTCGCTGGCAGTCATGTCTGGATCGCTTCCTTTGGGCCAAGGCTTTGAACAGAGAGGCTGACAGATTCCTCTTTGCTTTAGATTTTATCACAAATTGTTTTAAAGCTTTTTAAAGATATATCAGATGGCTCGTAAAATCCACAGGCATTTCAATAAGAAAAAAAAAAGGAGAAAAAAAGGAGTTCTATTAGCTGTCCTGGTGAAGATCAGTATTAAATGCTCCTAAAGAGGAACATAAACACCACTCAGGGGCTTTGCTCCTTCCCAGCTCTGTATCTGTTAGTTCTTGTTTATGGAGCCTGTAGGCAAAGCTATAGAAAAAGCTGTAGTTACCCTGCACAATCCTCTCCACTGAAAGGCAAATGTGAGCATTTTTCCTCTCATAATTTCCATTTAAAGTACGAATTTAAGGTTTCTGAGCCTCGCCTCTCTACACAAGAATAATTCAGCTGCAATTTACATTTTTGATGTGCTCAAAATGAACATCAAGATGACTCATGTGCCGTTTATAAGATGCTTATATTTGCTGGTAAATACCTTGCTACAAACAAGCTATAATTTAAGTATTCAAAAGTCTTGCTTCTGCATAAAATTACTACTAACCATAATTTTGGAGACTATGACCAGAGCTTCAATTTCGAGCTTGCAAAACTCTTCCCACATAATGATTCTCAAAAGTACGAGTGGATTTTCTTCTCTGACAACGGCAATCATTGTATCTCTGTAATTGCAGAAAAGATTACCTGGCTTTTAATTCACATTAGTCAGCTCCAACAATACCGTGCTTCTTTCCTTTCCTTTAAAACAAACTAATTATCGTCAATCAGCCCAGTGGAATGTTAACATTCTCCATAACCTGCCTTTCAGAGGTAGTCATAAATGCTAGAAACTAGCTAATATAAACTAATCCAAGCCCTAGAAATATCTCAAAACATTTTTGCACTGCAGTCTATCATTTTTGTCACATTATTTCTAAATATTGTATTTTGCCTGGACAACAATAGTCTTTTCATATAGTTATGTAGTGCTTTTCATCTAACTATTCAAAGCTCCTGTGTTAATTAAAAGCATTAAATCCCTGAGGAGTGTAGCAAGTACTGCCATATTTTGGAACCTTCAATGTTTTCATTGTCTAAAACTGATCAATACGACTTTATTCATCGAGTAGTTTGGACAAAGAAAAGATTTTTTTGTTCGTGCCCAACTTTCTGCATCAACTCCCAACCGCAAGACCTGGAGTCACACGCAGAGAAACCCTGGGAGGGGTGAGTGTCACTGTCCCTGCACTTCCCAAAGCCACTCCTGTCCAAAGCTAATGGCAAGTTACGGTTCCCACTTCGTCTTTCCTTCCAGCTGGTAGAGCTCATGTGAGGCTTTTCAGCTCCCAGAGGAAGACAAGGGAGCTGGAAGCCTTGGGAAGCAGCCCATGTGCCGAGTCTATAATCAGCTGTGACGCACAGGGAGCTTCAAGCGCCATATGGACGGGACCGGCAGATGCTCTGGAGATGGGACTCTGTGCTTGTTGTTACCTGTGACAGCCAGAAACAAGTTTTCCCTTTCAGTCCATGTCAGATCAGTGATCAATAATTCATCTGGTAACTGAAATGGAGAAAAAGGTGCCAGTTTCCTGTGGGGTATGAATAATATTGTGCTTTTTAAAAGGCACACTGCCTTGGAGCGCAGCAGAAGATGTGCTGCAGGAAACGTGTGACACGGTGACAAGCTGCACTACACCCAGCCCTGTGTAATCCTGACATAACCTGAACATTAAACTGCCAGTTCCATGCTTTGTTTATGCAAAAGGCTGTTATTAAAATGCTGCAGTTGAATTAAGCATTCACAGAGGAAAAATCCAGGCACCAAAAAGCAAGCTCCGTGGAAAAACTACTTTTTGTTTCTTCCATGCAAAAAAAGAGATTTACCAAGATTATCTTGAAATAGCCATTGAAATGTAAGTGGTCCCAGTGTACCCCAAGAGTCAAGAGATAGGACTGCTTCAACTGTTGCTTTGGAGCCCTGGATTAGGATAATTCTCTCGACATCCAACTCGTGTGCGTAAAACTTCTACCTAAAAAGTGACTGAAAACTGACTGTGCCTGTTGTCGGCTCCAGTTGATAAAAACATTATCCAGGATAAACGAGCTCAGCCTTCAGTGGCAACACTCACTTTGGAGGGAGCTGTCATAACTGTGAGCCTGTGTACCCCGAGGGAGAGCACATGTGAGAAACTGGGTGGTTCAGCTCCAGCCACCTTTGTTCGGTGTGAGAGAGGAGTGGAGAGACTTCAGCAACATTTGAGTACAAACCAGGAAAAAAATGAAACAAGGGCAATCAAAATTTAACAATAAATCAATTATCAGAGTGTCATGTGCTCTTCTCAGCCAAGGCTGACAGAAATGCTCTGAACCAGGTTGGAAATGTCTGTTGAGGACCAAGCTATGTGTCCCTTCCCTCAATGAAGAGAGACACCTCAGACACAAACCACTGGGATTTGAGGAACTTTTTATGATATATTCTAATAAGATTGAAAGGGTTGGTGTGTCCCCAGCATGTAACTGAGGGGATTAGGCTGGGGAAGGCTCACAAAAAGCAAGGGAACTGGCCAGAGCAAGCCAAGGCATTTGCTGTGCTGACAGCCACTGCCAGCCTGGAATGAGCCCCTGGAATCCAGCTCAGGGTCCTGCCTGCTCGGGCTTGCCATGGATCAGGGTTCATTTCAGTCATTCATTTAAAAAGCCCAATAACCTGCAGTCAATGTTACCTTTACTATGAATCTCTTGTCATTTTTACTACTTATTTGGAGCATGTTTTTTGCTGTAGAACTACCAGAAATAGACAAATGTAGATAGATGACGCTATTTGCCTGTGAGTGTAAGAGCTCCATGCAGATATTGATCCCAGCTGGATCTGAGCCGACTCCAGTGTGGCATGAGAGTGTGTCAGGCAGGTCAGAGGAACAACCTCCAGCCACCATCTCTTCTCAAAAATGAGAGACAAATGCTTAAAAATGAGAATTTCAAAAGCATTCTACTCAGGAGTAGAAATGAACTCACACTCCCAGTGGTTTGCAGACATAGCTCTGAATGTCTCCAGTAGTTTCTGCCTGGAGCTTTTCCACAGCCCTGCACAAACACCACATGGTTCTCCTGCCCAAGTCCAGCAGTCTCCAGAAAACCACACAACTCTGAGTGCGTAACAGTGTTTACAATGCACTGTTAATCCTTAGGCTTATTTAATATAGTTTCTTGATAAGAGAAATATGGAAACTCTTTTTTCATCTCGACTGGGATCTGAAATCAAAAGTAGCAATTACGATTTTTACTTGTGACTAAAAATACTGGTTTGACAGGTAAAAGCAATCACAAATAAACAGCATTTAAATGTGAAAACAGATATTGCTTCTTGTTGAATTAATTTCAAATATCAGACATTTATCAGTATTCTGGATGAAGAAACTAATGGAGAAGAAAATGTGTATTCTTCACCCCCTGGCAGTGCTGCACAGTTGTTTTATATTTTGAAACCTAAATACTTGGAGTTTACTGATTTAGCTCCAAAAGCCCAAGTTAGAGCCCCAGGATAACTGAGAGCAACTAACAACCATGCTGGAAAAATCAGAAATTCAGTTTTACCCTCTTTCCTCCCAAAAGTCTTTTCCTTTTTCCTATTTTTTGCTCTTCCTTTTAGAATTGCTGTAAGAGTCCAATCCACTGAAATACTTTAGTTATCAAGATTGCTCACCCAGGGTCTGTTAAAGTCATGAGATGGAGTTGTGTGTTCTCCTAATTCTGAGGTAGACATTAGGTGGGCACAATGATCCAATTACAAATAATTAGATAATGGTGATAAAATTCCTAGAATCGGATTTATTTCCTTTTCTCAAGACAAGGTCTTGAGATAATGAAAGACAAAGAAGCTGAGGTGGCTACACCTCATCTAGAGGTGCCTTCCCTTGACTGCCCTGAGTTGAGCTCATGCAGTGTGGCACTTGTTGCACCTGTAATAAGAACTGATGTATTTTTTCCTTTTGTAAAATATATTTTCCTTATTCTCCTTCTGTTGAAATGTTCCTGGAAATAACTACCTCTGTGTCACGGCATGCCAACACTATGTGTTGAGTCAAATGCAGCCTTCAGAGATAAAGCAATGCAAAAGCATCCTGAATCCTTCCAGTAGCCTGGTTTCTTCTGTTCTAATAAAAATTAAAAAAAAAATTAAAAATGCCTTGGTATTTTCCTAGAGGTACATGGTATTTTGTCCTTCAGGTTTCATCACAGGACATGGCAGAAACGAGTACATCAATTTGTTGGGCAGAGAAAACAGTCCAAATGCAGAATTAAGGTTTGTTTTCTTCAACAAAACCAGAACTTGATAATAGTAAGTTATATCTCAACACTTACCAACCTAATAAACACTGGGGTCATTTTAATAAACACTTCCTTGTTCTCAAACAAGTCCCTCAGTACCCCTTTTAGCCCAGCTATTACCTCTTGTGAGGAAAGGGCATTTGGAGAGTTCCCTCCACCCCAGGCTCAGGCTCCAGCAGTGACACTCGTGGCTCCCCCATTACTGGGCTAACCAGTGGTGGCCCTGCAAAGTCACACCCTGGCTCTGGAGGCAGCTGCTGCCAAAGTCCCTCTGGCAAAGGTCAGGAAACCCGCCAGGGCTCTGAGATTGGACTGAACCCCCCAGGGATGGGGCTACTGGGATTGCAAGATCACTCCAATCAGGGAAGTAGAAGGTTCTTTCCATCAACAGTTAATCACAGAACTTCACTTGTCTCTAAGTTCCTTCACTTGCCTTGACAGGTGAGAGCACAGTAATATAAACAAGAAATGACAGTTTACCAAAGAAGGTTAACATAAGGTCATGACCTTTTTTTTAGTCGACTTCTGCAGCTTATTCATGTGCGAAAACACGCTTTTGTAGCTGTAGTCTCAGCATCCCTTACAGATCTGGACTTGTGCCAACAACTGAGTTTAAAATTACCATTCAAAATGGTATTTCTGTTCAGAAAATACCAGTTCTGCCTTTTGTGATGCTCGAGTAGAACTGTTCTGCATTAGAATAAAATATTAAATATCTATACATTTCACAGCACATCTCCCTGCCATAGGCTGTCAGTGGTACCTCTGCTTAACAAACGAGAAGGTATTGCACACACACACATTTCCATTCCCTTCCTCAGACCCTGCTACAGTTTTCTGAGCAAATCCACCCACGGACCCTGCCCAGAAATGCCCCTGAAACACCACACACTGGTAGGGTCCACAGGGCACAGCATCAGGCCAACAGTCATACACTGGTAAATGTCAAATACTAATTTGTCATATTATTTGTGCAGTGATTTAAATCCAAATCCCTTCTCATCACTCATTTCCATCAGACACATGAAGAGCGGGAGGGAAGCAGGAGCTCTCTGTCACAATCTGTAATGCTCGTGCCAGCAGCTGCCAGAAAATATTTCTCTGTCAGAGAAGCAAACTGCAGTTCTGAGCATGAAGGCTGGAGAGTGAAAGCTGCACTACAGCATGGAGATAATTAGTTTTGAAAGGCTAATCAGGTCACAGCTCTGGCTGGCATTTCTATAGAGACACACGTGACTTCACCTCCCCGCAGCCTCTGCTGTGAGCATCCCTCACTGAAGGGAAGTCAGACTTTACATACCACAATGCTCCAAGGGACATATCCTGCCAGAAGAGCCCCCAGTTATTCAGGAAAGATCCCTCATCCCTCAGCAGGAGCAAGGACCCCAAAGCGTAGGATGTCCCCCACTGTGCTGCTCAATCCCCTTCCCCATGTGGCTCCAACCAGCCACAAAACACCTGAGGAAAGGAAGGTTTAGTCAATGCTGAGAGCAATAACTACTTTGAGATTATCTCACCAACTTTATGCTATTGTCTTCTACATATTCATGGAGCATTGTGTCTAGCACACACCATTGACACACTAGAAGGTGATGGTAAACATCCTCAGGCCATTCTAGCTGTGAAATTAGGCCTTTGGGTCTCCAAAAAGGTTGCTCACAAACCCCCAGCAATGATTGATCAAACCAGCAGTATACTTCATTATGCTGCTGAATTCCCTTCCTTAGCATTGAACAGCTACAAATGGCTAAAAAATATTTTAAAAACTCCAACAGTTATTTCCTGACAACATCCTTCCCTTTTGTCAGAAGGATGCTCTATTTTGTTTCTGAAAAACAATCAATCTTTCCACTAATGATGACTTGCTGAATAAAATCTGTGCTACTTCCATGCTGCTTTTCTAACAATGCACCTTATTTGTACCTTGGCTTATAAAAAACCTCGTAGACTGATCGATCATTTCAGTCACCAGTGAAATAAAACCAACCATGAGACAAATAATGGGAGCAGAACAATAGTGCACATCTATTTAATGCTCCAGTTTAGACTGAGGGGTAACATAAAGCACAATGATGCTATAAAGGCAGAAAAACTGTAACAACCCAGAACAACAATAAGCCTTATTCCTCCAAAAACTCTGGTTAACCTGAATGAGAAGCTGTTTTACTCCCAGCTGCAAAATGACTCCTTTGAGCAATGCAGAGGCATCAATAAAACACCAATTCAGTGCCACGTCCTGAAAGACCTTCCAGCAGCACAGATTTGTGTGGGTCTCACTGCTCCCTCATGTTGTAATCTACCACTAAGTTACTCCTACTGTAACATCTCGTGGCCAGAAGTTGGCCAAAGTTGGCCTTTTTGCAGGTGCTCCTTGCCATTATCACCTCTGCAAAATTCAGGTGTATTGAGTGTCACCACTACGTTCACTTTGTTTTGTGACTTGAGCCTTTCCAGTTCATTGCATGTTTCCATTTTTGTCTAAAGATTTCAAAAACATGACTTCAAAACAGCTACTAATATATTCTCCTGCAATTCCTGGTCAGATAAAATATGGTAGAAGAATCAAATACCTTAAGCTCTGTTTACAATTTGAAAGAATGTCAGAATGCTAGAATTCAAAGTATATTTTAAGAAAAGAACTATGCAGGAGGAACATAACTAACCAACTACTTTAAAGGAAAAAGGACTCTTGCATGCCAAGAAAATCAGGATTACAGTAAGTAGGACTCCTGCTCTCAAAATTTGGGTTTGGAAAACTTTTATGAAGACCTCAAAGCACTAAGTAGTCATCAAAATATAGACCTGCACACTGGTTCATGGGCATACTATTACTCAGTACTCAAAAGAGGTAACAGAAGGCTGAGGTGGAGCAGCAGGAATCTGGGAGTCATGCATGGTATTCCTGGGCTGAGCTCTCAAGAGGCCAAACTGAAACCAGAGAGTACCATAACAAAATGCTTCAATTAAAATAAAACTATCACCTACAGCTTGTTTATACTCTGCAGGTGGATTTCAGCTGAGAGGTTGACGTAGAAAATTATTCTATCACCTTTTAGTGAAAAAAAGAGTGCAGCCAAATCAATTATAAAGTTAGGAAAAAGCATATGACAGGCAAGAAATACAGTGCTTTGTACAAACCTTAGAAAGGAGATGGACAATGGTAAAAGGAAATCCTGGAAGAAATGAATTTATGAGTCACTGTGCAACAGGGAAAGCCAGAGAAGACAGTTTCTTGTGAAAAGATGAGAATACACTCCATGAAAACCTATCCTGAGACAATAAAATAACAGCAATGATGCTGTTCCTGCAGCAATGAAATGGGATGGAGGGTGGGATCCAGGCACACAGCAGAGCACGCGGGATCATATGGCAGCACAAGCTGCCTGTGCCAGGGGAGAGCTCAGGAGGAAGGAACTGCTCTGGCCTGCAATCCAGCACACCTCGGGTACCTGACACCTGAGCTCCTTCTGCAGCATCTGAGCACACCCAACGTGTAGGGACTGTAGGTCAACACCCACTCTGTTTACCAGTGCACCTTTAAAGAACCTGACCATGACTCATTATGTGTTCTAACACAGGCTTATGTGATGTTTTCCTTCTGCACGAAGTCAAGCTTTTACACAAGAACAAATTTTACCCTATAATACACTAACTAGACTTGTATTTCCCTTAGGAAAAAGACAAATGGGTTTACATAGCATGTGGTTTTAAATCCTTTTTTTATTCAGCTAATCTCTAGCTGTGGAATTGTGATTGAAATGTGAAATGTACGTGTATTTTCTGATAAGAGCCATTTTGCTTTAGAGGCAAATGAAATATTATCAAATGTACACACTTTCTTCAAGTTTTTAAATTCATGATGGAAATCCCATAATCAGAACATGGCACAGCCAATCCAGGTTAAGTGATAACATTTTTTCAACAAAATAAAACAAACCCCCAGCCCTTTGAAGTGTTCTTACAGTTACATCTTCATAATCCAGACATGAGAAGATCGGCACTCTCGACAACTCTGAGGCTGGTGCTGCATAACAGCCAGCATCTCCTCCTCCTTTCCAGTGTCTCCTCTGATTCCTTAACAGCAGGGAGACAAAGCACCAAACATTACCTCCACACGATTTTCCATCTTCCTGCAGTTTCTGGCCAGCTGGACACTTGCAGTGGTAGCTGCCGATGGTGTTGCAGCACCGGTCCTGGCAGCCCCCGTTCTCCACGGTGCACTCGTTGACATCTGCCAGGAGAAAGCACACAGCAGTCAGTAGGGAGTGGGCACTGACCACAGTTCCTGGGGATTTGAGGACAATCATGGATAATTCCAATGTGATAAAGGGAGAAAGTTACTGGGATGTACGGATCCTACAGGACCCTGAAGCACACCCAGGAGCAGTGACTCTCAGATACGTTGCTGACCCCCCCAAAAAAGTTGCACCAAGGGAGGTTCAGTTTGGATATTAGGAAAAATTTCTTCATGGAAAGGGTTGTCAAGCTTTAAGGCTGCCCAAGGAAGTGGTGGAGTCACCATTTGTGGAGGGATTTAAAAGACAAATGTCAGAATCCTTACATTTGGAAACCACGTCTAAGATCATCGACCCCAGCCATTAGTAGATGTGGCACCTGGGGACATGGTTTACTGGTGGTGGAGGAACAGTTGGACTTGATGGTCTTTATGGTCTTTTTAACATTAACAATTCTATGATTCTAAGAGATGCAATGGCGGGATTTTCCTCCCCCTCTTCTACACAAGCTCCAGCTGCCGGTTCTACCCAACTCCTCAACTTCCACCTCCGTGCAACCACATCAGGAACAACCCTTACACAGTCACTTCCAGCAGCCTCACTTGTGTATTAGGTTGCTTCCAGCAGCAGTGGCAGAGATGGGAAACCTCTGAAAGATGGTAGTATTTTAAATCAATTAAGGTCCTGCTTTCCGTTGTGTATGAACCTTATTCACCTGATAAGTTAGTGTTTGCCTGCATGCAAAATAGAACCTCACACATCATAAAGGAAGAACATTGAAGAATAGCATGGAAAAAATAAATAAGTAAAGTAAATAGACAGCCAGTGGCAGAGAAAAGTCAATAGCAAAGATATGCTTTTTAACCCTGCAGTTATGTACACTGTATAAGAAATTTCAAAGAGATCACCAGGCCTAGGATGAGGTTGCAGGTGCCAGATCTCCCCTCCACAAGGCCTTTGACACGGGTTGGGGTCACACATTACATTCAGGCTAGAGAGCATGAAAATCAAGAGTAGGAAGATTAAGCAAGAGAAGATAAACATCACCATGACCATAAAAACCACAGGCAGTTACTTCATATTAGCAGCCCTGCACGTTCCCAGTGGGGAAATGAGGCTTTTAAAAAAAACCTTTTAATTAGTTTGCAGAGACAAATCAAAAAGAGAATTTCACATTCATGCAAGAGAGGTGAAAGCGTTTCAACTGCAAACCTTCAGTGCAAAAGACTAAGATTTACCAAGGTTTGTTAGTTCTTTGATGAGCTTGAGCTTCACTTTACTGGCTCATTTCTGATCCTGGCTAAAAGCCAGGGGGTAAAAGAAATTTTTGAGGAGGTTTTAGACTATTAAAAAGCTAAAAGAAAAGTGTATCATGAAACACAAATATTTGCTAAAGTGCAGCTGAAGAGGCACAAACTCACTAAAACCATCTCATTTCTCTACAGATTCAGCGCAACAACCAACACAACAAAAATTTCTCTTCTCAGTGATACTGAAAAACACTGGCAGGTCATAAAAAAAAAAAAGTAAAAACTTATCTCAGAGCTACACAACAAACCCAATCCTGACTCGTGTGAAGTCAACAAGGCTCTTCTTGATTTCATGGGAACACAATTTAGATGGAAACTTTTCCCAAGAAAAACATTCCCTTCCCCACCAACTCCGCTCCGAAATGCAAAAACAAATGGTACCAAAATAAGACGTGCGTCTGTTCGCTTCTCCTCGGCAAGAGCTGGGGAGAACATATGACAAGAGGCAGGTTTTGGACACATTCCTCACAGTGCTGGAAGGAGGCAGGATGCACTCAGCACCATCACAACACTGGAAGGAGGCAGAATGTGCTCAGCACCATCACAGCGCTGGAAGGAGACAGGATGCACTCAGCACCATCACAACACTGGAAGGAGGCAGAATGTGCTCAGCACCATCACAGCGCTGGAAGGAGACAGGAGGTGCTCAGCACCATCACAGCGCTGGAAGGAGACAGGAGGTGCTCAGCACCATCACAGTGCTGGAAGGAGGCAGGATGCACTCAGAACCATCACAGTGCTGGAAGGAGGCAGGATGTGCTCAGCACCATCACAGCACTGGAAGGAGGCAGGATGCACTCAGAACCATCACAGTGCTGGAAGGAGGCAGGAGGTGCTCAGCACCATCACAGTGTTGGAAGGAGGCAGGATGTGCTCAGCACCATCACAGCACTGGAAGGAGGCAGGATGTGCTCAGCACCATCACAGCACTGGAAGGAGGCAGGAGGTGCTCAGCACCATCACAGCACTGGAAGAAGGCAGGATGTGCTCAGCACCATCACAGCACTGGAAGGAGGCAGGAGGTGCTCAGCACCATCACAGCACTGGAAGGAGGCAGGAGGTGCTCAGTCGTGTTCCGAGCGACTCACTCCCCCCTCACTGCAAACATCCTGATGTGCCTCGTGATAATAAACAGTAATGAGCCACATAATAACCCTCCGCCATGGCTTCCACTTCTATTTATACTAACAGTACTGGAAACTAATCACATCTCTTGCTCTTTTTATTTTTTCTCAATAAAGTAAAGGAAGAACTACTTTATTCCTCCACACCGTGTTAAGCACCCACAACACCACATATTGCCTAAGCAAGGTGGTCTGTGATGTGCAGCCCAATTTATTAACACCAGTGTCTACATTTTGAACCAAAATATTGGAAGAAAACCTTTCTAGCTGAGGAGCTAATCATTATCCTCTTGATTTCACTAGGGTATAATCCATTTGGAAGTGTGCAGTGCTATTGCATACTAATATATGGAATGTTTCCCCTTTGATTGCAGTTCTATCAGCAATCAGTTTTTTCCTTTCTTGTTTGCCAAGAAATGCCATGGTCCAGCTATGAAAGTGTGGTGCTGTATGACTGAAAACTTCATTTTCCCTTCTTCCAACTCTATCTTCTTAATGCTCTGTCCAGGATTTCCTTGTGTCTGCCTTAATACTTGTTTTCATCCTTTGATGAGATGCTTTAATCCATTTCTTTGCTGCTTTTAACACCAGAAACCCACTGGTTTTTCTGTTATACTCACAAAACCTGACTTTTCATTCCCGTGTCTCTTTAGAAAAAATACCTTATTTAAAGCTAATCATCATAAAATAAACTATAATTTAATATCTGAGTTAAGACAGCAAAATAAGCCTTTTGATACAGCTTTGTCCCTATTACAGAGCACTCACATATAAAAGAATACACTCAATAGGTATAAATTACACTTCCTTAAGGTTAAATGCTATGAAAATTTGCTCTCTAAGCATCCACAGCCTTCGCTGTCCTGTCTCTTGCACAAGACCTTCTCCATTGCCTGCACACTGCCAAGTTGTTTTGTACAACTCAATAAAAAAGGTCAGATGTTGCCCCAGTCCAAGAAGCACAAAAATAAATTATCTGAATGTGAAGTAATGAAGAATGTGTTTTACATTTGTAAGAGGACGGTTCATATGGCTCTTACAAGGACAATCAGCTGTTCCATTTTCCTAAAACAAGGTAGTCAGGATTTTAGGATCTGATTACAGCTTTGCCACTGGGGAAAAAAAACCCAACCAACCAACCACCAAAAAGTAAACCCAAGAAAAACAATCCTGTCAAATGATAAATTTCTGTCTGCTTTCTATATTCAATGTCACTCAAGGTTGCAAATATATTTTGCCTTTTGAATAGTGAGAAAAATGACAGAAAATTTCTGACACGTAACAAGTCTGCCACGTTAGGTCTGACAAAAGTTGAATGTTATCAAGCCTATCAATCCATCTGTAATGACACGCTGTAGGCACTTCCAGAAGAAATAAATGTGATGTTTGCCACTGCAATGTTTCACATTTATTTATAGAGCCAGTGTTGAAACACAAAAACATTATCCATGGGACACACTGGATGTGAGCCTTCAATCCTGACATGGGAGGTCATAGGGGAAAATAACTGAAAACACCTTTCATGTAGATTAACTTGATATTAACTTTATGTGTCCCACACTGTGGGGGAAAAGTCCACAATGTATTTTACATCCACTTCTATGTTAAAATATGGATTGTTGACAAGTCCATGTCCTACACTTTCTGCCCATGTATTATAGAATGGAACTATGCAGAAAGATGTCCTTTCTCCAAAAATCTCATCAAATACTTGATATGTAAAGGAATATTTCTCTTTTTTTCCCCCATGAAATGGACCCCCTTTGCTCAATTAGCCATGCCCAGGAGAGACATGCTAAATGAAGAAGAACCGATTTCAAGCCCTACTTCTCTATTCTCATTTCATGCTCCTCATTCCCTGTCTGAAAATATCACACATCTTCAGCTGTGGGGGAAACAACCCTTCAACAAATTTTTAATGAAAATTTAGGTGATTTCAGACTTCCTACAAATAAATGGAAACTTTATATAAAAGCAGACACTGGACAAAGTATTTTTCATTAGTAATTCCAATTTAAAATCCGGCAGCAGTGACCTGGCCTGTCACTGGCTCTCAAATGTAACAAGCAGATGAAGAAAAAAAAATCAGTCTGAAAAGCAGAAATATATTGGCACTGGGGCAGAAGTGTCCTCTACACTGAGCTATCAGTGAGGGCTGCAGCTCTGCAGGAGCTCCAAGTGCAGCTGAATTCAGCATCTTTCAAAACCAGTTGGAGATTGAGCCTGCCCTGCCCATGGGACTGGTCACACCTGGGGAAGGAGAAAGCCCCTGCAAGGAGCAGGAGCTCAGATCTGCACCAGGAAACCATGGAGTGAAACAGCACCAAATTCTGACATCAGTTTGGATGTTTAGATCTATGGAACACACCAGTTAACAAACTGCCTACAAATTATGGTGTTTTCATTTTACCCATGCAACAACTTCATGCAATATGCATTAATATAAGGCAAATTTTGCAGATAACAAAAGGAACCTCATTGCTGCAGCCCGGTATTTAAAAACCATTTCCCAAGGTTTCTCTATTGATCAGCTGCATATGAGCACCAACTTTATTTATTTAGCACCACCACAGGCAAACTTGCCATTTTGGTGCCCAGCTTTGGGGCTCACCCACACTCTGACCCAGGAGCCACCCACTCCAGGGTGTGTCAGAGCTCCCTGGACTTGCAATAAATCACTCAAGTAGAATAAAATCTGTAAAACCATTCCCATTGTTATTGCAATCCTGCACTGACAAAGCCCACCAGCACAGAGAGGGGAGGTGATTTTGATTAGTTTAAAATCATTAGGTTAACCCACCGTGCTTCAATTAAGGGTCAAAGTACCCAGAACACATTTATTTAGTGGGAAGACAGCAGTTAACTAATAACAATTGGGACTTTCTTCTGAAGACTGTGATGAAAATGGTCTGATTTCAGGAATGTAAATGTTAAATATCTTTAAGAAAGCTGTTTGATTGCTCCCTCTGACAGGCATTGGCAGTTTATATTGACTTCTATAGCAATTTAGAGATGTAAATTCCTAACTCAGAAAACGTAACTCAAAGGCTGTCTGGTAAAAGAACCCTCATAATGGGAAGGATCAAAGCCTAAACATAGTTTGTCATGTGCAACTTAAATGGCCTGATATGTGCACCTTAATATATCTGAGTGCCTGCAACATTTTACAATTTGCTCTTACAAGGAGGTGTTATATGCAAGTGTTTGCAAATCACAATGCATATTTGACAATTTTTTATTTATAGATCTAAATAATTTGATTCAATTTTTTTAAGTGCTAAAAATCAGCAAATAGGTACCTTCTCAACTTAATGTTTGTACAGTGTGTTGTTTTTTTTTTAATTACAGCTTAGATGGTGTGCAACCAAAACCATGTGCCTAAAAAACCCCAGAAACCTGAGACAGTTGATTTGAACTTTAAAGGCCACTCAGTGCTGTGAGAAAACATAGTTCACACAAGCACATACACACATAGATCATAGCAGTGTTCTACATAAATATAATGTAATGAGCAAACATAGTGGACAGGCTGTCAGGCACAACACTCACACCCCAAGACTGCATTTG
Source organism: Sakesphorus luctuosus (assembly GCA_013396695.1). Lineage (NCBI taxonomy): Eukaryota > Metazoa > Chordata > Aves > Passeriformes > Thamnophilidae > Sakesphorus > Sakesphorus luctuosus. Next base: position 507,891 of record VWZD01004846.1, on the reverse strand, counting down.
TCTTTTTCTTGGTTTCCTGCAAAAGCTTTGCAGCAGTTGTCTTTGAGCAGTAATTGTCTCTAAAACATAAATTACATACATCACTTCCAGCACTAACCATAAATTACTCGCCTGAATAGCAAACAAAGCTGCTCATTCTGATAGTCAGTGCAGCCCTGCCTGGGTATTGATTAAGCACTCTCAATGCTTTATTAGGTTTTCTTCCTCCACAAAGTCAATAACAGGATGAATATTTCTTCTTGGGCTGTTATGAAGTATCGTAAATCTGTGCTGTTATTAACAAGCACCTGATTAGTGGAGCAAACTTATCTGAGAGTTTGGCACCGGCTCCTGGAGCGTCACCTCCCAGAAAACACCCATCACTGCCACTGTCTCCATCAGCAGCTGTGCTACTTGTGCTCTCACAACTTATCACCTCCTCTTTTTATTTTTTTCTTCTTTTTTAATTAAAGAAAATACTGCTGCACTCATTCCTCTTTATCCCTGTGTCACATTCCCACATGCAGAGAACATCAGTCACAGAACGATTATGTGCAGGGGCCGTGCTCCCCAGGGATGTGGGTCTCTGCCATGGTTTGCTTTCTTTTATTACTGAGGCTCTAAAACCTTCCATTTAATGCAACTTAGATCCAAACCCAAAAGAAAACAAAGTTCCTTGTTAAACACACTTACCTGGTATTCATTTTTCCTTATTAAAATCATCATCTGAAGAAAAAAACCAAATATATTAATCAACCACTTGCACTTGCTCACATTAAGAACAACTCCTTTGAAGTCAGAATAAAATTCTGTAGGGGGGAGAAACAGGCTCAGATTTTAAATAAGTGAAAAAACAATCTCATAAAACCCAAGGTGTCAGCACACACTGATGTTAGATGGGACCTGCAGCTCATGTTGTGCCATGGCAGAGAACATTCAGTGCCTGCTGAGGGTACAGAGATGGCCCTTCCACCACAAGCTCACCCTCTCCTGCTCCCTGCTAACTGTAGTTCTGAAAGCTGGCATTTAAAAGTCCTTTTAAAGTCTCTGTCCCTGGTTATGGCAGCTCTCTATAACCATACACAGGGCTGCACTCCCTCTCTTTTTTCATTCTTCTTTTCATTCCTTATGTCCTACACATCAATGACATTTTGCAACGACTTCCAAAACCAAACTATTATGTGAAAAAACACCAGCTTTGGTTTCTTTTAATCCCTAAGATTCTCTATCAAGCAGGAACAACCATTTCCTAAAAGTGAAACATGAAACCTAAGTCATGCCCAAAGTTTTCCTCTCTATACCAACTGGAATAACTAAACCAAGAGGTGGAGAAAAAAGAGGACTATCAGAGTACAATGAAGCTCTGTAATAGCGCTTATTTTTATACTCTGTTTTCCCAGACAAGGTATGAATAATGCAAGTGAACACCCCAGAACATCTGAATAAAGCAACATCAGCCTAAGGGATGCTAATTGGCAGCAATTGGAGCTGATTGTGGAGTTCGGCTGGAGCTGTGATTACAAACAGAGTTGATGCAGCCAGCCCAAACCTCAAGTGCTGCTGCTGCAATTAAAGATATTTTATCAAATTAAACAAGTGCTTGCCTTTGCCTGCTATGATGGTTATGAGCAAAACATAAAAGAAAGAGTGGCTGGCTGTAGGGCACCTTCCCACATCAGGGCTCTGCCGAGATGGGTTTCCCTCTGCTTTGGCTTTTAATGCCACAAAATGGAACGATTTTAGAAAGGATTCACGACTCTGCAGTGACATCCTTAAAAGCTGTTGCTTTTGTCTAGTAGTGCTTTTGCCCTTAAAATGCAGTCTCTTTGTGGTGTACCAAACTTCCAGCACTGACAAGTGCTGGTTATACACACACAAACAAGGAAAGACTTTGAACTCTGAAAGTTTGATTCCACAATATAAGCCCTTACACATTTTTGCAGGCAGGTAAACATTCTTCAACATCATTTCAAAAGCAGTGATTATGAGTAAGACTTCAGGACTCTCAGCAACTGGATTTCTTTTATTTTTTTGAGTGTTATATCCCAAGAAGAAGCCCAGTGCTTGAATCGAGTTGAGTCAAGTCCTGGTGCCCAAAGGAGAGTTCACAAAGTGCACTTTGAAGCCCAGACATCCTTGCATCCGGCTGCCTTCTGCTTTCCTGGGTCAGGAAGTTAGTAGAAGGTATCAGCCACTTGGTCACAAATTGAAGCTGGTTCTTTCCTAGAATTTTCTTTTATTCTCAACAAGATGCCCAACTTTCCTCTCTTGCTCCTGCATCTCAAGGATTTCTGCCTTTCCTTCAGGTTCCTATAAAGGTGTATAAATCAGGCTATCAGAATTGAATCAAAAAGGGATAGGGAAAAAAATTCTGCGTCATTTCTAAAAGCTTAGCTCTTACAGTCGTTAAGCTTTATGGATCTCCATAAGAACTAATTGCCTCCATATTTAAAAAGAAAAAAAAATCAAGACTAAGAACATTTATGGAGGTTTTCAGGCCAAGACAGTTGGTGAATGACAGCCAGTGACATATATAAGTGTAAATAACCTGAAGATACCTGTGGGTTAGGTAGTGCCAGCATCTTCAGGAGCAAACACAAGCTCAGAGATCACAGCATTGGCATTGAAAAAGAACAGCAAGGAAGCAAAGGCAGCAGCTTGTGTGTTACTCTCAACCTGGATTTTTAAGAGATTTAAGATGTCTCATCCAACAAAGAGCACTGCAATAGTCCAATATATAAATAGCAAAACCAGAGATAAAGAGGGAGGTATCTGTTGTTGATGCCTTTCAGACTGCCCAAGATAACAGGCAAATAAGCACTTTCAAACAGAAATAAATGCTTGTTCCAGGTAAAACCTGTAAGGATGGCTCAGATTCTACCAGTTCAATGGGGGCATTCCATGTGCAACATGGGACGTTCAAAAACTCTGCTATATAATTACAAAATACAGCAGCAACTGGAGTTTGTGACAGCAGGAGCGAGAGGAGGACGAGCTCCAGCCAGTAGGATGCAGGAATAGGGAACTGAGAGCTCCAAGAACAGCTTATCTGGAATCACATTCCCAACATTCAAGCAAAGGAGACTCAAATCACAGCTTTAGACTTCCAGCTGCAGAAAAGGCAACAAAGAAAAGTCCTATTGTAAGGGTAGAATAAAGTAAGTTGTTTATTCCAGGTTTGTCTCTTTCTGTCTTTGTACTCAGGAGCTGAACTGATGAGTGTAAGAAAGGGAATGGCTCCTTTTATCTAAGCCTGTAAAATAAATGTCTCGAATCCAGGAGTGTCCTTGTTTTCACTGCAACAGTGTGGAAAAGGGACACCTGAGGAACTCCACAGCCAACTCTGATACTTCATTCACACCAGGCAGGCTCTCACCTGGTACAGGGTGTTACCTGATGCCATGGCAAGCTGTGGGTGCCAAGTGATGGGTGATGCCACAGGGCAAACCCCCAGAGGAGAGTGAGTCAAACTCCTGCCTACAGTCCCCACCAAGCCCGGGAGTTGCTGCTTAACCTACAAACAGGATGATTATGACAATAGTACAGTCTGAGCAAGCTGACAAATTGGGCAGCTTAAATTTCAAGGCCCTCCTATTGTAATAAGCCATTTCCTTACAAATAGTCTTTTTCATAATATAATTAACCTCAGGACTAAGCATGTGAGCAAATTAGTTCATTTTTCACATGAATAATGAAAACCTTTTTTTCCTTTTTTCTTTTCCCAGACCATTATGAACAGAAAGAAATGTAAAAAATTTCTCAGCAGAGAAAGGATGATGTGTACCCAGCTTCTAGTTTAGAATAGGAATTCATTATGGAGATTAAAATGGAAGCTCCTATTTTCTTTACTTAGTTTTCTTAATAGTTGTCCTTGCTGGTCAATCAAAGACTTTACTCACCCTCAAACCTAGCCTGGAATGAAACAACTTCTGCTACAGACTGAAATGGGTTAAATATTTCTTCCTTCCTGTGTTCTCATGAATATTCTCTCCCATCATTTTCTTTCCATTTCTAGAGGATCTTTCTAACAGTTCTGTGGGCAGAATTACTCACTGCCCTGACAAAAATCCTGCATTAACTACAGTTGTAAAGTCATCTCACTTTCTGCTACAGAAAATAGTGTTTCTGTAATCATTCCCTGAGTGGCTGAAACACAACCAGGTCACTCTTTTACAAGAGACAAAAATGAGAACTCGTTATTCAGTTTAGGCAGACAGATGTGCAAGACAGTCATTGTGTGTTCTAGTAACTGATCTTGTGTGTCAAGGGCAAAGCAACCCATGGGGAAAAAAAAAAGATTCAATCTTCATCAGCGTAATTTGTAAAGAAACCCAAGGGAAGTAATTTTTCCCAGAGATACCATTACCTAATTTGTTTCATGAATCCTTCTAACTTATCTGACACCAATGGGTGCTCAGTAGCTATTGCTTGCTGTCCCTGCCTTAAGGGAGTCCCTGGTGCTTTGGGAAGGCAGCAATGTCACTTAGTGCAGAACAGGAGCTAAATATTTCAGAGGTCTGAATGCCCCTCATCAGAATCAGCAGTGAGGTGAGCATCCTTTAACTGAAAGGGAATTCCCACTAAGGAATTCAAGCAGGATACAGATTCAGAGTTAGATGAAGCCTGAAAAGAAGAGGGAAGTACAAACCATTAACTTGCATGAAGATTTTACCAGTGACAAGCTCGAAGCAAAGAACCGAAGGAACAGGATTTTCTTTTTCCAGTTAAATGAACAATGAGCAGCAGAGCACAGCTGTGACTTCTCGGGGCCTTTCCTGGCAGAACAGCACAGAGGTCTCCTTTAAAAGGAATAAATCAGACTCAGCATGTCGGGGGAAGGCAGACACTCTGCAGCAAGGACCATTTGAACCCGGGGCTGCCCTGCTCCTGCACACACATGTGCTCCCCACGTGGAGCTCCCAGCACAGGCAGAGGCTCAGCCCTGCAGCCTGGGAGTCCTGCCTGGACAAATACGTGATCTCAAGGGTTATAAACCAACCAGGGTTAAAGGTGAGCACAGGCAGAAATTAAAGAGCTGAAATTGTTAATCCTGCACTGCTAAAATTGATCCATACCAGAGGCAGAAAGAGGTAGTTTTATGTAACCCAAACTTTACACTCTGGTTCCCAACATGAACTAAATTTGCCTTTTAAATCTCTCTGGATGCCAGGCATCTGGTTTTGATGGAGAGCCACAACCAATTTTTGCAGGGGGTTTAACCAAAGAGAAATTTGTGTTTGCAGGAAGACATCAGTTTATCTCAGTGTAAATAATTCAAAACTTCAAAGTTACTACATGAGGTGCTTTTTTTATACATGATCCTTTTACACCTTAAAACATGCATTCCTCTACTTTTCACCCTGCAAACAGAAAACATATTGTTTTATGTTTCTCACTATTAACAAAGTGTGTCCTGCAATAAAATCTTAAATAACCACACTCCTGTAAGATTGTTTGGTTTAGGACAACCTACTCTATTTTTTGAGCAGCAGTAAAGGCCAAGTATTAAATTTCACACTGTTAAACAGAAAGTGTATTAAAAATAAGCTCAGAGTTTTAAAGATCTATGGTAGATGTTAAAAAAATTAAAAACAGACTGCAAAGAGCAGAAAAATCCAAACAAGGCCATGAGATTGTGTGAAAATAAACTTGTGTCCAGCCAACACTTGTGTGCAGCACACAAGTGCAGGCAAAGGCAGGTATATTCCAGGGACATGCGTATTCTTTGGAGCTTGAGTCCTGTTTTCAGAAGAGTGAGGAAATAAATCAATAAATATGTTTGCCTTGATCTTTAGCTCACTCTTACAGACCACTCAGAGCACCCCATTTAACCAAACCTCTGCAAGCCACGTGCTGGTGGCTCTTCAGCTTTGGAAAAATAGCTGCACAAGGTTCATCAGCAGAGTCCAAGGCTGACCAGCCTGGCCTGGACACACCCAGAGTGGTTTGAGCTCCATTTAAACCCAAGAACTTTCTGGCTATGGACAGAAATCCCCCTCAGCGTGAGCATCGAGGTGGGACTGCCGTGGCCAGAGGTCGATGTCAGTTCACAGCTCAGGTTTCCACATTTGGAATTACACCCTTCAGTTCCAATCAAAAAATAAATTCCTCACATTCAGCCCTGGCTAATTACTTTTCTGCATGGAGGAAACAGCCAGATCCCTTCTGACGCACAAGAGGGAAGTGTGAGCTACGAGCAAAGCGCGTGTGCTGCAACGTTATGGATGGTTCTGGAAATGCAGCCAGAAAGGGATGTCGCTCCCAACATTGTCTCTGTTGCCAACAGTTACCACCTAATGCTGTCTGAGAGACTGCAGTGATTTCATGTTCAAAGGGAAAGGCAAAGCCTCTGGTATCTCAGATACCACGTTGCTGTTACTGATGGCAACAGGGAATTTTTGACAACTGGAGAATATTCCTAGAGAAGGCAGCGGCTGCCTTGCCCACGTGGGTGCATTCACTGCATGTGTGTCTGTGTTACTCAAAACCAACACATACTCCAAAATCCTGAAAGTTGGCTGTAAAGCTTTCTGCTGAAGGAATGGATGCAGCAAGGCCATAACTTGCTCTTCAATTACAGGATATCTTAGTCATTAATTTTAATTTTACTTTTTCTGTCTGCACTGCACCGCCTCTCTGGCCCACCTAGAAGCTTAAAATCCTTAATTTTACCAAACTTACACCTCTTAATTTTACTAAATACTTATGGCTTTTAATTCTACTAAATACTTGTGCCTTTTAATTTTCCTAAATACTTACATCTCATCTCCAGATTACCCACACTATGACCATTAACAAACAGTGAAAAGAATTGATAACATATGGATATTTCTCCACACTTACTCTTTTAAACACAGGAAAGATGTGAACAGTGGCCAATACAGGTCACTCTAAGTCATGGTTATTACACCACTAGAGCAAAAGACCAGAGGCTCAAAGATGGGAGAGCAAGAAGGCAATAGTTTAACTTAACAGGCAGAGTTCTACAGAACATAAAGCTAAGAGGGATTATTTTTGAGTATTAGACTGAAGATATTCTGTGGTGACAACTCCTGAAGCCTGGAGAGGTTCAACATAAACCTCTGCCAGGTCCATGCAGGCCACACACAGTTGTGGGAAGGTTGTACCCAGGTGGGAGTTGGTCTCTTTTCCCAGATAACAGGACAAAAGGAAATGTCCTCAAATTGTGTTGGGAAGGTTTAGGTTGGATTTTGGCTAAAATTTCTTCCCCAAAAGGGCTGTCAAGCAGTGGAAGAGGCTGCCCAGGGCAGTTGTGGGATTTAAATAAGGTGTGTGCATGTGGCACTTGGGGACATGGGTTAATGGTGGGCTTGGCAGTGCTGAGGGAACGGTTGGACCTGATGATCTCAGAGGTGTCTTCCAACCTTATCAAGTCTCTGATGATCATTCTCATTTTCCTTTCACAGCTGATTGGCTCCCTGTGCCGCAGGTGTCTGATGGAATAAAGCAATAGAGATGTTGTGCTCCATCTTAGATGATTGGACATCCAGCTATGCCAAACACCTCCAAAATCCATATTTTAAAACATGGCTCTTGTTCCTCTACTTTTTTCTCTTTAGGGACCATTTTGTGAAATTCCTCTTGTGCATTGTCAGAGTTACCCAAGCCTGAGACCCATCCTCTTGTAATACTTTGAAGCATTTTATTCCTTATTTCTTCCTTTCCCCACACCTCAACTGCCACACCTTTCCAATTATATTAAAAACTGGCCAAGAACAGTTCTGGGGGCTTTTCCCCTCCAATGCTAAGGTATAATTATAGGATGGGGGGAATAAAATTACAAATTCCACCAAGGTCATTAATGTACAAAATGCAAATTGTCTCCCATTTGTCAAAGACCCTGGGGAAGACTAGAGATAATTGAAATGATAGATGAACAGAGGAGACTAACTGCTAATGGTCTGTATATCAATGAATCAATGTCACATTTATGAAGGGCTTTGGGAAATTATTCTAAATACTTCATCTGCAACAGCTGAAGTTTAGCCTACTTTTTCTTACTAATGCTGAAAATTTAATGATAAAGTTCAGTTTATAGTTAAACAAGTAGTAACTTAAGCTCAATGGCAAAACATTGAAAAACTGATTATGTTTGTGTCAGAAATGACCAAAATTCTCAGTTACCAAGGCTTATGGTATAACTAAGAGCAATAAGTATTTCAGAGATAACCAGAGAAAGGCTCAGGTGATGCCACCCGGTGAGGCACAGCCGCTCCCTGGTGTTGGCACAGCCACTCCCTGGTGTTGGCACAGCTTACTAAGCAGCCAATTAGTAAAACATTCAATTCTTCCATTTGCTGAAGCACATTTGTTCTGCTAGATTTTAATTTTTTGAATGAGTGAAACACAAGTGAGGTGATTCCCATGAGTTAATGACGCAGGGCAAGTGAACTGAGGGCTTGTTCTGCACGAGGAGGTGGCTTTTCACGGGGACCAATTTACACTCAGCCTTTCAGGGCCATAATTACCTGTGATACCAAAAGCTCAGCACACTCTCCCCTTTTTATTTTTTTGCTGTGTTACAGATGTGTCACTCTCAGAGTACTAAGTGAAAACAGATTACCTGCCACTGATTACCCAATGGAGGAAGGTGGAGGAAGCCTCTCTCCCATGACAAGTTTTGATTTGTGGATTAAATTCCCCTCTTAATTGAGCCATACTTCTTCTGCTAACAAAGCCTTGTGGAAACCCTGGGATAAATCCACCTCTTTGCACAGTAAGTTTTCACCACGTCATATCCTCCCCTTTCTTTCTTCCCCTTCCATTAAGATTTTGAGCTACACACACAAACTCTTCATTTCAAATACTCATTATGGAAATACTGCAAACCCCAAAGATGTCACAGCCATTTCTTTTACAGCTTTTCTTTTTCAAGGCGACATTCATATTGCAGAATAATTTAGACAGTAATTTAATCACAGGGTTTAGAGGTCCAGCAAATGTTACATTTACATAATGTCAGTCTTTCAGCAGATAATTTGGTCCTTTGCATGTGTTAAAAGACGACATTGCTTGTTAAGTTCATGTTCGTGCCTTTAACCCAACAGATGAATGGCTGCTTTGGTAATCTGCCATATATTTCTAATTTTCCTTCAGGATGATTAGAAAATTCTGTTTAGAGTAAATTCATGAGCACCTTCAGTCCACCAGCGTGACAAATCCAAAAGATGATTAAATCTCAGGGTCCAGAAATCTCCATAATGTGGTCATAAGTCCTTGCAACACAGTAAACACCAAATTTTCCCTTGTATAAATACTTCATTAGTCAATATTTTGCTTATGCCTCCTCTGAGTATGTATGACTGAAGTTATTAAAATGTGCCTCCTAAGTTTTATAATTTCTCCTAAGGATGTGTTGATATTTTGCTGTTTGGAAACACAACATTCTCCCTCTTGTCAAATGGTGCTAAAGAGAATGGAATATGATACAAGAAACATGATTTAGTTTTGGTGTGGTAATGCTACTACCCCGGACATCCAAAAGATAAAATAAAAGGTGGCAAATCATTTTTGCTCAGAGAGAGACAACATGTCTGTACAAGTGATTTTCAAAGAGTACTACTGTGTATTTAAATTTAGGAGGATAATAACCTAGGCAAACATCCCAGGAGCCTTAACACTGAATACTTACAGTTAATGCTGTATTTCTGCCTTTTTATTTTGAAGTTGCACATTGTATCCTCACTACTTACATTAAAATTGAAATCTCCCTTTTAATTTAAACTTGCACAGTACCAGGATTTACAGCAGAAATAAACTATTGCATGATCTGGCCAGTCCCTGCTGCTGCAGGATATTCCCTTATTTTCCACTCACTTGACTGGTTTTAAATGCACTGCAGCCAACCACACACCAAATCAATAGGCCAAAAATTACACCTGGAGCTGAGAGCACATTTTGATCATTTAGTTGTATCTTGGAACAATTTCAGCACCCTTTAAAATAGAAATGTGTTTACCTAGAGGACAAATTCATACAGTCTTCTATCAATGAAACAGGTAATAGGCATCCAGAGCGAGGGGCTGGAAGCAGCTGGAGGGCAAGGCAGCAGAACAGTGTGAGGGACACACTCATTTTTCTCCTTAAACCACTCAGCTGACAATTGTCACCAGTGCACCTTCTACAGCACTGAGAAATAGTCACTCTCCCCTGGCATGAGATTTTGAAAGGATGACATTTCATTTCTAAAAAAACACAAATTATTTCTTATCACCAAACATTTAAATACAAACTAGTTTGCACTCTGTCTCCTTTATGAATTATTTTTTCTTATTAAAGGATTAAGTGGGTTTTTACGCTCATTATTTGTTTTCAAAGTTAAACCCAAACAGCCTTTTTGTTATGGCAAGTTTGGGTGAGGTGTCTGGAAAAATGAGGAAACACAACTTCTTCCTTATGTGTCCTCTTAGCAATGAAAAAATTGAGGTGGCTCATTTTCATTAATACTCGGATGATAAAGCTTTAAAACAATCAGAATTAAATCAGACAGAGACTTAATTACCATCATAGTTAAAAAGAGGATTAGTTGCTACACTCAAACACAGCAAGTTCCAGATTTAGTTAATATGTTGCATCTACTGGCAACTCACAAAGCACTGATGAGTTTGTCATCCAAGCAATAAAATTGTAAGCTCAAGACACTTTCTTTGCATATTCTTTACTACAGTTTGTATTATGACACTAAGGCTGGATGACCCTTCACCAAATGCATTTCCTTACTCAGTTGTTGAGTCCTTAGACAGCTTAAGGAAATATCCAACCAACGAGAGATTGGATTTCCTCGAGTCAGAAGGTCCCACCAGTTGACCCCTTTGTCAATTAGACTGGCACAGATACAACAATTTGTGGATCTGAACTAGGAATACATTGGAGAAAATGTGCATGATCTCAAACTACTCCAAAAATCGATGTGTATATTGATGTACAATGAGATCTTTAATGGCAAAATCCTTTAAAGTTCTTTACCTCAAACAAATAATTAAATTTAAAAGAACTAAATGTTTCCTAATTAAACAGCATGAAGCGCCAAATACTGATTTATTTTCATCTCCAACATGTTTCTGTCATTTTTCTCCTTGCAGTCCCTGATGTTTCCCTGTTGAAAAAAAAATCTCATAAAGAAAGCTGTCTTACAAATCCAAACAAAACCTCCGAGTCTCATACAAGAAAGCAGTGAAAAGTTACAGAAGTCACTCCAAAATGTTCTCATTAGCACTTCTTTAGGTAAGAATGAGAATAAAAACCTGAGCTCTGTGAGGGCTGAATGTCACAGCTATTTGTTGAGGCTTTTATAATCATATCAGTGGCTTATTGAATTTCATAGCTGCAGTTCTACATCCTTCACTGACAACTATCAGCGAGCTTAACTCAAAATAAAAGACCAAATCAGGATGAAAGCACAGGCACAATATGCTCACACACTGAAGAAAATAAAATCCCAAAAGGTCTGGTTTACTTTATGGTCAAATAGGGACACACATAACACTTTGTTTCCTGTCTTAAGCCCAGCGAAGCCATGAAAGGGTAGGGTGTGAAGCTGAAATAATATCTCTCTGTATTCCCTATTGTACGGGGACACTGCACAATACAGCTTGATAGAGAACATTTTGCTGTTCTTGCTTTGCAAACGAACCTCATTCAGCGCCAGGAGCGAGACACTAACGCTAGTTCTGGACAAAAAAACTGTCACAAAGCTTATTGGAAATCAACTCCAGCCTCTGTGAGTGTCAAACCTTGCATGGGCAACCACAATCCGGTACCAGGCATGGACTGTGCTCCTCTGAGAACCCACAATTACAGTAACCACAGCTGGCACAGAGGAGACCTTTTGCAATCCTTGCTAACACAGCTAATCCTCCTCTTACTGTGCAAATGAGTCATGCACTGCAAAGTGAAGCAGTGCCTTTATGATATATAGGTTTTTCTTACATACAGGTTACACATTTAATTTGCTATTTACTGAAGCCTCCAAACTTGGCAGTAGAGGGAGACTGCATGATTGCCAAAATAATCAGAGAGAGTTAAGACTAGACAGAGTAGTAATGACAAAAGCCTCAGGAGAGAGCACACAGATGTTTCCTGATGCTAAGCAGAAACTATCTGCAAACCCAACAAGTAAACAATAAACTAACCAATACAAGTCCCCATCCAGTGCAAAACTGGACTAATCAGTGACCTGATGTGTAGAACATCTCCCACCTGCTCACAGTGTCCTGCACGAGGCACGTAATCCTCGGGGCTGGTGTCATGGCAAAGTCTGGAACATGTCAGTCTCCAATGAGAAAGGAGACAAACAAGATCTGTGATTTAATTAGGCCACAACATTATTAACCTATTTCTGCAGAGAGCTCCCAGTGATCACTCACACGGTATAGACATGATTCATTTTTTAATCATTTCTGTCTGGTAAAGAGCTGTGTCAATGTTTCCCTCCCTCCTCCTCCTCCTCGCTGAACTCCTCTGAGTAACCCTGAAGGGGTCTGGGTGTGTGGGGGTGGCTGCTGGCTCCAACTCCATGCTGTGCCCCTCTTCTTCCTAAGGACAGCTTCAGTCCCCCCAGGGAAGCTGTCCTTGGGAACATGAGGGTGTCACAGCTCCTTCTCCCTGATACCAGCTGAGTATGGAGACAATTAACAGTTTCCTCAACAGTATTTCCCACTGGGAAAGTAGACATTAATACCTTAAAAAACCCCTTCATATAGAGTACAATCTATTTGGGAGGCAATTGCACATTCACATCACTCCTGCTGCCTTCTGGCCTTGTCACCACCTGAAAGGCAGGTCTGATAAATGCCAGTGAGTCCTCCATACACAGTCCCTGTGTCAAATCCCAAATGAATCCTGTTGGCATGCAGAACAAACACTTCCCAGGGCTCTTCCTGGGGGGAATTAGCCCATCTGGTCTTGTGCTGGCCAACCAAGAATTGTTTTATCTTCAAGGTACTGCTGCAAATTTCCATGGGAATTGCCTGTCCATTTGAATGTCCAGTGCAGAGCAGAACCAAACATTAGTTCTCATCATCATCATTTTTATAGCGAGGCTGCAGCCCCAGGCACGCTCAGATGAAGACACGACAATCAACTTTTATGGCACTTGCAACTTTTGGGCCAAGTCCTCTGCAGGCAGATCTCCAAAAACTTCAGAGTTACACCACGAGAGAATATGTTAATTGTCTGGCCAAGACCATAAAAAAACACCTCCTTGTTATTGTTGTTAGAAACCAAATGACAAGCAATTCATTACTGCACTGTAATTCGCTGCAATTTATTGGTTGATTTGCTGTGAGGGATTTTAGCTACACACTAACACACATAATATAAAAAGAATGCAAATTCAGTAATGCAAGTCTAAATGAATGAGACATAACATTTTCTCACAGTTTGCAAGAAATTAACCTTTAACGTCTTTCTTATGCTTTGGGAACAGCACTTGGCCAAAAGCTCTTACAGTGATAAAGCAGTGACCCATAGCAAAGAATAAATGTCAGAGTGAAATGATAACAGCAAGCCTATTTGCCAGAAAGTGGTAATTTATAAGATTTTAATTTGAGATCATCATGGGGGGTCAGCCTTATCAAATAATTCAAAATGTAGGTCACAATTATAGCCCTTGAAGTGTGGTTCTGCTCTGAAATGTGACTGCAAAAATGGCACGCTTATTATTTCTAAATGATTTCTTTATCAGATGCATTGAGTTTACAAGGAAAATGCTAATGGGTGAGATTTGCTTTTTGCTTTCTCCAGTTGTTACATTTGTGTAGCTCACTGATTTCAGTGGTTATTTCTGATTTACATTCCCCTAAAAGGAAAATTAAACCCCTCAGTTTCTCACCTTCCTTCTTAAAGTTCCACAGAGCCAAATGACATCCTTCTTGTTCCCTGTGTCCCCAAAAGCTTTCAGCAAATTTGCACATTCCTAGGCTAACTAGAATGTAAAGCCCTCTAATTCTCTCAATAATAAGGGGGGGGAAATGCAATCCACCTCTCACTTCAGGCAGACTCCTTGGGTGGTGTCAGTCAGTGTGGCTCCATCCCAATCGATGGAATTCTCCATCAAAAATCAATGGAGTTCACTCACGTACAGCTTTCTCTACAGCTCTGTCCTTGGATTTGTTGGCTCTTCAAGTGTAACAGCAGAAGGAGAAAAGGCATTTAACAGGTTTTTAAATCACCCTGCCCAAACCAGTCACTGTGAAATGCTAACACCTGTCTGGAGCAGATCACTAGGGATGGCTGGAATCCAGGCCCTGCTTCAAAGCCAGCCAGAGAAGATGGTCCAGCAAGAAGGAAAGAATCATCAAAGACATTTCTTACCTTTTGTCAAAACATTTTCCAGCCCTGTGATCTCTCAGTTCCAGGTGGACTCTTGATATAATGCAGTATAATTGGTCATTACTCCTGGCCCTTCAGCCTATTTTCAGAGAGGCACGTGGGACTGTCCTCAGCCCATTTCCAGAGAAACCAAATTAATTGTAGTGAAGCAACAGAATGAAACAAAAAAACTGAGTGAGGATTGGCTAAAGACAAGTGTTTGCTTCCCCACTGCCTGGATAGAGACAGGAATGAGGTATGGAGACAGGGATGAAGGTATGGAGACAGGAATGTTGTTTGTGTGCAGGGGGGACCTTGCCGTCAACAGAACACACATAAAGTCAATGTTGCTGCTGCCGCTGCTGATCAAATGCTGTCCCATCCTGTTGTGTCTTTCCTTCTTTTCCCTTAAAGTGATCATGAAAGTTATGAAAGCTGAAAAAGCTCCTCTCTTTGGTAACACAAGCTGTAAACATGGAGAACAAAACCCACCAAGAACAGTGGGCTGATCCTCCTTTCCACTTGGCAGCTTAGAGTCAATTAGAGCTTGGACAAACAGGATTTAACACAATGCAAGTGAGAAGATGACATGAAACATAGTCTCAATTCAAAATAGGGCCATACTCTAATTTTGACACTTGTCCAATTTTATTTAATAATTTTATTCCCTAATTACATTTCTGCAGTAATTCTGTCTTTTGACATCCTTCTTCTGTCACAACTTTCTGTAAACCAGCATATGCATTAAACTCAATATTGACACGCAAATGGCTGATCAAGAGTCTGTGTTTGCCTGTCCTAGAAATTGCCACGGACTAAAAATCAAACCCAACCATTGGAACACAGATTTTGTGGGGTTGCTGGACTCACAATTTGAACATGTTTCAAAATACTTTAAAATCCACCTTCTCTAAGGTGTATTCCCAAGAGAGGGAATAACTGGACACTTATTAGGCTGAAGAGCTGGTGACAACTGAGCCCAAGGAAGCATAACATTAAATATAGTACCTTCCATTATAAAACAAGGTAGGAGAAATGCAACAAATTATTCCTTACAGACAATTTGTTGCTTAACGGCCTGAAGCAACACCACGGGCTGTTAGAGCTGATAAGACAATCCTTAACCACAGTAACAATCTATACACTGGGATTAATGCCATCATAAAGTTCAAGCAATGGTTTATAACTCCAAATATTGGCAGAAGCAACCAATTTTCTGTCTCTTGGAAAGCAGAATATGTTACATTAAGTAAACCATAATTCAAAAGCAAGGAGGGTGGGGGAAAAGAAAAACCCCTGCCCTCCAAATGAATAGGTTTCACTTATTAGAGCATGTGTGCTTGAAAAGACATAATTTGGAGTCAGAAATAGACCATGAAGTAATGCACTAAGAACACTTTTCTGCCCCTTTCTCCAGGTTGAGACAACATCCAGGCAGCATTTTAAGGCTGATGCACAAGGTTTAGCAGACACAGGAGAATAAGCTGCTTTCAGGAGGCAAATGCCTGGCAGGACGTGCTTGGTCACAAATGCACACGAAATGACTGGAGATCTTCCAAGAAGCAGCTGATAATTTGTCTAATAGTCTCTCAACAAAAATAGTCTGAAAAACACGTCCTCTTTAATGGTACCTATCTCTCCAAAGCTTCAATAGGCAGTCCCAAGCTCTTGAAAAGAAGGTATGAAACCCTGAAGGGTGACAGCAAGAATCAAAACATGTCCGAACTCAACCCTGAGAAATGCTGTGTATAGTTAAAAGCTCTTAAGCATCTCCATTGAGGTGACGAACCCCAGCATATGAATCCATCTCATTACATTTTTAACCTTCAACTTGTGATCCAAACTGGAAAAAAACTCAGTAATCATTTCTCTCCTCAAGTCATCCCTACATTTGAGTTTCCAGATGGGTCTAGAGCAGATGGAAGTTCCAGAGCAGCCAGGAGGGCTGGATTCCTATCAGAATTTTTCTCTTAAGGAATCAAAACCAGGTTACCTGATATTAAAACTATCTTTTAAGTTCCCCCATGCAGTAAGAAGTCTGAAATGAAAGCACAGTAAGTTTCCATGGGCACATCTAAGTATTTTTTGTGTCTTTGCTTGCACTGGAGAACAGTGCAGAGGGACTTGGCAGTGTGGCACCATTGGATTCATCCCCATTGCCTGCACTTGAGTCTGTGCAGGACTGAGTTTTCTATATACTGCTGGGACACAAAAAAATCACTTTTTCTTTTTCTCTCTTTTCTACTGTAAGTTAAAAAAAAAAAAACCAAACCAAACCCCACATTATAACTAGGAAGCTTTCAGAAAATACGCCAGTTTTTTGGCACTTCAACACCTTGTGTATCATCCTGCCACTTTCTTCCCTTTAACTGGCTACATTATGCTTGCAAACTAGCAAAAAGTGTGGAAATATTTATTATGGTCTATATTTTCTGTACAGATCATCAAAGGACAGTGAGAAGTGTCTGTGTGCAGAGAGAGGGAAAGAGAAACGCAATTACTCCTGCTTGATCTGTTTATTCCACAAGTTGGACACAAGTCATTGCCATGACATTTTCATTTTCCTGGATACCCAACTGGGTTCTTATCTCATTTGTGCTGGTGTAAGTGCAGGAGGATCAGCGAGCTTTTCCCCTCATTTACGTTTTGGGAAGTAACAGCAGGAATCAGGCCCATAACCCTTGATCGTTAATTCTGGTTCACCTCGTGCATGTAACAGTGGCTGTCAAAAAGATTTTGGAAAACTGTCAATCTCTGGTAAGAGATAAAATCTTGATTAATAAAAATAATTTAAAGCTGAGTTTGTTCATTGGAAAGAGAGGTCACTGGCACTATGGTGTCAAGAAGCCAATATTTTTCAAACACATGGTATTCTTAGGGGAAATCAAAGCAAAGTCTGTACAGAGCCTCCTGCCAAGTGAGCTAACAACTCCATTTAACAAAACAAAATCATCTTGATGCTTAGAACTCTTTCCTTAACAAATAAAAATCAAAGCAAAATGCAGACCAAAGTGAAATTAGTTCCATGATCAAATCAGAACCTAAGGGCCGAGCTGTGCACATTGAGGAAAGGGGAGGGGGGGATGGAGTTTTGCTTTTAACAAGCAAGAAAGCAAATGGAAATGATCAGCGGTGAAAATTCAGTTATCTGAGCTCCTGTTCCACCCGTCTGTGATTTACCAAGAAGCTGCTTCACAGATCCGAGTCTACAGCTCTGCTCAAACTGAGAAATCCCAGGGACAGACTCCACAGCAGTGGAGCCAAAGACATGGGTGCAAGGGCTACAAAAATCAGGTTACTGCACCTGAACGTGCAGAGCTGCAGAGCATCTCTGGGCTTGGGCCACTGCCCCTCCTGACACCTTCCAGAAAGCAACTCAACCCACAGAGGGCATTCCCACACAGGGCTGAGCATGCCCTGGACTAAAGGGATGCTAAATCTCCTTTTCCACCTCTCAGTACTCATGCTTTCATACCAGTACAATGCACAGGTAAAGCGGGGGAATCTCCCACCAGACAGCAGATACACAGGTGCACCTCACTCCTTGTTAGTTTTTTTTAAACTTTTGATAAATTTAAGAGCACTACAGAGACTTCTTCTCCAAATTTTAATTTGGAGGAACTACACTGGGGCTCCAGCAGGTGCAGTGCAGATCAGTGTGGGTCACCTCCAGCTAGGCTCAGAGCGAAGCTCTAGTACTCTGTATGCTCAGATCGAAACCTAAAATGCCTTTGCATCAAGTTTTCCTTATTGAAGTTACGAGAGGCTATGCCTAAGAAGAAAAAAAAATAAAAGTCAGGCTTCATTCTGTGCTTCTGTGAACTGCGCTCCTGCAGGTAGGAGGATGTGTCTATGTTGCAGATAACTAACTAGCTACATGACAATATGCATTGGAGATGAAACCAAAGCAAATGCCAGCATGATATATTGTGTCAGTAACATCAAAGGAGAAGGGGAGGGGAAGCGAGTGTGAAAATCAAACAGAGTACTTGGGAAAGAAAGCTAATTTTGAGTTTGATGTGCACGAGTGACACTCATTAAAAATTGACGAGTGCATGTGAGAGGATGCCACCTGGGATTATGCAACTGCTAATTAACATTTAACACCATTTTCTAACCTTATAAAATATTCTTAGCCTGCTAAGGCTTCTTCATAACAAGCACAATGAAAAAATCCTCCACCACGCAGCACCTAGCAACAGCAAATGGAATGGGAAAACTTTATGAACTTTTTAAAGCAAAGGAGGAGATACAAAAGGTTTAAAGGGACACAGCCAAGGTAGCACAATCCATGGACAGGGGAACACCTGTGCCTGTGTCCAGCAAAGGAACAAATGAGCAAAGGGACATGGCACTGGGTACAGGCCCTGGTGGGTGAATGTGTGTCCTGGTGCAACCAGCCCCTGGGCCTCTTGCCCGTAGGACTCACTGGATCTTCATAGAATCACGTAATTGTTTAGGTCAGAGGAGACCTCTCGGATCACCAAGCCCAACCCAGCACTGCCAAGCCCACCACTGAACCATGTCCCCAAGTGCCACTTCTATGCCTCCTTAAATACCTCCAGCACATATGAATATTAAATGAATATAAAATCCAGCATGTATTAAACATTTTCCAGCACAGCACCCAATTTCACCCTAAATGACACCCTCCTACTTACTGTAAGCCCCAACTGAGAGTATTATGAGAGGCTTCTCACCCTTAAGATTTAGCATGAGCCTTGCAGTAACTGCTGATTTTCCCTCCCAAACCCATCTCCTGGATTCATGCCACTATCCAGCAGGGAAATACGGGTCTTTAGTCCTTTCTGCAAAGGTGGTCAGAGGAAATACGGACTCCAAAGCACCAGCATCTGTTTCTGCTGTAAGTTCACAGGATTTTTAGGGTCCCAAAATAGTAATTCTGAGAAGCTGGGTAGGAAGCAGTAGCGAAAAAGGGAGAATAACTGAAAAGAGCAGGAGAAAGCAAGGGAGACAGTAAGAGAAAGTGGAGTGAAAGCAGAGAAGGTGACAACAAGACCTGAGCCTGATGGAATGGATCATCAGGGTGAGACAAAGGCAGCACATTTGCTGATTCAGCACAAAGTTTAAGGAGCCTGAGCACTTCGGAGCATTAAAAACCCCTAAACCCAAAGCAACAAAATGTACAGATTACATTTGGGGTTGGCCATTTCTGCTGTGTGTTTACATTGTGTGTTTCACAGTTTAAACAAAGAAAGGAGGGCAGAGGGACAAATCCAAACAGATCCTGCCTTTCCAGGGCCCAACACGAGGCATCCCAGCAGGTCTCCCTGCCCTAACGACAAGATGGGTCTCTGCAGTTACGAGACATTTTTACAAACCAGGAATCTTCCAGAATTTTATATGTCCCAGGAAATACATCCCTTTTAAAAGATAAACACCTAATGATGTATACACTGCACCTTTACGATAAAAGATGGCCCCATGATATCTTTGATATGGCTCTAACTGCAGAATACTGACATATTTAGGTAGACTTTAATTAATACATTGGTATTCATACAGCATGCCCAGGAGGATTTTTGTGTCTTTCTTCACATGCTTCCAGATGAACTTGCTAATTGAATGGTTAAACGCTTTCCACAGAGGCAAGACAGAGATTCTCCCTCTTTTTATTGGGAAAATGGGATTAACTCCTACAAATAATTCTTCAGCACAATCAAAAGCTTTTAAAACAGAGTAATACCTCCAGCACTTTTAGATATCAGAGTTTAGCCATGTTCCTTAAATTTCATAGATACCAACAGCTATTGATGTAATGTAATTTATCTTCCCCCAAAAGATGTGACGTGATGCCTCCCAGTTCTCTGTTGTAATTAACAACTACCCCGGTCCTTCTGTCCTGGGCAATGGATAAGAAGAAATCCTACATTCAGGGAAGGCTGAACACACACAAAACTATAAAGGAGAAGAGTAAAAGAGGGATAAAAAGGGGCTGAATATATAAGCAGCAGGAATATTCCAGCTCCAGCAGAACAAACATGAAAGCCCCAGCCAAGGCAGTCGGGGGACCAGCAGCGTCAGATGCTGCCTCAGCAGACACGGTGAGGAAGCAAAGCAGGGAACCAGAGGAAAAGGAATTTTTAAGCAAAAGGAGAGTTGTTTTCCCTTGCAGAATTCAAAGCAGTGCAATCCCAGATGTTCTGCTTGGGACTGGCCAAGAGTCCACCTGTAGCTCCTGCCCTGTGGATTTCCTGGGCAGGGTCAGGACTGGGGACAGCTCTGGAGTTCCTGGAGCTGTACCAGAGCAGGACACTGCACATCCCAAATGAAAGCTTTAACACACAGAAACTGTACAGAACATATATTTTCTAAAGAGAAAATGAAGGGAATGTCAACATATAAAGAAAGGATGAAACCTCTGTAAATAAGAACATTTTCATTTTTTATGGGCTCTCTCTACAACCAACATCCATATACATTTCCGAGTGTGCCTGCCCTCAAGGTTGGATTTGCAAATCCCAAATCCTCAATATTCCAGTGGCAATTCTCCTTATGAATTGCAAAACCTACACTGAGAAGAAGGAAAGAATGAAGTTTGGATTGCCTTTTTTAAGGATTATTTTTTATCATGACACACCATTGTTTCAAAAATTTTTCAAGTATGGCCTTTCCTGAATCAGCCTCTCTTTAAAATATTAAAATACATTTTCAGATAAGGAGATACTTATTTTGCAGAGAAAACCCAGAAAGATAAAGCTTACTGATTGCCATGAACTGTCATCTTCACAGGAAAGAAGAAAAAAAAAAGATCAAACACAGACTTTAAAGTCTGCCCAAAGCTTCTAACCCTTAAGCTAACAAAAGAAAAATAGTAAATCAGCTTTAAAAATATACTACCCAAAATATTATATTGCTAGGAAAACATGTATCTGAAAACTATTACACCTCAAGGATGAGGTAAGGAAAAAAAAAAAAGGAGGCTCTCACACGTGCCAGAAGGAAATAGAGCAATTAAAAAAGAAACAGGGTGGAAAAGCCTTTTCAGAGGGTGGGGGAGCAGGTTATTTTGATTGCCATGTGCAAATGAGGAAGGATGTGGAGAAATGGCATGCAGGGATGTGATTTTATTTATTTATTTTTTAAAACTCCTGCTAGCCCGTTCTAATACTTTGGCTTTCTATAGTAAAGTAGCATTTTAAGTCTTTTATTCCTTTCTTTATTTTCTAAACATTTGAGTTCAGAGAGGCCCTGACAGTGAATTTTGGAGCTTACTTAGAGCAGGTGGTTTGTTTTGTTTAAGGTCATTGTCAACTATTGATTATGTATTTGTATTCGGCCATATTTCCTTTATCTGTATGTCTCTGTCTCTACCCAGAGGCAAAACCAAAGCCCAGAGCCATGGAGTGGCTTTGCTGTGGCAAAGTGTTGATTCCTTGGTCCACCACATTTGGCAGCTGCTCCAAGGGGAACTAATCCAAGATATATTGGAATAATTAATTCAGAGAGCTAAACCTCTGCGGGTAAATATGATCAGATCCACAACAAGGACACAAAAAAATCACATTCATGGAAAAAAAAAAAGCCCTTTTCAATAACATTTCAATAACATTTCAATAACATCACAGCCTCATACCTGCAAGTTTTCCCTTTGCTTTTTTAGAAATTTCCATTTGAATTTGGTCAATGGGAATTTGAGTAAACCTCTAGATGTGCTGAATGAAAACTCATATAGATTAGTCCAGTAAACTTAAAACATGATGTTTTGGTACTGCAAGAATAAAATAAAGGTACAGTCATTACTGCAGGACACTTCTTGACAGGCTTCTTGCATAAAAACATCATTCTCAAAAGAAAATCAGAGTTTTCTTCAAGAAGAAAATTTAGGGGAAAATAGGTACAGATAAAAAATGTGATTCCCATCTCCTGAAATTACAGTAATACTGAAATCAATACCAAACCCAAAATGTGATGAATTTTTAAGTATTAGGTTATGGAAAACTGTGAAGGAAACAACATTTTTCCTATTTTTACAAGGAAGCTACAGCCAGTGAAGCCAAGGTGCTTTCCACTGAAATACACACCATGTAGGAAGCAGCAGGGATATTTTCATTTTGTTTCCAGTCACTGCACTTGAATATCACCCTCAAATTTACAACTCACATGAGAAAAGGGAGGGTGAGATTTGAAACCCTTCGCGCTTTCCCCCTTGATACCTCCTAAAGCAAAAGGCTCTTGCTATGTACAGTTCATCCAACTTTTCACTGCCACAAACCTTTTTGGAAGCAGGGGAGAAGCACAGTTGTTCCCTACTTGCCACCTGTGGTATTTTGGGTGAGGAACCAGCCTGCAGGTCTCGCGTTGATGCCCAGAGGTGAGGAGAACCACACAGCCCCTGAAACCAAGTATGGGTCGCCTTAGAGTTTGCTTACGAGGTCTTACCCACCCTTGATTTCTGGAGCCATGGGGGAGGCTTTGGGAATCCTGCTGCATCCCTGTGGACCCCAGCGTGGGGGGGAAGATGAGGAGTGTGAAGTCTGTCTGCCCTGAGCCCTCATGGATTGATTATAAAACAAAGGGGGTTTGGCCAAGAAAACATATGCCTGATCTTATGACTTACATTTCCCGCACAACATTCCTCTTACATCATTTGTATTGTCTCTGTTGCACTTTACTGGGACTAATAAACATTCCACACTTACTCTGCAATGTATTTTCTCCCTGCAAGACAGCCTGCTTGCTATTAGCATGTAAACTGCACACTTGCCAGTCAGGCTAACCTCATCAATCTTGGCCAAGGCAGAAGAGCTTGTACCCTCTTACAAGATTTCTGGGATTGCACTTTTAAGTTATTCATCCATTTATTGGAAAGAAAAAAAAATCTTGACGATTTCATCTCAAGGCTTCAAAAATAGGACATATTAATGGAAAGAAAAAGGATCACTTGAGCTATTTTTAGACTCACATTTGAATTTTTTTCCCCGGAGGAATCAATTTTTGTGTTTCCCAGAAGAATATAGTACAATTCCATCCCTGCTTTGAATTAAGAAAGCAGAATGAAGGAATTAAGATTTTTAAAATAACTATCAAAACCATGCCTTGGATTTCTGTGTTTGTGCTCTCGCTCAGCAATGACTCGTCACTCACCCCCTGAGGAGCAGAATAAATTAGGCATGTACCATATTAACAAGCTGCTTACTCTGGGGCTGACTCCAATACCCCTGCACTGTGTGGAGAAACTGCTCTCCATATCTTGAAGAACAGGGCCCTGACTTGCCCTGCAGGACAGGCAGACTCTGTTGGGAAGGGCTTACAGGTGACACCAGGGGAGGAAAGAGGGTCCTTGCTGTCCCTGATGGTCACAGCCCAACCTGGTCCAGCATCCTGGCTGGGTGGGAAACCAGCACAGCAGGTGGAAGGGAAGGATTATAAAACACACCGGATTGAAAAACACATTAAAGACCACCTCGTCCTAATCCCCTGCCATGGGCAGGAACACCTTCCACTAGACCAGGTTGTCCAAGCCCTGTTCAACCTGGCCTTGGACACTCCCAGGGATGGGGCACTCACAGCTTCTCTGGGCACCTGTGCCAGGGCCTGCCCACCCTCAAAAGAAAGAATTTCTTCCAGTATCCAATGTAACCCTACTCCCTGTCACTGGGAAGCCATTCCCCCTTGTCCTGCCACTCCTGGTCCTCTCCATCTTGTTGGCTCCTTCAGGTCCTGGAAGGTCACAATTAGGTCACCCTGAAGCTTCTCTTCCCCAGGCTGAAGAATCCCAGTTCTCCCAGCCTTTCCTCGCAGGAGAGCTGCTCCATCCCTCTAATCTCTCTTTGCATTCTTTTGGGATTTCCCAAGACAAAAACTGCATCTGGGCCACAGGATCCAAGCCCTGCAGATGGGCACGGAATTTGTTGAGATCTTCTGAACTCATTTGTACTTTTTGGGGCTCCACATACTGTAAAACTCAGTTCTCTCATTTTGTGTTACTTGAAAAAGGAATTCACTTTCTTAAAAAAAGACACATGGGCAGCTTTGTTTTGTAGTAGGAAGAGAAAGGCAGAGAAAGATTATGAGCCTCACTCAAGACTGTACAGGAAAACCACCAAAATAATAAAAAGACCTTTTTAAATTTCACCTCTGATATTTCAGAACCAATTCCTGAACTCCTCTAGAGGATTTGTCATGAAGAATTTCAATATGTTCTCTCTGCCTGAATTAACGTGAGACTTCATTAGACAGAAGTGAACTCGAAACCTGAAAGATTAGACCTCAAAGTGCAAAAACATTTGCCATTTCAGAAGCTCTTCTCCTTAGCAGAGCTGCTTCTTTGCAAAGCTTTTCCAGATGATGGTTCCCAAACAGAGGACTGCTCAGAATGTGAACAAAAGCTTTCACCAGTAGGAAGCGGGGGAAAGGCATCCCCATTATTTCATTCTGAGGAGTGGTGTTGTACAGCAATTACTTTGCATAAAGTCTTTAATAATGAGTTAAGAACCCCGAGTTAGTGCAGCAGCCAGGCTGACAGAGCAGGCAATCCATCACAGAAATGATTCATAAATTAAACCATCCCCAACTAAGGCCATCACATATCACTGTGTAATAGCTCCTGAGGAGTCATTATGGGTATTGTGTCAATAATGCATAAACTTCATGACCCTTTTAGCTGCCACCACCCCTCAGATCCAAACAGGAACGGCCCATCCCTCCCTCCTCCATCCTCAGGTCCTGGGGCACTTTTCTCACCCCACAAAAGTCAATGAAAGTGCTGCCATTGATCTCCAGTAATACAAACTCATCTTCCCCTCCACTTAAATCTTACAAACAAATTGAAACTCAGCAGTGCTGCCAAGGCTGAAGCTGGATGCAGAGGACATGGAAAAACAAAGGAAATCCAGGATTAAATACCTGCTTTGCTTGTAGTCCCAGAGCTCTGAGCAAACCATTGTTGGTGTGATACCCAACATGTATTGAGGTGGGCTGGGGCAGTCAGTTCAACTGCTGCTGATTCTGTCAATCCTCCTCAATTTTCTGCTTTCACATCATAGCTCCACATGCAGTTTCATTGGTAAGAATTGAAAAGGCCAAGAGGGAAAGTCCTGTTCAACACGATCTATGAGACTTGGTGGGTTTTTTGACATATCCTACCAAAGCTCCACCAACTACCAGACTGAAACAATGAACTGTCAGCTGAACATCAGCACAGCCAAGACAAAACCAGCTGGAAGGCACCTCCTCAGCCCAAGGGACACAGAAAGCAGTGACCACCAAGGAAAGGTGCTTTTCAAGTGAAGGGCTTTAGATCAAGAAGTAAGTAAAAGCATGTTTTCAACTCTGAAATATATTGGTTAGGTAATAGAATAAGTGAATGTGAAATTCTGAGTCTGATGCTTTACAGCCCTTGTCTGAAGAAAGCTGCTTTGCAGAGGGGTTTTGGTAGAAGAAATAAGATGGACAAATTCACAAATGAATGTGTTACTACTAAACCACAGCATAAGAGGTTATACCTTCATTACTTCAAGGACTATTTCACAGAAGGAAACTGTTTTCCTTTTAAAAAACTTGAATAAGTTAAGCAGCCTGTTTTGCTGCATGCAAGAAACCATCCTGTAACTTTTTATGAAAACACAAAAGCAACACTCGAAATACCACAGGGATTTTGCTTAGAAGGAAGATTTATGAAAGAAAAAAAAAAAATCAACCTTTTTGAGCATAACTTATGCACAAGAGAATTTGTACTTCTTATAAAACCTCTGCCCAAACCCATCAGTTTGGAGGTCTGTTTGAAACAAATGAAAACTAAAATTCTGGGTTTATATACCAAACAGCAGAGTGTCAGTGTGTGCAAGCTCTGGGTCCAGCACAGCCTCGTTACTGCAGCCTCTGCAGGGCATTGCTATTCATCCCACTCCTGCCAGGGTTCACCCACAGAGCACTCACATCAATTACTGCCTCATGGCACGAGGCTCTGGTATTACCTCAAGCAGAGCTCTGCATATCCCAATGCCAAGGCTGCCAAGGTGCAGTCGTGACTTAAACGTTATCATTTACTTTTCACACCCAACAAGCAAACCTATCATTGTCAAAATGGGTAATCAGCCAAATAATCCTGCACTCACTTCATCTGCAGGGCTGCAGTTTGCAGTTCTAATGATTGAGTGGAAGTGTTGGGGTGTTTTAGCAGTAAATATTATTCATAGTTTACTGGAATTTTCCTGGAAACAAAAAGAAAACAATGCGAGTGAGATGATGAATACAAACTGCAAGGAACTGCTCATTCTGGGTTTCTTTGCAGCATTACTCTTCAGGATGGTTCAGATATTTCTCTTTCAGGGATTTTATGCATAGTAAGCAGTAAAAGTAACCAGAAATATTTTCATTGCAGCAGCCTTGTGGATCCACCGGGATAAATCACCTCTTAGAATAGTCACACCAAATACTTCATGTCAGTTTAAACCTCTGGATGCCTAAACCCATCCTTTACTTCACTAGTAATTACTTTTGTAGAAAAAAAGAAATACTACCTGCTTGACAATTTAAGCCAGCAGTGACACATTAATCTTTCTCTTCAGGTAATGCCTCAGACCGAGAGTTGCTCCCAACAGCAAAGCCCTGGTTGGGGAGACACAGACAGGTGAGACATCCCCACACTGGGGAAGGTCACAGAAACTCCCACTCGCCTTGTTTCTAAGTGTTGTTAGCTTTGGCACAGTTACTTTTTCTTTTTCTTTTTTTTTTTTCTCTAAAAAAGGAATTCAGATAGAAGTTTGTTTTCATTTTTTTCGGTGTTGTTTCCATACCTGAGCACCAGGAGCCTTGAACTCTCCCCCAGCAGCTCACTGAGCCCGAGCTGAGGCTGACCTTGATGCTCGCCCTCTTTAACACAAACATACACAAACACATTTTTCTCAGGGTGCCCAAGACCCTGAAAACAATCATTTCCACTTGTAAGAATCCTGAGCACTGAGAATGTTTCAGCTTCTTCCATTCTCATTAAAAACAGCCCAGGATTTCTGTTGCTGTGCAGGTGTCAAAACAGGAACCAGGGAAGGCACAAGTGGGACAGTCACAGTGACAGTGTCAGCAGTGGGTGCAACAGGGACACGGCCCCAAGTGCTGCAAACAACACTAAGTGAGCCCTGACAAATGCAGCCAGGAGGAGTTGTAGGAGCAGAGCCTCTTCCCCACATCACACAGGAGTGTGGCAGACGAGGGCACAGCACTGACTTCTGCTCTCCCACAGCACATTCCCACCAGCACCACGCTCAGGTGGATTTGTGTGCTCCCTGAGACCCTGATTTTCCATCTGACACAGCTGCACAGGCACTGAAGTCTCTTAACTGCTGCCCTTGGAGCACCAAGCTGGTGTCAGAGTACATATATAACTTTTTTTAGGATAATTGGTGGTGGGAGAAGCAGCCAAGTCTGGAAGGTGCACAAGCTGCAAGTGAGCAAGTCTATGGGGGGAGTGTTTGTTGTTGTTCTCTGTAGGTTTTTCCATATACAACCACATGGACATGGAATCTGAGTTGTATTTTATAGCCCCACAGCTCTGCTGCTTTGTCACCTGCCACTCTCAGGTTTTATGCCTTGGCACTGGCATCACGTGGCCTGACACAGTCAGGCTGAACATGAAAATATCCCTGTGCGCTGGTTTGTGTGAGAGAAAACACCTTCACACAGTCTGTCTATTTTCAAGCGTGTTTGGTGAAAAATTACATCCACAATTCAGTTCATGTTGAACTGAGTTTCCTGCAAACTTAAATCCAAAGGTTGCTCTGTATCTGAAACCCAAGATAACCAACCAGGCTGGGAGTAACCACTGGACACACAGCCCCTACCTGGGCTCTTCAGAGGGGAGAAATAACTTGCCCAGTGTAAGAATTTTCCTTTTCCTGAGGTTTTTTGTGTACCCAGATGCACAACAAACCTTACTTGATCTCTCTGCAGCGTTTCCACTGTTTCTTATTCAGATGAGAACACAAATGCAATCCGCTGGCTTCACGTCTTTGCTTCTTACAGATTGACTTTTTTATACCCTTACCTGGCCTAGTTCCATTTATTAGGAACATATAAAAAAATGATTGCCTCCTATAACTCTTCTTCAACAATGTCTCCAGCCTGAAGGCTTCATGAAGTTATAAGCAAAGATTTATATGTAATAAATTATTGAAAATGAAAAATATCTCTCTCTGACAAAAGCAGTATATCTCAGGTAACAATGACTTTTCTAGTGAAAGGGAAGATAAAAGTGTATTTAACAGGTATTCTGATACCATAAAGTAGAATACAATATTTGCATACTCAAATATATTACAGAAAAACGTGATAACTCAAATCTGACATTAAGAAATGACTTTCTGTTGTAAATTGGAATTCCAAATAAAACAATAGGCTGCACCAGACTTATACAGCTACACAGTCCAGCTGGCAAAGAGAATCTACTTACAGATTTAATAAAAAAACTAAACTAAACAAAAGTGTATTACTGTTAAAGGAACAAAGGCAATACTAGAATGAGATTTCCTGCCTTTGTAGCTCATGCCTTCTCCCACATATCCACTCCTAATTTTCCCCTAGGAGTCCTACACCCACACCCCTCCCTCAGTTCAGATGGTCCCACCTTTTGTCCAGAGAAGCTATAAGGTGGATTAAAGCTTATTTTTCATGCAGGGCTTCATTCTTTGCTGCATTTGGCCAAGACTCTTCCCTGACAGAACTTGACCTAATTCATACATGATTTTAATGATTTTATGTATACAAACACATTAATAGACAGTAAAGATATACTATCTAGATTCATTATGCTAGAAAACAGCTCTTGAGATTCAAACTCCAAAGATGGTTCTAAAAACTATCATCACATGTGGGTTTTATATTTTTCTTTCCAATGAGAATAAATCCATTTATACTGTACTGGCAGTTGACTTTGTCTCCACAGTTTAGGATGAGATTCAAGTAGTTTCAAATAGTTTAAACTATTCCTGTATCTTAAGTTGCAGAACCTACAAATGTCCATAAAACTGTCCAAACAGAGTTTATATCCCCATTACACAAATAACACATCAAGCATGGAAGCCAAAATAAGAATGGCACTTTCCCAACAACAGAACTGAAATAATATTGAAATAATACAATATAAAAACCTCATAAGCAGTTTCTTCTAAACTGCAGTCTTAAAAACTTGTGCTATGGTTTTACTACAAAATGTTTCAGTCTATTATATTGATAGAAAATTTTTCTAGCAAGTTGTTTTCATTCTCATTAAATGGAAATCAGAAACACTCTCATAGTTGGGAGGCTTCTCAGGAAGCTCCTGAAGACCAGAAAAGGAGCTGCATGATGACCAGGCAGGAGGACTCCAGGTGTGTCCCATACCCCTGGTCACTCATTTATAGAACACAAAAGGGAAGAGAATAAAATGAAAAATACAATGGCAGACTGAGAACAAAACTGTGGCTTCCATAACACAGCTGGCCCACTGCAGCAGCAAACTAAATCTGGTTCCTCAGAATGGCCCAGTAGCCCTAAATTCCCCCAAACAGGCACCTCCACATGGTCCTCATAGGTCCCGTTCTGTCCAACCTCAGCACACTTGCACAGTTCTAGGAATGCACCAAAAGAACCACTTTTTATTTCCAGACTCAGCTTTCTAGCTCCACACAAAATTCCCTGCAATTCAGATTTGCACTTTGCATTTGAAAAAGAAAAATTAAAACACAAAAGCCACACCATTTTCCTTTCCAATTGCACATTTTTGCAGAAAAGAAGTAAACTTTCTTCCTCCCAGTACCTCTGTGGATGCTGAAATGCTGTATCTCTGTATAAATCCAGAGCTCCAGCAGATGCCCAGGAGATTGTCCCATTCCCAGGAGAGCTTTAGGTTTATCTTGATCAGTTTATTGCCTTCCTCACATTGATTTTTGACAGCATGGCAATTTCATTTTCAATCTAAAAACCCTGACAGTTGGGTTTGGGGTTTTTTCATGCTGAATATATTACTGGCCATGAAGTTCCTCCTATGGAGTTTTCCCAAGGAGGATGGGGGGATTTGCTTAGCCCTGAGAAAAGCCCCATTTCCAGGGGCCAGCCAGAAAACAGAAGCTAATTTAGTTTCTTCCATCAGCAGGTTGGACCATAAAGACATGCAGGAAGTAGACCTGCAAGGAAGAAGGTGTCATCATCACATACTCATTCTGAGGAGAGTGTCTGGCTTTAATATCTTCATAATCACTATTTACCACTTAGAAGGTGCCCCAAGCTATTGCCAATTTATAGCAGATACCCACACTGAGCAATAATGGCTTGTCCTATGATAAAAAAAGATTTATTGTCAATATAAATATACTTACTGAAGCAGATTTTCTCAAATCTTTATTTATAAGGCACATCAGATAGCCCAATAAGAGAAAAGAAATATTTCTATGTATCAGTTTTCACTTCATTTCCTAGTAAGATTACAGAGCATCAGGGACACCAGGATCACACCAAAGGCTACATATTCTAATTTCAGAGAAAACAAAACACTAAGAAGAAAAGTATCTCTACAGAAATCCATGCAAATTAATCTCTATGCGCAGGTTTGGCTCTAAAATGCACCTCAGACTTCAAAAGGGATGGAGTCGTGTTGATGGACCCCATGGAGATATTTATCTGATAAAAGAGTTTCAAATTACCCCCTCCCCCTTAAGATATTATTTTATAATGTACTTTAAAAAGCCCTTGCCCTTGGTATTCACCAAGCAGTAGTGGATGGTGCTGAAATTAATAAATAATAGAGCCACTAGCAACACCCTATTGATTTTCTGCCGGATTTGTCTGTCTCCTCAGAATTTTAAGAACTGTTTAAACAGATATATCCATTATGTGTTGGAAAGAATTTTAAAACTCCCCAGCAGGGCTGTACTTGATGACATATTGACAGTATCTCAGCCTGAAATAATTTTGGACCCTCTGCTTACATTGTCTGCAGAAACAGAGCCAGAAACACCCAACTGAAGGGCAAAGGGAAGGTCAGCTGCCTAAAGCACTCACCAAAGCAGCTCTGCTTGAACACCACTGCTTCAACCCTTGGCCATTAGTTTGTGAAGACAGAAGCAATTCCTGTTATCAACTGTACAAGTAAAATTATTAAACCATCACACTGTTCTTCCAACGAAAAAAGAACGCCCTGAGGACTGAGATTTTAACTCTGCTGCTAAAAAACTGAGGAGTTCTTATCTTCATTTGCTAATATAAACAGAATACCTTCACTAATTCCCCAAAGCAGTTCCCAGCTCCTTCCCAAAGCCTTCCTAAAGTTCCTTCCCCGGGCTCTGCTTCTATTGTGGCACATTTGAAGAGATCCTTTAATGCATTAAAACTGGAAGGCTTCATCTTTTCCATTTGAAATGCAGGGCACTGGAACACTGACACCTGGCTAATAGAATGGGATGCTGTGGTTTCACAGCCACTCACCAAACCTCTGGAAACTGAGGGAATTTTTTACATTTTAATGCACTAGTTTAATAGAAGAACATGTAAGAGTTTTGGTTCAACTTTATCAGGAGACTGAAACAAGAACATGTTAATCAGCTGTGTAAATGCTCCTCCTTGCACTGATCTGATTTGCTGCTCCTTTGCTTAAGCAGAAATGTTTTCCTCATTATGGTCCTGATTAAGAAGTTTGATGTGCTGACCTTGAATATCGAATTAAGCTCCCCGCTGCAAGCCAAGCATCCTATCTTCTCTAGTGGCTTATAAATTCATTAGCCACTTTAGACAGAGTTTTAAAATTTGCTGACACTAAATTCATTCAATATGGAACAGAACTGGTAAGATTTATGAGGCAAATCTGCAGTTAAGTCAAACACGCAATCTCCAGGTGACTTCCACCAGGAATCCCTTCCATCTAGGTCTTGCCTTGTTTTTCAAACAATGCCCTATTAAATTTCAGACTCTTAATTATCTTCTCATTTTCCAGGCAGATGATCAATACCAGAGGACAGACAGCAGTCTGACAGCTGCTGGACGAGCCCGAGCCAGGAAGGCGACAGCTCTCCCGGTGCCGGATGGCTCGAGACAGTCGTGGTGCACACCCTGCCCCAGTTCAAAAGGAATAACTTTAGTGTAAGGGTTCACTTGCTGCTCTGTAGTGAAAATAATTTATTTCAGATGCCATGTTTTTGAAGCTGCTGGATCAGAATTTTAAATCCTTTTGCCATCTATATTCCCCAAGGGCAGGAGAACTGAATCAAGGCTCTTTTTCACTTTCATGAATTCAAGACTTTGACAAGAGTTCACAGGGAAAAAACCAAAATTTCTGAACATCAGGCAAGTCCTCTGTGCCTGGTCTTTGCTTAACACACTTCATTTTCATTTTGGCAGAGTATGTTTTGTTTGCCTTTAAAAAGGGGCATTTGATATCAAACAGGAGTCATCAGCTAAAAAGCAGCTCCACCAGCAGTGCCAGCCTCATCTAACACATGGGATAAAAGTCACAAAGGAAAGTTAATTCAGTCATTTGTGAAGGTACTTAAAGGGGATGTCAGGATGTAAAGCCTGCTCACAACACGAAGGGCTGAGGAGAGGGAGACAGAGGGTAACAGTTACTATCGGAGTAATACTCTCCCAAGACTAATTTATCCGATATAAGGAAAAGTATGTGCCGCAAACCTTCCTGCTGACAAGATTTAACCAAGCAGATACACTGCAGAGCAAGGGTCAGTGTGAGGACACAGAGGCACCTAAAATATCCAGCAGGCTCCCCTAAGCACTCAGCTGAGCCCATCCTCTCTCACCCTGCACACGGTGTGTGCCAGCAGCGGCTCCCACCGTATGGCAGCGAGGAGGATGCCGGGCACTTGGGCTGCATCCTGGCCAGGAACCGCAGCAGCAGCAGCTGCCACGGGGATGGCTCTGCCTTCACATGGAGCATTTTGCTAAATACTGAGCATCAAAGCAGCTGTACAACTCACAGCTCCAGGGGGGCTCATAGCAAGACTCTTGGAAGTCTGGCGTCAGCCTGTAAGTTAGTTTGGATAAGAGCATCCAAAATGCGAGTGGCAGACGGGATGCTTAAGCAACTGATGCAACCCGGAGCACAAAAATACTTTTATTTTGTGTGGAGTTTCACTTAGAGCCAATTCTGCCTCAAAGAGATACATCAAAATGGAATACAAACATAAGTAAAATTTTGATACACTGATAGAAAACACTTACAAATAATTGGAAGGGAAATGTTTATCTGGAGACAGATTCCAACTGGCCTGAAGAAAGAGTGGCATCAACAGAACCTGATACTACTGTGCAGTTGACTTGCCTGTTCTTACAGCTGTTGGAGGGGAAGCAGATATATCTAATGTCCACAGTAACTGCTGGAGCTGCAATTCCAACCAGGATGGCAAAGGGGAAATAGGGGTCATACCTTGACCTTGCAAGCAAAGAAAATAGAGAGTGTAATTACAGTCCACAAAAACCCAACATGCAAACAGGGAAGGACAGCAAAAGGACTTTATCCCACATTCCAGTTGACATTTCTAAGATTTATGACAGAAATGAAGGTTTATAAGAAGTGTCTCCCAGCTAATGACATCAGAGAGGAGCATGACCTTCACTAACCCAAGTAAAAGTGAACCTAAATAAAACAGCCAGTTAAAAATGAGAAGAGAAAGGTGAGAGACCGCCAGTCATTTGTGCTTCTTCTTGAACCAGAAAGTGAAAGGAGGGGAAAGAACTGCACTTATCCCTGAATGGGGGACAAAACATAACCTACAGTTTCTACCACAGCCAATCCTTCCCTGGGCAAATGCAAATGGCTTTAATACACAACAAAGCCTTTCTTTTGCATTTTGGCCACTGCACATTTGATAAAGTATGAAAAAGTGTCTCATTAATGCCATAAACCTGCTTTATGAAAACCAGAAATCACATACTGTGGTTTAGTTACATGTAAAAAGAGAACAAAACAGCAAAACACACCACAAAAAGTTGTACCTTGTATCCAAGCATTTGTGAAAAGCAACCAAGACTTTCTCCTCTGCTTTTTAAAAATATTTTGCACTTAATCTACAGCAGCATGTCTAATATTATGGAATGAAATGTCATAGCAACCAAAAATACCATCTTCAAACATAATTTTATCCTTGTCCTCTACCACTTTCTCTTCTCTTCTGTTTAATGTCATTGTGCTCGCATTTGATATTCCCTTTAACAACCACCTGCTTTTGTTCTAAAATAACACCAGAGCATTTTGCTTGCATTTATCATGAATAGCTGGACCAGATGATCCTTGACATCACCTTCCAACCCCTTCTTTTATGATTCACCTCTCCCATTGCTCCCCTTCCCCGATTTATTTATTAGACTTTATTCCCCAGTCGCTGCCTAGTGCCACATACAAGCTGATCAGTCACCTGGGTGTGTCCTGCCAGGGCTTCATTTAAGATTTTTAGCATGAAGCTTCATTTAAGATTTTTTAATTGAAGCAGACGCACAAAATGTGTTTGTGGAGTGTGGTCTGTTTAAGAGATGCTCATCTGAGAACCTTTTCCTTCACCATCAACTCTATTTAGACAAAAACATTCCTATTGACATGAAGATGGACAAACTGGGTGGGGAAAGGAACTTGTTTTTTCCCCTTTTTTTCCCCATATTTTTTTATGCTGAGTTTCTGAAAAAGAAAAAGCAGAGACTTGACACAACAAGTCCAAGGTCTGTAAATATTTTGTGCTCTGAAACATGTGCTTTAACTAAACACATATGAAAACACAGAACTTCCATCACAACAGTGAAGGTTCAGTCTGTGGTTCAAGTGAGTGAGCACTGTCTGCACATGTGTCATGAAATAAAAAAAATAGTTTATTAAGCCCCTCAACTCTTAATTTATTTTGATTCAGATCTGGTACTAAACCAGGAACCCAAAACCCAACAGGAAAAACTGAAGAAAACCTTAGAAAAACTAGAGATTTGCGTCCACTGCCAGATGGTTTAACAGCAATGAAAAAAATATTTAATGACAGTAAGATCTGAAAGAAAGATACAAATAGTAGAACATAAGGTTTTTCAAGTAATTGCTTAACAAGTTTCTAGAGGGATTAATAAGACACATCTGCTCATGCTAGCTGGAGATCCTGCCCGTGGCCCAGGGGCTTTCCTCCAGGCCCAGGTCTGCATTATTCCATGAGAATCTCGTGGTGTTTAATGTATTTCCCACCAGTGCCCTCCTGTGAGGGAGGGAAACACTGACCTTCCTATTTTGTCAAGAAACAGGGATGGTGAGGGCCCTGTCTGGGCTCTGGGGGAAGGACAGTTCTGCTATCCCAGGGAGTTCATGTGCCACATTGTGACCTCATGTGCCCCCAGTTCAGGCTTTCCCAGGCTGCTGAACGTTTCCTTGTTGGAACTCTTCCTTTTTTCTCTTTTACCTACAGTGAAGTCTCAAATTCCACACCTTCCCTGGCTGCTGTTGGACATCTGTGTGCATTCAGAATTATCCACCCCCTTCTCAAGCGTTAGAAACTCTGAGAACAGTTGGAGTTCTTTCAAGTTCTCCCAGGCCCTACAACCTCATTTCTATTACTATTTACTTTAGCAAATAGCTACTTGTTTACCCCTTCCTCAAGTTAGCACGTTTTCCATCCCCTTCCAAGCTCTGAGAGGGATGCTGTGCTCTTTTCCAACATGATCCCATCAGGGCTGCTCTCACCCCACCAACCAGCTTCCCCTCTGTGATTTAACCATCTCTGCAATGAAATAATTACCAGTTCTCTCACCTTTTCCAACATCAGTAAATCTCAGTCAGCCCTCATTAGTGTCACCCTCTTATCATAGCACACAATATGACTATCAAAATTATTTCCTGAATCCTTCATACTCTTATTAAAAGTTAGAAACATCTTCTGGATGGAAGAGTCTTAAATATTGATATGTAATTTACAGTTTAGTGTTGCCAAAACAAATTCTTTCTCTATCCATCCAGAAACATGAAAGTATATAAAATATATGGCATAAACTGGTTTTAAGTCTGTTAAGCATGGGCTGCTCTGTTTCTGGTTTGAAGGGGGAGCTAATCAATAAGAAGGTATTGCCATAATAAAACCACAACCATAAAATCTTGACTATCTTCAAATACCCAGCTTTTAAAAGAGATTACCTTTTTACATGATTATCTGGATTTTAGGAATAAATCCTTCCCTGTGAGGATGGGCAGGCCCTGGCACAGGTGCCCAGAGAAGCTGTGGCTGCCCCAGCCCTGGGAGTGTCCCAGGCCAGGTTGGACAGGGCTTGGAGCACCCTGGGCTGGTGGGAGGTGTCCCTGCCCATGGCAGAGGCTGGAACTAGATGAGGTTTAAGGTCCCTTCCAAACCAAACCATTCTGGGATTGCATGATTTTGGGTTAATCTACAGTCAAGTCTTATTTAGCTGCCATTTAAAGGCACAAGCACCTCCAGGTGGGTTAGAGATGTACCACATCAATATTGAAAAGCACACTTGGTCTTAAATTACTGAACACCAACATACTGAAGGGGTTTTGTTTCCAATTCATGTTGTTCCAGTGCTGCTGTCCTCACCTCCTTGCCTTTTCCAAAGGTACATTCATAAGGGATTTAATTGGTGGAATCAGAAAAATGCTAAATGTGGCAGAGATTCCATTTCCAAGCACAAACCTCAGAACAACCTCCATGAACACACAGACTTCAGTTCTGTGGTGAAATCCACTTGCTCCTGTCCCAGCCCAAAGGAAGACAATTTGATTAAAGGAAGCAACAGAGTGGCTTAAACTAAACTTTAAGCTCTAAGGTAATCAATCAGCCACTAAAAACCACAGAAAAATTAGCTGCAAAATTATCTAGTCCTCCAGCTGCTCTGGATTCATAACCACATCCTGCTTTGCAGCCTGACTCCAGCAGAGCTGAGATTCATGTTCTAGCAATAAGGAATGTTGAAGCCAACCAGCCCCACTCCTTGTGCCCAGGGTCACCCAGGACAGACATCCCCAGCTCCCACCTCCAGCACTCATAGCAGGGCTGTGGCACAAAGAGGGGATTTGTAGGACCTGGCCCAATTTCCCTGCCAGGGAGACCTGACTTTGCTAGAAAGGTTAAATCCCCCATTTAGGTTAGTAAAAGTGCACAGGCTGTTTTTATTTTTGTATTAAAGAGGTCCTGCAGAGCAGCCTTGTATTTCCATGATCTCCTGACTGCCCATGTCAGAGATCCTGAGCAGGTTAATGAGAACCAGGAATCACAGAATCATGGAATGGATTGGGTTGGAAAAGCCCTCCGAGATCAAGTCCAACCCTTGGGCCAACTCCAGTCCCTTTACCACATCATGGCACTCAGTGCCACGGCCAAGCTCAGGTTAAAAACTTCCAGGGATGGAGAATCCACCCCCTCTCTGGGCAGCCCATTCCAATGCCTGAGCACTCTCTCTGCAAAGAAGTTTTTCTGCTCTCCAACTTCAATTTCCCCTGGCAGAGCTTGAGCCCCCCGTGCCCCCTTGTCCTATTGCTGAGTGCCTGGGAGAAGAGACCAACCCCCAGCTGGCCACAACTTCCCTTCAGGCACTTCCAGACAGTGCTGAGGTCACCTCTCAGCCTCCTCTTCTCCAGCACAAACACCCCCAGCTCCCTCAGCCTCTCCCCACAGCACTTGTGCTCCACTCCCTTCTCCAGCCTCGTTGTTCTTCTCTGGCCCCGCTCCAGCCCCTCAATCTCTTGCCTCAACTCAGGGGCCCAGAACTCAACACAACACTCAAGGTGTGGCCTCCCCAAGGCAGAGGGGAAGGGTCACTGCCCTGGGCCTGCTGGCCACGTTAGTTTTGATACAGGAAAGGATCCAATTGGCCTTCTTGGCCACCAACATTCCTGCAGAGCACAGCCCCAGCTGTCTTCAACAGACTTGTCCAGCACAGCCAGAGCAGACCCCAAAAAACATCAAAATTTCAGCTGGCAAATTCAGTTCTGATCAGAAATAAACTCTGCTCATCCCTAATGCATTTAATTCATGGACTGGATTTCAAGGTGCCTAGGCACACTTTAAATGCAACAAATATGATGCTGGCTTTCTTTCTCCTGAAGTAAAGAAAAGTCTGATAAGGAGGGAAAAAAATCAATTTTTGTCATGAGGCAACTTTAAGTTAATTTAACAATATTTCAGGATGACTGCACAGGGATTATCAGACTGTCAACTACACAAGTTACAATCCCTTTACAGTCTCATGCTGCACCTTGGGATCTGCTCATTGTTCTGGTCTCCTACAAGTAGTTTGGAAGCCTTGCTTGCACATGATTATTTTTTCTCTGTTTGTCCTAATTTTACTTGAAAAATTATCCCATAAACGTTTCTAAGTAGGATCAGTGTTTGCAATAAAATCAGAAGGTGCTTTGTGCTGTGGTGGTTATTTCAATTTTCTTTTACGACCTAAACTTCCGTTTCCAGTAGCTAATTAATTCAGCAACAGAATTTTATAGTTCTGCTGGAGGAAGGAGGGTTTCTTGGAGCTCTCTGCCCTGCAGAAGGCAGAGATGCCAACATTCATCCTTTGTGCAGCTCCCCTTATCTCCAGCTCAGGAATATGTTTTATTTAGAAGGATGAGTAATGCAGACCTCAGTCCCCATATCTGCCTTTCTCTTTTTTAGACTCATGTATGACGCCTTCAAGAGCAATGTACCACAAAGAAAATGAACTTGAAAGAAGATGGTGCCATCTATGCAGTAAAAGAGTTTATGTTTGAGGATATTCATATCTTCTTACATCACTGACACAAAGGACAGAGAGAAAAATCTGCCAGCAATCAGCAATGGAGAGCTGGGAGAGCTCTAATCTGAATCCTCAAGGGAAATTTAGCTAGACAAATTAAAGATCCCAGTTTAGATCTTAGCTGGTTAAAAGAGCATAAAAGGGCAACAACAATCAAGTTTTGGGTTTAATGGTGCCCAAATCCCATCACTTACTACAATCATTTTATGTCCTACGATTGGTTTATGTTCTATACAGAACCAGACACAAGCTCTGCTCACCACACAACCTCTAAAAGCATTTTCTGCCTCATCCTGTGCTTGACCATCCAACTGCTGACCAGACCTGACATAAAACTAAGCTTTAAAACCTAAGGCCATGTTGGGTTACTTGTCTGCACCAAGGCTTCAAGCTCATATGGTAAACTTTTGTGTTGTTTTATTCCATTTTAGATAGTGAAAAGATCACAGAGTCAAGGAATCATTTAGGTTGGAAAACACCTCTGAGATCATAGAGTCCAGCCTGTGCCTGATCTCCAGCCTGTGCCTGATCTCCACCTCATCATCCCCAGCCCAGAGCATGGAGTGCCACATCCAGTCATTCCTTGGACACCTCCCGGGGTGGGGACTCCACCACCAACCTGGGCAGCCCACTGCAACTTTTAACAACCACTTCTGTGAAGGAACTTCCTCCTGATGTCCAA
This sequence comes from Sakesphorus luctuosus, assembly GCA_013396695.1. NCBI lineage: Eukaryota > Metazoa > Chordata > Aves > Passeriformes > Thamnophilidae > Sakesphorus > Sakesphorus luctuosus. The sequence goes on along the minus strand of VWZD01004846.1, from coordinate 468,197 downwards.
CCTGAACCTCCCCTGGCACAGCTTGAGGCCATTTCTTTTGATTTTATTGCTGGTTTTCCCAAGAGCAGAGTCCAAGGGAGAGTGAGAAGGTCCCCCCTGAGCCTCCTTTTCTCCAGACTGAGCCTCCCCAGATGCTCTTTACAGCCCTTACTCTCCAGACCCCTCCCCAGCTGCACTGCCTTTCTGGACTTCTCCAGAACCTCAACGTCCCTCTTGAACTGATGGGCCCCAAACTGGAGTCCATTGATGAGCAGGAAGAGTTACAACAATCATACAACAGGACAAGGGGAAAGCCACTAACATGCACCAGAAGTACCAAAAGATATTCACCCTAACTTCCTATTCCACAGTCTTGAGAACTTCCAAGCACTAAAAGAGTCTCTCAGAAGAACCCCAGGAATTGTACTTTGTCAGCATAATACTTTCAGACCTGTCAAAAGCCCCCTTGCATGCTACTCAAAGCTTAATTTTCTTTGGAATTTGCTCACAGACTGGTGAAAGAGGTAACATTTACATGGGAGGTTTATGGCCCTTCCCCAGGAAACATTACAGAAATTACTTTAGAACACACAAATGGGTGTGAAACCAAGGAGAAAGTGCACACAAAAATGACAGTGTTTAATTTCAGGTCAGTAAAAAATTAAGCTAAGTGAAAGAATCCAGGTTTTAAAATCTGTCTTGATGAGAGAAGAGATTTCTATCTAAGTAACTCTGCAGCAAGGTGAGAGTTGTTTTACCATTTTAAGCCTATTTATCCCAAACCCCTCAGTTTTCATGGGGCAGTTTAAGTGCTGCTGTTCTCAAACTTTCCCAGTCTCTGTGTCTACAGCACAGGCTCAGTTCACTGGTTTAACTCCATCAAGGGCCTGAGGACATTGCCAGGAGCCACTGCAGAGCCATTCCCAGAGCCAGAAGTTGGGCAGAAGGGTTGGCCACAGCCAATTGAGCTAATTGAACATATTTCACTTACCCTGGTACTTAAGAGCCAGAGATTCCAAGTGTGCTGGTGAATAAAAGAACATCTGCCTGATAACATCCATTTCGTGTGAGTTACAAGTTTCAGAGAGCAATTACACAGCATTTTTGTTTCAAATCCAAATCAGATGTTTAAACAATTCTGTGATTGCACAATTATCTTGTTTTATGAGGCAACCCAAACATCATTTAACAAGATTCGAGTACCACTGTGTATTTTCAATTTATTAACAAAAATACAGAAGCCAAGCCCCCAAACATGGCAGGGAGAAGCAAAGGAAAAGGATACCAAGGCAATGGTGAAGACAACAGTGTTGGGAAAACACCACTCCCCCACCTCAATGGGAGCAGAGATGCTCCCAGATCTGCTTTGCTGCTGCAGGGTTATTAAACATGCAGTGGCTGCTGATGAAGCAGAGGCACAAAGAGAAGCCAAGGCAGCTCATTCCCACCAGCTTCCCCATAACTCTCACCTGCTGAGGACATGGGGAGGGGCAGAAGAGCCCGTTCCACAGCATGGCACATATCCAAGCACCAGGAGAAGCTGCTGCACTTAAAGCTCTCCTTGATTTTTGGTCCAGTCTGGGGCTCTCATCTGCAAGCCTGGTCAGGCTACACAGCAAATTATGAATGCATAAGGATGGACTCTGTGATTTTGGGTGCCTTTTCCAACCTCAATGATCCTGAGATTCTGCAATTTTTTTCTCACAGAAAGTCAGAAAATTAGAGAGACAAACACATCATTCCTTTATCTGGGTGCTCAGAGACTTCCCATGACCTGTTACAGCACCAAGGGGGGAACTAGGAAAGGATTTCAGCAGTTCTGGGGTCCCTGAGTTACTTGGGGAGCTGCAGCAGAGCCCAGAGTTTCCTCACTCGGACTTTATCCAAATGGGAAATTGGGAAGCAGAACAAACCAGATGCTGCCTTGGAGAGGAGAGAGCCTGAGTAGACACAAACATAATTCTGTTACTCGGGAATTAATTCTCACCAAAACATATTTCTGCCACATTGAAATTGTAATATTCAGCTTCCAAATCCACAAAACTCATTCCAAGAGTATTCAGTACAATTACACTACTAAAAAAAAAAAAAGCTTTGATTTATCACATCTCATTTATGTAACTTCCTTCTACAGTCAAAAGCTAATTTAGTGTTTTCTAACAGAAGATTTCCAGTGTTACCGTATTGAATTAAGCAACAACACTCATAAGTCAAGGCCAGCTCTCAATCCTGGAGCAGTTTTGCTGAGCAGGGCCAACAAACAGGATTTTAAATGCTCACATGAACCTTCCAGTTTTCAGTCCAGGAGCACAAACACATTCCATGCAGGAACAACCAGTCGTGACCTTCACCTGAAGAACGAGAGGTTCCAGATTTCCATTTTTAAGTTGAATCTCATCACATCCCTCTAGGCTTTAGCAAGATATTTTAAGACCAGGCTTTTCCTTAGGAGGTCATGAAGTACATGATCCCTGCTATGTAACTTGTGCTGTCAGCAACCAGCTGCTCAGTGCAGGGTTTAGTCCTCCATCCCTGCTTGGACTCATCTTTCCTTCTCAGGATTCCCAAGGGCTGGCAAATCAAAACTCTGAAAAACTCCACCAAACCAGGCTCTTTTGCAGTGAAAGAGCAGGAGAAGGCAGGAGTCAGGACTAACAGGTCCCACTGAACAATGTAGCCTGAAAAATGTGGCAGAAATTGAGGACTGCAGACAGAAGGGTGTTTTGAGAACAATGACAACCTCAAACCTCACACATAATTACAGCCAAAAATAGCTGCTTACTAATTTTTCTGTCACTAGTACTTCTAGTGAAGAGCCATTACTCTACTCAGTTTTATGGAGGAAAGGAAATGTTTATGGGAACAAAATAATTTAACCATTCATCCACATTTAGGAGATTTGAGGTCCAAGAAACACAGAGAACAGTGAAATATGTACTGCATTTATTTTTGTTTCACCACTGAGTAATTTTCATGAGCAGAGTACTCTGGGCTGACCTCCTTTCTGCAAGGTTTATTTTCTGTATGGCACAGAAAATAATCCAGCAACACTACAGGGACAGTCCAGAGGACTGAAAGGTCTCCCAGAGCTCTAACTTTTAACACTGATTTTCTGGACTTTTGGTAGAGGTTATATGAGTCTACATAATTTGCAAACTCATTTCCTCCTGAGTCATCTTTTATTTACTTTTTTTCTCTCCTCTCTGACTTACAGACCTAGCTTTGTGACTAAACAATTTTGGTAAGCCTTGCAATCAACAGGATTAAACAGTGTGTGTTGGGTGAACTACAGACAGAATTCATTTGTCAGATCCCCAGTGCCCTGACTTTAATCAGGGGTAATAAAGCCAGCAGTACTGCTAATCCAATCAGCAAGTCCAAGGAAAGAATAAATTTGTTACTGCAGTTCAAAAACTGCCCTTTCACTGTGCAAAGCAGAAGTGGAATGAAATTCTCTCCCTTTTTCTCTCTCACTCCAAAGGTCCCTAATGAACAGAAAAGGGAGGAGGCAGAGGAGTTGCATATCAAAGCCTGGTTGTCCCTTGAAATATGACTTTAATTATTAATACGTGTGATGTGCTGAGCAAAGGCAACATGTTTGAGGTCTTGCAAGCTTACACTGCAAAATGGGATGTTGCAAACCTGCATCACTCAACACCAAGGAGAATGCCTTCTCAAGACATTCCTCCTAATGAATCGTTGACCTGAATACGGTATTTTTCTACTCTGTTCGGAAAAAATTATTTCAAAACTTAAGCTCTTTCTTTTCCCAGGAAATGGTTGTCTGTGAACAGCTGCTTCTTTAATTCCTGTTGCAGAGGGGCAAGGTGCAGCTCAGAGCACTGGGAAGCACAGGAGGTTGCAAGGACTGCACAGGTCACGATGATTAATGGGCACCTGCTGACTCTGCTGGCTCGGAGCGGTGCCAGGAGCTTCCCCAGCTCACCTTCAGCAGATATGGATGGCAGCACTTCTCTGAAGCAAAGCAAAAACTGAGAAGCCTTTGAATTCCAGCTTTAACTCCCCTACACTGTTCCAGGAATGGCCATGGAATCACAGAATGCTTTGGGTGGGAGGGAGCTTAAAGATCCCCTTGTTGCAACCCCGTGCCATGGGCAGGGACACCTCCCATTAGAGCAGGTTGCTGGTTGTCACTGGGTTTGGAAGAGCTATGATAAATATTGCAGCTATTAATGGTATCTTTCTTCCAGTCATTTGTTATGTGTGGTTTAGCAGGTTGAAGACTAAAGCCACTCCCTCCTGGTGGGGACAGACTCCCAGATTTTATAATTCTGTGCTTTTCGCACACAACACACACTGAAAAATCCCTTGGTCTTCTCAATGCCAAGGCAGGAGCTTCACAGGCAGCTCTTAAAGAGGGCAAGGACTAAAATAATAAACACCTTATATGGCATAAATTCATGCCAGATTTTTTCTGAAAGAACTACAGCAATAGAAGAGCACTGTGGACCTCACCTACTTTATGTCATGTATTTCTGCCTCCTCCTGACTATTTTCTTTGGAAATCTAAACTAAAACAACAATCCTGTGGCTTTTGCATGACCAGAAAGAAAATTCATTTAATGCCACTCTCTGTCAAATGGAAAAGTTTTGTCCCTTAAAGCTCTCCCTATTCCTTATGGTTACAGCACCCTAATTTTCTTCCTCTGGATGATTTTACTTCAGTGTAAAACAACTCCTCTTAAGTAACAAAATTCTGGTCAAATTTGAGATGCTTGAATATACTTGTAGGGACATTTGCGCTAGTATTAATGGGTTTGGTTTTCTTCCCCATCAGGCCCCAATTCTCCAAGCTTTTCAGAAAAAGAAATGGATGTCTGTCTTTCAGCATCACCTGCCACGTGTTGCTTATGAGAGTTCCACAGATGTGCCCTCTCTTTGTCTCCATGGATTTTTGCAATGATAGACTCCAAAAATGTGGCTAAGAATGGACAATTCTTTTAAAATTCACTATTTAACCCTTAATAAAATTTCCTGCCAAAGAATAATTTTTTTTTCCAAGGTAATTTTAAAACCAAACATGTCAAAGGAACACGGGTAGGGAGCAAAGCCCCATCTCACCACATCAGATGCTCAGAGACTGTGGTGAGGTCCATCCTCAGAACCAGATTTTAAGAGGTGCATTAATTGTTCCAAATCACTAATGAGTGCAGAGCAATGCTGAGATGAGTTTGCATTAACAAGATGGCAATGCCTTCCTGAGTTTTTTTTTTTTATTGGAAGCTCCATTCTCACCTATATCATTGTTACTTTGGCTGCATAGGTTGCTCCAGACAACAAGGCAGCTGTTGTAAAATAACCAGTGTTAATACTTCAATTATAGCCACATCATCATTAACTTGTGCTCTCTCAATCTGTTGCCTCCACCTGTTATTGTTGAGTTTATATTTATCTTATTACAGTATCTGGGAAATAAATTATCTTCCTGTTCTGTAGCTTTATGTTGCTCAGCAAAACAGGGGCCCAAGCATATACCTTCAGATACTACCAAAAGAGGAGAATAAAATTTTTAAAGTTCTCTTTCAGTTTTCTCTGATGTTACTGGCATGTGATGTAATGACTGAGGAACTCCAGCCTGGAGGTTAATGCATTTTCATAAGGAGAGAAGCAAAGAAGTTCATAAACACTTCATAAAGCCCACAGGCACTGATGAAAAGCAGAATATACATCAAATATAAAACGTTATTCAGGGTGGCAACCTCTTAGCAGGTAGGCACTGCCTATTTAAACAGATATTTTTTGTACTGATGTTGGGTTAATGAAGCAACTTTTGGCAGTTGTTCAAAGAAAAATCACTGTCTCTTCACTCTCTCTTATTACCAGAGCCTGTTGATCACTGAAGTGGAAGCTCTTTTGGTCCTCTGAGTCACAGCAGGAAGCCAACACACAGCCAGGAGCTGATTGAAAGTCTGAGCTACAGACCTGGGATCAGCTCCTAAGCAAAGGTACAGTTTTAGAAACAGTGACAGACTGTCTAGAGTGAAAAAAGATGGTTGTCACACATGACAACCCCCCCACAAGTCCCTGACACCTCACCTGTGAGCTCACCCAGGAAACCAGGGAACAGCAACAAAAGTTGCTCAGATTCTCTCCAGACAACAAAATTGCTTCAAAACTTCCCCAGACAGCACAAAGACTTCAATTAATCTTTACTCTGATAGACTCTTTCAGGGCACATTTGTAAATGGCCTAGGGAACCATAATTAAGCAGTTAACTTGATGAACAGCTGCACTTTTTTGAAAGCAGTCATTAAAAGTAAGGACAGAGTTACCTGCCTCATTGTTTAACAAGATCTATTAGAATAAAAACATGAAATAGCAACCCTGGAGGAGAAATCATTCTTCAGAAAATATTGGATGGTTACATTTGGTTTCCCCACAGAGTTTCCTTCTAGGCTCCAAATTTCTCTGGGAGGAAGGCAGCATCTCATTACTGCTCTTGATCTTTTCAGAGAACAATGCTTGTGATGAGCTAAAGAGAAGACATTTCAAGGAAGTGGGTGACCTCTAAATCCTTCTTGGTTATAAAAATTCAGAAAATATATATATGGGTCGCAGCTTCCTGGAATTTTCAATTAAAACAATATTACCTAAAGTCTTAAGATGTCACACAGTCACAATAGAGGTGTGTTATTCATACAACATTTTATCTTGAGTGTTTTTCTAATGCTAATTTACAGTGACTCAGAACTTTATTCATTTATAAAAAATATACATCTATTAACACAAAAGCTTTTCATGCTGTCAGGCTTCAACAAGTAAAAAACCAGTCTAGGGTGGTTCAGTTTTGAAAAAAGTTGGCTGGAATACCCAAAGATATGTTTGGTTTGTTTAAAGACAATTGGTTTATCAAGCTGCTATAGAATAGGTTAAAGAAAAGTCTCCAAAGGTACAGCTCATCCTTATTAAATATCATGAAAAAATCTATTTATTTTTAGCATGGCCTTGGTTAAGGGTTAATGGGAAGACTCTACTGACTTTGACTCACAATGTTCCTATAGGGCACATCAAAGGAAGTGCAAGAGAAGCATCATCATTATCATCTTTCTAAATCTCAGTTCCCTTTGTGTAACAGAGTCAACTTTAGTGGCATCCAAAGTCTCTCTTCAAATACAAAAGGAAATTAATTCAGTAAAAGAAAAACAATCAGTGAAGAGGTCAACTTACTCACTAAAGGGACAATTAGTGCCTGATCTATTCCCAAAGTAGCAGTGGAAAGACTTGAGAGCACTTGGATCAAACCGAAGACAGAAGGAGCAAAGAAGGCCTGACCTGCCACACACTGCAGATTTGTTTCAATTTATGGTGCCAACAATCTGAGAGGAAGGAGCTTAATTTGCCTTTGGACAGGTTTGCTTTAAGGTCTCAGTTATGCCCCGCTGCACTTTACTCAAACCAAAGCACTTGGACTAAACACTGGAGTATCCACCCCTGCCATACCTCAGTAAAGGGAACTGTTTTCCTGGAACTGAGACAAGCTGGTTGCCCAGAGAGCTCGTGGAGTGTCCCCCCCTGGAGATATTCCAGAACTACCTGGATGCAATGCTGAGCCACGTGCTCTGGGATGACCCTGCTGGAGCAGGGAGGTTGGACCTGCTGACCCACCGTGGTCCCTGCCAAGCTGGCCCATTCTGTGACAGGTCTGGGAGACTCTGAGCAACGTTTTACAGCCCAAAAGTCTCATTTGCAGTTGCCAAGCTCACATACCCTATGACTTCCCAGAGGATTCAGGTAACCAATATTTCTGAAAAGCCAAACTCCAAGAGCAACCTGTTCTTCAGACAGTGAACAAGTTACCAGCAAAACAGATACCTCCTGATGGCAAGGGTTAAACCCCACATAAAGTGGCACATGGGAGTTACAAAAATAACTTAAGGTAGGGGAATTCGGCACAACTATTGCTATTTTCACCCAGTCATATATCCACAAATATTTAACAACGTGCCTCAGTTTCTCTCATAGAACACAAAGATTATATGGTGGAACAGCCACCTGCTTAGAGATGAGGAGATAAGGATATGTCATTAAAAAATAAATGAGTGTCCTGGTGCCTATAACTCAGCCCTGAGAAGGAGGGGACAGACAAACCCAATTTGGCCCTGGGCCCGGCAATTTTGGGGCCTCTGCGGCACTTTGGGCTGACTGAGGAGCTGCAGCAGATGAAGCTCATTCTGTGCTTTCCTCAAACTGCAGCTTTTAGTGGGAACTGCACAAAATATCCTCTAAGCTCTAACCTTGGGTGAGCATGAAAGGTTAAACAGGCAAAAATCAGGCCACATAATGAGAGACTGAATGAAGGGAAAAGAAACCTTCCTGGCCAAAGTGTTTTCTGCCTCTGGAGCAGATAACCAGTCAAAGATCACACAATCTGCCCCCAGAAGATAAAGTTTCTGGTGCCTGTTCAATGCAAAGGCTTCTGCTTGTTCAGCACAGTATTTTTTTTTTGTATTTGTTTCCCTTAGACCTTGGTGATCTTTCCTGCATTCAGTTGCTCAGCTCTATTTCTCATCATGCTGTGTGTTACAAAAGCAACTATTCAGGACTTGGAGGTGCTGAGACTCCTTATCTTGAATTTTAAGGACAGATTACTGTAACCTCACTCACAGTGAAGAGTATTTTATACAAAGTGTTTGCACCACCAAAGTCCCTGAGAACACCAATGCTACAGAATACAGCACAACAGGAGCAGAGATAACACAAAGAATCAAAATGTTTTCCTGGCACATCATGCTGGCTGAGGAATACACCAACACGGTACAAAATTTAAGTGATACAGGAAGTCTCTGACATTTATTACTTAAGAAAATTTACATAATAAAATCCATCCCTGCACCAGAAGAGTAGGGTAAGCTGCATTTGTAAAAATCTGCTTGAATTAACTACTTTTACAATATTTCTTTCTGCCTGGATTGAATATTCTGAATATCCTGCAATATTCTGACCAACCCCAAAAGGGAGAGCAGACCTTTCTTGCTTTGGAATAGATTCAGATGCCAAACCACAGGGACTGCTTTGGCTTTAGAGAACCAAGTCTTCCAAATTTCCATTCCTGGCAAGAATTACAAAAAGTAAATCAACCTCTAAGAGGAAAAAGTAAATACAAAGTCACTTCCAAGAAAACAGAATTGAGGGGAAATCATGTGTCATCCATCAGAAAAGTGCAGCTGAGCAGAGTGAGCCCCCACAGGCACAGGGAGGGTGACAGAGCTGTCCCTGTCACAGATGGGGCTGAGCTGGAGGCCACTGCCCAGCCAAGTGTGCCATGGACAGGCTGCCACACAAAACTCACCCTCTGACCTACAGATTGTGCCCATCAGTGCTTTGCAGGTGAAAAACAGAACCACAGAAATTCAGCACTGAAGGTCACTTGTTCAGGCTTTATTCAGGTTTGTCTGAACGGTTCCTTCATTGCTCTGCACCGAATCACAGGCCGGGACAGCTCATTGTGGGTTTCTGGAGACTGTACAGGTGCAGTGCCCCTCACCTGCCCCTTCTCCCCACCAGCTGTTCCTCTGAATGCCAACACCAACCAGGGCCCGACACAGCAAAAAAACCACCCCAACCCCACGCAGAAAACAGAACAAGGTTTGGCTGAGCAGAGTGAGCCAAGAGAGCCCCAGGATTCCTGGCACCCAGCACAGTCACAGAAAAGCTCTGCAGGCTACTTTTTAACTAAAACCATCTAAGAAGACATGTATTTTTTCACATTACTTTTTTTTCATTCCACTGGTTTTCCTTTCCAACTTCAAAAATCATCTTAAGTGAAATTGTTGCATGTACACGATCCAAGAACTTTTTTTTTCCACATCACTGAATCTCAGAGAGATAACATTAAATATGCTTACTATCTCCAGAGATGAACTTTTTTTTTTCTCAATTCTTTTTAGGGAGGTTAACATCAGCATTCCTTAAAATAATTTGTAAAAAGGTATTTTATTCAAACATTTTGCTGGGATTCTGGGATTAGCTTTATCATTTACCCTTCTCAGTATACCACAAGTAGGTTTGGGTGTAAAATCACAATTTATTTATTTATCCAGGAGTATGATTTGTTTAATACCACATCTCATGTCTTTACATGCAATTAATTTGAATTATTTTTTATTGCTTTGTATGACATAAGTAATGCTGAGAAGCAAAATTAGAAACCACGAGGGAACCACAAAAAGCCACAACCTGACTATGAGCCCATCTGAAATCAGCACAAATATGGGATCATTCAGAGGTCTCTGCTGTAAAAACCTGCACAAATACAAGCCAGGTGCCTACACGGCACAGCAAATTGCCATTTCCATCACTTCCTATGAGCTCTGTGCTGTGTTAGTTCAGCTACCACATTCAGCATGGCTAAATCAGCTAAAAAACCAGCAACAGGTAGTGTGGGAAATTCCAAACCAACCCAGCTGAGAGCACACAACAGTGTGACACTGTCCTCGGCCTGAATTAGTTCAAATGAACCAGACAGAAGTGGCAGGAGGTGAAAAATAACAGCACAGCAAAGCAGAGAGAGCCCCCCAACTCAGTCTACAGCCACACAGCCCAGGCCAGGTGTCCTGGCTCCCCCAGCCTGCCCTAAACACCATCTCACAACATATGGTAAGGTTCTGTGAGGTTACCAGGGAGTTATAAAAATTACAATGCTTGAAATTCCTGTATTTCTGCCCTTTGCAAAAGGGGCTTTGTGATGGTTCCTTCTGTCGAACAGCACAGAGACAGGAATGCTCTCCACAACTCCCAGCTACCACTAAAGCCATTCCACAGCTGTTGTTTTCAGGTGAAAAAGTGCTCTCTCCAATGCCTGCTCTCTTCCCCTCTCCAAAAGCCCAGAGCTTTGGGCTTGCAGGATCAGCAAGCCCTTTTCCAACTGCTTGGATCCATCAGCCTGTAAGCCCCTCCTGGCCCTGCCCCTCTCTGCCTCCTCACTGCTGGTGTCTGGGAGCTTTTTCCCTTTTCTCAGGGGTCTGCCCACCAGGCAGAAGGTTAGTCTGTTCCCACTGCAAATATTATTCATTACCTGTCACCAAAGGCCAACAGCATTTGGTGCTGTGTAAACATAACAATACTTTCCTGAGCAGACACTCACTGGCTCTTTATGGTTAAATAGATTTCCTGAATATAGATGTTATCCCCAAAGTAACCAAGCACTGATACAGTGAAACAAGGGCAAAACAATACCAAGTAATGGCCTGTATAGCTTTTACCTATCATAAACAAGAAATGAAGGCCTTTGATATATAAGAAACACTCTTGTAGACTTGAATCCATTTAAAATGGATTTTGTTTAGAGTCACTTTCAACTCCTACTGCTTTCTTATAAGCCTCAGGACTTCATTTTTAAACAAGGAGCCCTTTGTATTCTGTCACACATTCACATAGTAAAAGCCAGATGTGAACTGCAGAGTCTCATTAAAAGCATCGTTGCAAAGAGGTGATGGAAGCTTAGAGGACTTATGGCCAAGCAGGAAGGGCTGAGATTCCACTAACAGCACAAGAATAGTTTTAGAGAATAAAGCTGTTTAATGTGACCTTTCAAACACATCTAGTGCTGAGAGCACCACTGTTTGTAACACAGTGGTAAGAAATGAAGAAATAAAGATAACCAGCATTTGCTGAAAAGGACTGTGGCTCCTAGTCAAATACATCCTGTGCTCCCAATTCAAGTTCCAAAGTTAAATGGCTTTAACCCAGATTACAGCTAATACCTCAATGTGCTGAAAATAACCCCAGTTTTCACAAATTGCCTTACTGGAGGCCTGAGTGGAGCTCTCTGCTTGGAAAGAAGGGTTTCCACCAGGGGCAGCACGACTGAGGCACGTTGGTGGTCCAGGAACTTGGAAGGCAGAGTCCCTATTCCCATTCTGGGACAGATGGAAGGATCCAGAGCTGATGTTGCACGTGGTTCTGTTTCTCTTTTCACAAGAGTCATGCTTACTAGGAATATAAAATAAATTGCAGGGCTCAAAATACATTTGGGATCTGTACTGGGACCATTGTGCATATTGCTGATAGGGCACTTTGATTGGTAATTAGAAGGATGAAATCTTAACCATGTTAGTGAGATCCTTGTGGGCACTTTCCTGGCTCAAATGCTTAAAAACCTCAAGTCAACACTTAGAACATACACAGACAAAATTAACATTGTACATTCAGTATCAGTCTAGGTAAGACTCCAAATTTTGCACCTTTTAATAGTCAAAGTATTTTAGCAAAGCAGTTTACTCCGTTCCTACAGGACACATGAACACTGACACTTCTGTTTTCCTAAATATTCATTTTAAATAAAGCCACATCTCCCACTTTCCCTTTATCAGAAGCATAAGGAAGACATTGCACCAGAGTAATTGGACAGATTTAGCAATTCAAACTTATCTCTGCTTTTAGGAATGATGTAAGTGAATTTAATCCAGAAAAACTGTATCATTAATATGTGCTTACAGGCATTTCCTTGAGCTTTCAAGTTTGCAGAACAGTATGAGTTATCATATCAAAACCTGAAGCACCAGACAGGGAAAATGTGAGTTGCAAGGTCTATGATCAAACATTAAGATAAGGTGAGAAAAAAAGTTTCATTTTCATGTATGTAAGTTCATTTTTCTTCAAAAAATAAGTGCTAATTTTACCAGCCTTCTCAGCACCACTGTGTGACTGTCCCTGTAGTAATTCTACTCCCCACGGGTGAAAGAGATGAAGTCCAATTCTCTTTGTGACAAACAGAAGAAAATTATCAGTGATGAAATATTTCCATCTGGTAAACAAAGTCCCAAGAAATATCAGAATCACTGTCAGCAGCAGCAGCAAGGCAGAGATTTCCATTCAACCTTTAGCTTTGCTCCAGATATCTCAAGTACTTAACATTTTCTTTCACTTCGCACAAGGCTGCTTGAAAGGGAAAATAATTCAGCATTGTCTACACAGAGAAAGCACAAAACTGTATCTTAATACAGCAAAGGATTTTTTGTCATTAAGATGACTCTTTCCTAAGTTTCATATACAAAAACTGTCCTGAAAGTACTGCTATCAGGAGTGACAGAGAAAAAAGAACTACAGGGATTTAACGAGTGATTCAAGTCCAAGGGAGATAGGATACACAGAAATTTTAAAATGAAAATCCTTGCCTGTTGGTTTTTTTTTTTTTGTGAGATGTTATCTAAATCACCTCTTTTAAACAAAAAAGCGGTTTCCTGGCAGCTGTGTATCAGCCACTGCATCGTTATTGTTGTTTGTTATCTGCAGCTTGCACAGGCAAAGTGTGGCAATAACATCCCCCTGCTCTACAGCACTTCCACCTTCCACTCCGCAGGTCTTTGCAGAATTCTGCAATAGCTGGATTGAAAACGCTGCACAGGGATGGGAATCCTGCCCCAAATGGCTGGAGAAATTCCTCCCCTGAGACTTCCCCCACTACAGAGACTAATCCTGGAGCTAAAGCAGAGCCAGGGAATGCTGTGACAGGGACAGATCTCCACAGACAGCACATGGAAGGGAAGGCTCCTGGTGCAGGGGGAATATGGCAGGGCAGAACAACAAAACTCTGAGCTACTCATTCCTCCTGAGCCAGAGAAAAGGTCCATTTGCTCCTGAATACACTCAGTGTTAGACACGCAATCAAGGCCTGTAATTAGCTGCTAATTATAGGAGCTAGGAACCAGTCATGGCATAGTCACTCAACAACTGAGATCATAATTTCCAACAAAAGTTCCTGTAGAAAAAATATTTCTGAAAAAAAAAGTGGAGTATTGACACTTTCCAGTGTCAAGCAACAGCAATTAAAAGCAATTACCAGCAGAGGATTTGCTTTGCTGTATAATCATATTCCCTCAAATCTGTGTGCTGGCAGAGTGAGGGGAGGGTCAGGCAGGAGATAAACACAGGGAGCTGAACAGGTCAACTCAATTTATCTGAAAGTCTCAGTGGACTTCCAAAATAAAGGATCTTTATGAAGGGGGAATGTGTCAGCCACACAGGCCTGATGCTGAGTATGTTTTAGCTTTAGAAAAGAAGATAGGGAAAAATTCAAGGATGAAGCACAAAAGATTATTAGTTCTGGTAATCGTCAGGCATTTGGTGAATTTTCTCAAACTGACAAGGTAGGAAAAGTGAAGACCAAAAAAAATGTTCACAATAATAAAATATTACATGGAGAAATAAAATGTGAGGACAGATCTTGCTGCAGGTAACAATGGGGAGCAAACACCTGACAGCGAAGAAAACTCCAGATTAAGACCCATCCAGTCTCTGGGGTAGCTTTCACAAAATTAATTGCTTGAGATTTCGTTTATCAACTTCATCTGCATTTTCCTAATGCTCACAGGGTTTTGCTCAAAACAGGAGCCAGTTTGCTGCATGTTCTTAAAATTATAAATCTGCTTTTCCACAGAAACTGAAGTTCTAGGCATGCCAATTATTTCCTTGGACCCTTACGTATATACTTTTGAATAGACAAGTTAACTAACAAATAGGTTAGATGTTTAAAAGAGATTTCCAACTCCTCTGGGGTTTAACTGCAGAGAGGAGAACAGGCTTGCCATGGTTTTGGTCTGGATATTTTTTGAAGTGAAAAAAGCTGCTGCATCTTCGTTCACCTACCAGATACGCCATCACCATTTTGGGTGGTGAACTGGTAACCTGCACATCATTTTCTATGTGTTATTTTGAGTCTGAGTGTTGCAATTTCCCTGGCTCCTCCCCACACACACTGGTGAAACCCCCAGTGTGGGGAAGTGGTATTTGCAGCCAAACCTCGATGCTCTTTCTTCTACTGGCTCCTTCATCTCTGCAACATCAAGCACGTATTTTCCTGCCTTACTTCACTTCCAAGGTCCCAAAAGCTCTGCCCCATCAATCAAGGTGTCAGACTTATTATCCACATGATAAAGAGACATTTCTCCTTGCATATTGTCTTACATTGTCTCTGACCTCGCAGGACCAGGCAGGGACACAGCTGTCCCCGACCAAAACTAAATCACTGCCCATCCTCAAAAACATCTCTGTAACAACTCCACAATCATGTCATGTCACAGCTATGACAAAACCACATCCTAAACCAATAAGCAGTTTAAATTCTCATTGGTTTTCTACCCCCTGCCCACCATCTTTTACATTTCATGTGTAATTCTGAGCAGCGATAAGCAAAATCCCTTTGTATTTTCACCACTCTGAGGATCTCACCCATAACTGAACTGCACAGCAATGATGTTTAAGTGAAATACCATAAAAATATTAATACTTCTTATCCATACAAGTTAAACAAGAAATAAGTCTACTATGTTGCATCTTTCAATAGAGGTTAATGACCTCTGTATTTTTGTCACCCTCTGTCCCCAAATCACCAGGAATGCTCCTCTTTCTCCTTCTGGCCCTCACCCAACCTTTGTGATTTGGCAGTTCTGCATGTTGATATACCAAGAATTTTCCAGTGAACCATCTCAACCCCTTTCAATATCACACTGAGGGACAATGCACTTGCTAAAAGGGTTTTATTACACTTAGCAATATTTTCTGGTCTCCTAATATTACTAACTGTGGAGTACAGAGTATGCTGGGCAGGCAGTGTGCATTAATCTTACTGCCAGAAAGAGTAAGAATTTTGCATTGGAAGCATCTGGTAAAAGCACACCAGAGACCTTGAAATCATGACTGGTGTTCTTACNAAAATACACACTAATTTGATTTCCCAGACCACGTTTGCCCAATAGGAACCATCTGCTTCTATTCATTGACTCCTCTGCACCCTGATCCAAAGTTCATGAATCCAGCAGCAACCATCCACTCTTTGTCTGCAGTGCCTCTGCATTAACCCAAAGCAGAAGATGAAATAAAGAATGTTCAAATGAGCTTTAACAATCGATAAAATTCTTCCATTACGCAGTTTATGGCAAACGATTATCACTCCACTTTGGATTCCCATAATGAGTTACTTTCTTAATAACCTCCTGAGGGCATCATAGAACAGAGTCAATGGCTGAAAATTATGGGACAAACATGAGACAGCTCCACGTTGGTGTTTTATATTCCCCAGCAACAGGGATACAAGTGAACTGACTCGGGCTCTGCATCCCGAGTGATCTCAGCAACTTGAGGGAATGTCAGAGAAGAATTGGCAGAACTCCTCTCAACTTCACTCAGCAATGCCTGTGTGTTTTGGTCCTGGGAGAGGATATATTTGAGACATTGAAGTAACAGCAGACAGAGGTGGTGCAGAGTAACAGATTTTCGCAAAGAGGAGGAGCTGTAAAAATCTTGTGTTCTGGACAGCACAGCATTACTCATCAGGGACAGCAGGAATGGAAACAAGGACTGTGTGAATCATCTGAGCTGCTCTCGAGGAACACACTGGACCATTCGACATGGGCCATAATAATAACATTTGTTATTCTACACTGGACTTTTAGATTAACTGCCTTATCTGGTTTTATGATGCTGTGCTCGGTGCATTCCTACCCAGCAGCACCACTGGAGTAAATCACTGCCCCAGCTCTCCACCCACAAAGCCACAGTATATCTTCAAGGGAAATAAATATTGATCAAACCTCTGCCTAATTACAGACTCCTCAGAACATTCCATTTGCACCATGGAAATTCTGCCATTACTGGGAAGGCTGTGCACCTGGAAGGAGATCTACTCTCCCCAAAATTAAACTGGAAGAACAATTTCAGCTGAAAGTCAGGTTAGGATGAACACTGGCCAATATTTATTACAGACCTAAATCACATTCTTCTCTAAGTGATGACCAGTGAACAGATGCAACATTATCAAGTCAAAGCAGAAACAGGAACATGCTGCAATATACATAAATTCTATGAGATTTTAACTTGATTATTTTTCCTAAAGTTCTGGGGAACTTACAGATGTAATGCAACAAATAAAACCTAGAAAACAGTTTTCTGCATGTTGGCTTTTTTTTCTCTTTTTAAAGAATGGCAGCCACAAAGACACAACCTTTGAAAACCCATGATATTATTATATATGCACAAGGTTACCAGAGTTTCTAAAACTCTTTTCTGTGACTACCCTTTCTCATTCTCATTAGCTGTGTAAAGGTTGTCAAACATCTCATTACAAGATAAGCTCAGTTTTATTTCACAAACTGAGGAACACACAAATTAACTGACAACCCCAAGAACAAATTGGTAGTAAGAAACGAGATCAGAAGCTGCTTTTTATAATCCCATGGAATACATATCTCAAAAAAGCATCATTAATGAGTTTTCTCAAAAGCCAACCTTTAAAAGTTCATCCTAAGAGGTGAGCAACCCAAAAAACTAAAAATAAAAATAAGTGGGCATAAAACCTGCAAGATCTTCAGTTATTTTTGAATCCCCAGATACAAGAGCAGAGGAAAAATAATGTAGGAAGAGAAAACATTATAATAACAGTTCAACAGATAAACGTTTTCATATCTCAAAGGAGTTAATAATTTAGAGAATGCGAGAAATAATTACTTGTTTAAGCAAGCTACACACTGGACAATTTTTAAAGCTATCAGAGTTTTTAAATACCGTGTATTGGTTCAATTCTGATTCAAAAAGAAATGTAATTTACTCAGAAAATAAACTGTAGACACGATGTGCTCTTTGAAATCCAGTGTGAGCCCTCATCCTGCTGCAAGAAGTGCTTGGGGGAGAAGCTGCATTTCCAATTTATTAATGATTGCCCAAGTTGTTATAGAAACCCAAGAGCAGCGAGGCAGCGGCGAGAGGCACGAGCCCCTTTCGTGTTCGCTGCCAGAGCCGCTTGTTGCTGAGGTGACCTGACAATGCAGGAACTTGGACATCCAATTCCCTCTTTACAAAGGCACAACAAACCCAGGGCTTTCCACACAACAATGCTGGCTAAAGCAAGCACTGGGCTTTATTTACAGTGCACAAATTTAGAAAACACTGCTATCTGCCTTCTTCAAATACCTGTTGGCCATTGTAGCCAGAACCAGGTTTGCAAAGAGGACATCCAAATGTTTTCACTGGGGAAGTAAAAGACTATAATTGTAAACCAGTTTTGACTGTACCAAGTGCTTCTGAACTTACAGGTTGTGCTAAATTAATTTTTTTTTCAGTAGGACAATTGAGTGCTCAGTGAGACATTTAGGGGGAGATCTTAAAGACTCACATACACTCAAATACCTTCAGTCAGGACTGCAGCTCCTCTCAGGAACAACTCCAGGGATGAACAGATAACCTGACTTGGCAAGAATGTTCTTGATGCCAGCATCAAAAACTACTGGGTTATTTCTCCTCTTCAGAAGGCACAAGAATTAGTGAGGAAAGTGGAACAAGTAGGGCTGTGAAGATGGTGAAGGGTCCTGGGGGGGAGCCAAATGAGGGGCAGCTGAGGGCACTTGGTGTGCTCAGCCTGGAGGAGACTGAGGGGGAGACCTCACAGCAGCCTAAAACCTCCTCAGGAGGGACAGAGAAGGGTCAGGCACTGTTCTCTTCTCTTTGCTGACCAGTGACAGGACCTGAGGGAATGGGTAGAGCTGTGTCAGGGCAGATTTAGGTTGGATATTGGGAAAAGGTTCTTGCCCCAGAGGGTGGTGGGCACTGACCAGGCTCCCCAGGGCAGTGGACACGGCCCCAAGGCTGCCAGAGCTCCAGGAGCATTGGGACAATGCTCTCAGGGACCTGGGGGGGTTGTTGGGGATGGTCCTGTGCAGGACCAGGACTTGGACTTCAATGATCCTTGTGGGTCCCTCAAGCTGGTCATTCAAAAGAAATAAAGTTGGTTATTGTTACTACAACTTGCATTTGAACACAATGCAAGTGAGCAGGGATGAAAAGTCAAGTGAGGAGAGAGGGGAAGACAAAGGGAGGAAAAAAAGGGGAAGGTTTGTTTTCATAATTACAAACAGATTTCAAAAGGAAAACTCAGTTTCATTACAGTCAATGAGTGTTTTTCCATTAGTTCTAAGGGAGCCATGACATCACCCCCAGATGGTTATGAAGAGCAATCAGCTACTACATCTTTTTTATTATTATTATTTTTTTAGACAAAGAGAGAAATAGTAAAATGAAAAACCTTTGAGTCTGGCAAATCCCAGCACAGCAGTTGAATACAAATGAGGAGATAAATGATGAACTGTGTTAAAGCAATTCTTCAATGGGTTGGAACAAAATAAAAGTTTGTAATCTCACTCTACATCCCCAACATGGGTTTTGTGAAACTGGAATTAGGAAATCACGGCTGGGCATCAGTAGGTGTCTCACCAGGTGACTAAGCAGCTTCAATGGATTTGATAAGCAACTCCTGCAGCACATCTGGGAGGTGGACACACAACCACATAAGCTAAAGACCGTATTTTAACAAATAGTGCCAAAACAAAGCCCTTCATTCAGGATTCATCCTTTTTTAAGTGCTTGCAATAAGACCTCTAACTGGTATTCTTTGAAAAAAAAAAAAGCTGCAACTACACTCTGTGGGTTTTTTTTTCA
This sequence comes from Sakesphorus luctuosus, assembly GCA_013396695.1. Classification (NCBI taxonomy): domain Eukaryota; kingdom Metazoa; phylum Chordata; class Aves; order Passeriformes; family Thamnophilidae; genus Sakesphorus; species Sakesphorus luctuosus. The sequence continues at coordinate 448,772 of VWZD01004846.1, read as the reverse complement.
TTTGGCCTCTTAATTCCTTGTGTTTTGCACAGGACAATTTTGGGGATGGGATTTGTGCCAGCCTTTAACAAGACTACAAAGTGTTTCTGCACCTTCCTGGCCTTCATTTTAGGCAAGCACAGCCAGCAGGGCTGCACTGCCACAGTCCCTGTGCATCCACCACCCTTCCAGAGCCCCAGAAACCCCCCCTTGCACTGGCTCCCAGCCCAACATGCACGTGCTGGTCCCAGTATAAGAGCACTGGAACAATACTGGGGAACTGTGCACTTAAAGGAATTGGTCTTATTTACAACTCATTTATCCCAAGTACTCAATTCTGTACAGAATGAAAGAGGTGACTGGATTTTAAAATGAAGAAAAAGATGCACAATAGAAGATGTTCTTGGGAAATTTGGTTTCACAAAGAAAAGGAGTCTCTTCTTTGTCAGCCTTCTCTCTACAGACTTTTTGCTCAGCATTTATCCAGCCCTTAACACAAGGCTCCTGCTACACATCCCAGTGCCTAAAAACTCCAGTTCAATGCTAAGGAATGCAACTCTCTATTCAGAGCTCTGAAAGATTATAAGAAAAGGCTGTTTTCCCCAGAAGTAGCATAAAGAACACTCAATAATTTCAAATACATGAGTTATGCGTCATTTCTGTGTATGTATCATTTATATGATTAGAAGAGTAATGGCACATATGTCTAGAACTGGCAGGCTTCACTTAATGAAGACATTAAAAAAATTAAATGTCTTACTTTCATTACACTGTTCAGAGGGTGTTGTTGCCTCCTCTCCTGGCCAAGCACAATCTGAAATGTAGATTCTTCTCATAAGTAATTTCCTCTGGCAAACACCTGACCCATGGACTAGAAAGGAAACTTCTCACAATGCCTTCCCACCTACTGTGGCATTCTCCAATTCTCTAATGAAAAGATCTCAGGCTTTGAGAACAGCCTTTTTATTTTCTTTAATGGTTATAGTTCAATAAAGCTGATATAACCCAGAATGGCTTTAAAAGGAGATGTCCCCTGGGTAAGATCCATGGATATTTCAGCTTTGTTCAATAAGAAAAAATTGGTTTCCCTCTTACATAACAAAATTGATGATGAACCTGCCTTGAGAACAATTTCTTAGTGGAGTGTTCCAGAGCTGGACAGTGTGCCCATAACAATTACAGTCTCCTCCACACAGATGACTGATGATCTGAGAGCCCAGTGTGTCTCACTGAACTTTATTTAAACTCATCACAGCTACGCAATTACTCTGGAGATCTCATGGGATTTCTCTCCTTCCATGTCCAGACGTTTATCAATAGCTTTGAACCAGTACCGAGGGTTTCAGTGCCTTTTGCTGTTTTGTGCTCCAGAAAGCGAGGGATTTGGGGATTGCAGGTTTGCCAGAGCATTAGACAAAATGGCACTGGGCCTGTTCAACCAGAAAGCTGAGCCAGTGGGAGGCATCACATCTACAGGAGATCCTGAGGGATAAATTCACTGGGGACCCTTCCTTGTTGTACAACATACAGGCTACACACTCGACACAGCATTGTCACAGGAGCTCCTTCTTAAGACAACCTCTGCCACAAAACCTTTTGCAAACCAGTTTTCAAGCTCTCCTGTTTCAATTCCATAACTGAATTCAGGCTGGGGCCAGAAAAGCTGCTCCTGATTTACAGAGATAGAAAGAGAGGAAAATTTTGCAGAAGAGTTCACAGAAAGTTAATTGGCTGAACTTAGAGGCAGAGAGACTTTCTCCTTTAGACTATTACAGAAAATACAGAATTAAGAACAAAATGATCCTCTGAACTTTTAAGCACAACTTAGTCTACAAGACAACAGCAAGTGTTCAGCTCCAGCACTGGCTGGGTCAATTCCCACAATGTTCATCCCCCAAACTAAATGCAAAACTGACTGCCAGAGGACAGAGATTAATGTATGTTTTATGGATGCTCCCCTGCTGCATTCCCCCTCCATCCTTCCAATGTTTTGTCTTTCTTTACAGGCACCACTGGCAGGTCCTTGGGCTTTGCAAGGCTGCTGGTGAGGCTGAGGAGGCAAAGAGGGTCTGCAGGACAGAGGGGTGGGTGGAGTGGCTCAAAAAGGAACTCCATTATGAAGGAAAGAAAACCACCAACCAGAGAAGGAGCTCCAGATGTCGCAGCAAACTCCTGCTCTTTGTATTAAGGTGCAGTATTCACAATAAAGTGGCAGCAGTGGGGCAGAAGGACAAGTGAGACAGAAACTTGAGGCATTAACCTTCCTTCTACCTCCTCTTGTAATCCAGGACAGCCTAAAACTCACACCTATCCTGCTGCCATTTCAAGGGCTGGGCCCTGGAAAACTGGATAAAATTATACCCTACAAATTTCACACAGCATACTGAGGATAAGTGTTCAAAATTCCCACTAAAGGGAAACAGATGTTGGAATGCAGGAATGGAACTGAGTTGCATCACGACAAAGAAATCATTTTGAAGAATTATTTAGAAGTGTTTGGAAGACACTGTACTTCCAGAATTAGGCCAACTTATAATAAGATGAACATTTTAACATTAATATAGAACAGAGCTGAAGGCTCAACTCTCATTTCTATCGGCAGTAACACACATTTCTCCTGAAAACCAGTGATGAGAGAAGATGTGTTTTCTTTCAGTGCCAGACATGCACATGGGTCTGACACCGAAGAAAGTGTTTTACAATATTCCCCAGAGGCTGCAGCTATGATCCAGAAACTGATCCTTTAAGAGCATTTAGTCATAACACTGGTACTTTGCAAATAAATCAAATCAAAGTGGCCGCAGCATTAGATAAGACATTGGATAATTTTGCTTAGGACTGTATTTACTAGTGCTGCGAAGAGCCTACTCCACTCTATGATTTCTTTGACTTTTAATAGGACTGAAGTTTAGAGAGAGGGGTTTTTTCTATTTTTTTTTTTCTTTTAAAAAAGTAATGCTGTAATTCAAATCCTGGTAACCTTGGAAACAGCCTCTCTCCTCAAATATGTCTGTGTCAATTAAAGTAATTGGGACACTCCAGCTAATGGTGCCTGGATTTCAATACCCAGGCTCGTGCTGAAGCTTTAGTCCTAAAGGACTGTCAGCTGAGAAACATCCTCTGAAAAAACCTTGTCTTGGAAAGGTCCTGCTCTCTCTGTAAGCCTTTGTCAGGAGGTAGCTGGGAAGAGGCTCCCTTTAAAGAATTGCTCTGTGTGGATTCAGAATGCACAGGGAATATTTACTAATAGTGAACTTGGACTTGGGGTTTGTCTGTACATGGATGTAAACAAGGAAAGCAGAGAAACACCATTTACTTACCTTTAAGTTGCACTAAAACACTGCACAAATTTACAGAATTAACCTTTTTTCTTACCCTTGGATAACACACGTGTACAGACACATGCACAAACCCTCTCAAAATCACATATTCATTAAGAGACAATCTCTGTACATGGCAGAGTCATGAACAAACAATATTGACTCTACCAAGTGCCTAAGGCAACCCTAAAAACTGGAGTAAAACAGAACTCCCACCTTGTAAAATGGGTGGCTGGGAAAAAGAAAACTGTTGGGAATTTCTTGCAGCATCTAAAACCAGCTTGTTCCTTCTCTATTGAAACCAGAAAGACTTACTTAAAAAAATACATTCTTTAACTTATTTTGAAAGCCACACAGACACCAATCAATCACTCAGCTCAGTGACATCCGTAACAACTGCTCTGCAGATATATATGTACTCTCTCAAAAAAGGGTTTTGCTAAAGGGTATCCTCAGATCAACTCCCCCACACCCTAAAAGGAGGCATTAAAATAATAATTCTTTCACAGGGGATGTTCACTGCAAGAATACTGGCAGGTAGCATTGCTAATTAAAAGGTATGGACCTTTTCAATACATTTGCTCATTTTTGCATGTTACTGTATGGCAGAAAGTGATTTTTAGTGGATGCTTTTGTTGTTATGCAAATGATGAACTGACTAAACCACACCTAACATCTGTCCCTTCCATCTCTACCAACAGCAGGGAAACAGAGAAGGAATTAAGCAGCATTTGGGAAAAATGACCTAAATAACAATGGTTTGAAACTATGAAAACTGGATATTTCAGTTGTCACACATAACACCGGAAAAGGGAATAAAATAAGCAAGACCAAGCTCCAAGGAATCTCTTCCTATATGAAAGATCAAGTCTTTTCTAAAGCTTACATGATCCAGGCCTTGCAGGCTGGAAGACCAAAACTGACCATCAAATAGAGTGTTCAGACCTGGGCTGAGGCAACTCAGTGATCCTTTGATATTAATAATGGCAAAGAAGGGGGAAACAGCAGGCAGGAGAGTGCAGCAGCTGAGTCAGGACCCATCCACACATCACTGCCAGCAAAGGTAGAAGAGACCAGGAAAGTCACAATCCAGAACTATTGTTTCAGTCCCTGTGAGATTCCAAGGTATTTATATAAGAAATCTGCAACGCAATATGGAATAACTCGATTGACAAGATTTAAAGGGAGACACACTCGAGTCTGCAGAGCAACAGCTGCCAGACTGGACTTGGACAGCTCAACTCTGGAAGGCCATTTCTCAGTTTAAAGACTACAATAAGCAAAATCCTGAAATATTATGCCTGTAAAATAGTTTGGAAATACGCTGTAATAGCCACTAAAACCAGCAAAGATAATGCAAGTTTCAACTTGTTGCTCGTTACAGTTTGAATATGGAAAACATATTCCAGGCCCTGAAAAGCCAGACAGGAAGGTTTTCTGCAGCAATTCATTCTTATAAAGTAAAAACTTGCAGTTTCACTCTTCAGAGGGGCCCAATTCTCCTTCCACTGAAGGAAGCAGAGTTTGACATTCACATCAGCAGCAGCAGAATTGGGCTATAAAGCTACAACTGCACATAAACAGCTGTCAGACAATCACGTTGCAGAGTAAACACAACCCCAAAATTAATTCAGAGTAATTATTTATACAGGCTTAAGTGAGATCAGCATTGTGAATTTTTTAATTTGGTGAAGATAAAGATTATCTTTGCTTTATTACCTTCTTTTAAATGAGTAGATGCTGAACACTGTATCTTGCTGGAAAACATTTCATATTTTAACCTAAATATTTATAGTGAATATCATTCTGAGGCAAAGAATTTTAACTTAGTGTTTTATTTTACTAGCTTTACATTAAAATCAAAGCAGTTACATTCTCAGCAGAGGGGATTTTAATGCTGTACTAAGCCCATTCTGTTGGCCATCAGTGAGAAGAGGCCCACTACAGTGGATCACGCCAATCAGATCTTCCAGAAACATCAGCTGAGTTAAACATACAATAAAGCCTATTGAGGACTTTCCAAGAGAAAAAAAGCTTGTTTAGATTTTAGAGCATTCAATAAAATCAGTATCTCACAGAACACACGAGTTGAAACTCAGTTCTGATGAGATGTGGAGGAGGTAATTGCAGAGCAAAACTGCTCAGTAGCTCGTGCAGGTGGCTGCTGGAGATCCCTGGTCTGCAACAATCCATGAAATCCCATCTGGAAGGGTTATGGACCCAAACCCCACAGGGTGGGTTTTCCTTCAGTCCCAGAACTGGGATGTTCACAGCCAAGCTGTGAGGCTTGCACAGACCCAGGGCCACAGCATGCGTGACTGGAGGGCTCTTCATTTCATTCATGAGTCTCACAGAAGTCACACTGGTCACTTCAGGTTTACTCAGCACCTGCCAGAGCAGGTGTCTGCTAAAGTTATACACGTTCTCTACCTGGAGCAAAATAAGAGTGATCTTCAGGTCCATAAACACTTGAATTTTGCTGCTCTATTCCAAATCAGACCCAGAAGAAGACAAAGATCTCTCTAATGTTGAGAACAATCTCAGAGCAAATCCTGTTGCCCAGCCAGCCCCACTGTGGCACATCTTCCTTTATGCTATTTACAAAGGCATCTGCAGCCTCAGCCTCTGCTGTCTCTAATATTCAGTGTTTTGTTCACTTCAAACTAAGTGCAGGACGATGAAAACTCCTGACACATGACGGTGCCAAAAGAAAATCTGCACCACCATTAATTGCTACATGAGTACATCAGATCTGTCACGAGCAGTGACATGCCAGGCATAACAAGCACCTCTGAAGTCAAACTCCCTGTTTCTCTCTGCCATGGAATAAAGGATGCTGATGACAGATGGGCAGAGTTAAACAACCAACCGGCCAAAATGCTGGAGCTGCTTCTCCCTGCCAAGACCAGAACCTCAGTTTGTAGCAGAAACCACTAACTTGCTGGCGTCAGTCAGGGGAAAAGAAAAAAGTATAAAAAAATTAATGTTATAAATAATAAAAAATAAAAATGAAACAATCATCCACTCTCCTGGCTCCCATTGCTGATTTTCTCCTCTGGCTCCAGGACTATTCCCTCTGCCTACATAGTCCCAGATCCACATCGTTGCAGAACTGCTACTCCACATCACTTCACACTCTTATCCACTGGAGTCCAAAGTCCTCTTCTCTCTTCTGGCTGTTTCTTATCCTCTCCACCTGAACTAGCATGTACTTTCATTCTGCCCCACCCTCTGGGTCTCTGCCCAGAAAGATTCAGCCATGCTTTGTGTCTCTGAAGTCTCCCATCACTTGTAGGACAAGGTGATCCTTTCTCATTTACTCCACAGGGACATCCCTTGCCCAAATTCCGTTGAAGCTTCCAAAGGTGCTCGGGGGGCGTGCAGTCAGGAGGGACCCTGCCAGGGACACCCACCATGTCCCAGTGTGTCATTTTACCTCTTTGCTCCTGCTCTCCCAAATTCTGTTGGTACAGTTTGTGTCAGGTTCACACATTTAAACTTAACAGCAATATCATTTGGAGCTGCAAGTATCTAAGAATCAAGAGGTTAATGGTACATCAAGTTTTCTGCTGCCTCATACCCCTCCCTCAAAGCCAGCAGAGCTGAAAAGAACCTCAATCAGGGGAATTTCAGCCAAAGTCCCTTCAAGTATTTGCAACATTCACATTTTCCCACCTTTGAATTGTAACAGCAAGTCACAAAGTACTGCCATTTACTTGTCCTTTCAGCTTAAATCTGTTCTCAAGAAAATTAAGACAATTATTTACTTAAGCATGACAAAGAATGAGATCACTACAAGTACACTCCAGTCAAAAATGGCAAGAAAGTTTTCAAACATTACTTGATATTGGCAACTTACCATCCAACTTACGATATTGTAGACTTACTTCACCAGTCATTACTATCTGGTCAGAGTGAAAACAATCAATAATACATTTCTAGCAAAAGAAAAGCCTGACATAACCCAATATCACATCGTGTGCATTGAATCAATAGCCCTCCTCAGTTTTAATGTAGTTGCTGCAATACTTGGAGGATTTTGAAATGAGTGGTTTTTTAAACCACAGAATCTTACTTCCTTCATTGGGAACAGAACAGGCTTTTAATGAGTGTTTTTCCATACAGATGAAATTCTTTCTAAGGGCTTCAAAAAGGCTTTGGAACTATTAAGAAAAAAAAAAAAAGACAAACCACATTTAGAATATAGATGTGTAAGATGAGGAAAAGTCTGAGGGCTGCTTGCCCAGACATAGAGCAAAGCCAAGGGCAGACACATGAAAGTCAGAATGAATGTCCATTTTCTCCAACAAAGTAAACCAAACCTGATGTAGAGTTTAAACATGGCAAAACACCTGTGACACCAGAAGGAGAGGCCAAAAGCAATGAAAACAGCACCTGTTGAACTGGGCAAGAGCAGGGATGGGGATGTGCTCCCAAAGAACATGTCAGTGGTTCTGTTGGTGGGTACACCCAAGAGCTGTCGCTTCCCTCACAAGGACTGGTGATTCTTCAAGGCCAGGAGACCTATAGCAAAGCCCATACAATGCTCAGCCTTTCCAGGCAAACACATATGTATTAATCCCAAAGGGCCAAGTGGCAGGAATAGGACAATCCTTTACAGTGGAACAAAGATTCAGGGAGGAACAGGCCAGAGGACACTGAGCCATTTCACATTTCCTTTGTGCATTATTGTTGCTGGCACAGCTACAAATCCTTCCTGGCTCGGCAAGGAGAGAAGGTGCTCCACAGATGCTCTCCAGAATTTCTGTACTGACTCCACTCCTACTCCAGGGCAATAAAACACAACAAGATGAGCTCAGGACATTTCAGCTAATTTAGCTTACAGACATGGGAGTGTCATTAGGAAGAGGCTGGCACATCTGTCCAGTTGTATGTTATGTGGGCAGGACTTGTTCACCATCACAGTTAAAAACCTCCCAGGTTTCCTGTTAGGGCTGAACAAGGTTAATAATGATCACACAGAAAACCTTTGAAAGGGTGACAGAAATATGGGCCTCCCTACAGAGCAAAAAATATGACCTCTTTAAAACTACTAAGTCAGGAAATTTGATACTGGAAGGGAACAAGCCCCATGAAATAAATCAGGTGATAGTTACTAAGTACCTGTGTCAAGATAAAGGGCAAACAAAACTCAAGGTATTACATGCAGTGAATTGTACAGAGAGAATGAACTGCACTGCAGGTCAGTCAGAGGGGTTTGTGCAAGGCAACCGCACTGCAACTCACACCAGGATGAACTGGGCATCAAACACATTCAGCTTCTGAATCCCAATATGTTTGGAGTATATTTTCATATTTACAAATTTGAATGTGCTGTTGCTATACACACTTTCCACTTGGTACCTTGATATATCCATTAAAAAGAAAAGAAATAGATACTGGCATTGAATTGCATTTTTGAAAGCCTATATAAATGAGTATTTATAAAGAGGCCATGAGAGTAATATATCTATTAATAAGAAAACTTGCACTAACAGAATAGGCCTTTTTCAAGACCTCCTGTTTAACCAAGACCACATCAGAGCAGATTTAACCTCACAGTTCCTCTCCCATGGATTCTCCCTCACTACAACCTGTGCACCTCCCTTTTCTAAATGTTTAGGAACACCTGAAACTTCACAGATATTTGGGGGAAGGCAGGGGCTGGATATTTTGCAGTAGTTCAAGCTTTTTTTCTTTGGATGGTCTTTCTTATTTCTTTTTAAGACTAAAACATGCAGAAAGAAGCATTCCTGGGATGAAGTAACTTGACTCTGAAGTGCTGGAGCTCACCAAGTGCCCAGTTAGCCTTTTACAGGACAAAAATTCTTGTAGCATGTCACCTTTTTTATTTTTAACAAGGACAGCAACCTTACATTACAAATGTTTGTCTCGAAATACATAAGAGTTTTGAGAAAATGAGACAAGAGTCCAGTGCTGACCAAACCTCAGTTGGAACTGCTCTGGATGGATAACTATAATTTCCTCTGAGACTTTAGCAAGTTGTGTTACCCTTCACTCACTCATCTAAATTGCTGGTTGGCTTTACCCTTCACCTCCAACAAGCTGGTCACAATCCATGATGGGAGTGATGGCATTTCACTTTTGAGGGCATTGCTTTATTTGCCATCCCATTCTCATACAGAATTAGACGAAACCCAAAGAAAATGTTTTCAGTGAAACCGAATTAGTTGTACAACCCAAAGATCTCAGAGTATTTATTCAGATACAGTAGCTGATCAGCTCTAAACCTCCCAGCTTTATTATGTGCTTGTCAGAATGAATGATAATGCCAAGTGCTGGCAGGATAATGAACAAGTGCCAGGAGAAACGGATCGTCACACAAAGCTCTCTGAAACACAAAGCTGATGACGTGAGCAACCCTCAAAGCTGCACCCACAGTTTCTCTTCTTCCATTTTTCCCCATGTATTGTGCAATTTTCTTCTGTCTCCAGTTTACTTGGCTGGAACAAAGGTAGAACACGAAACAAATTGTGGCTAAATTCTCCAGAGATGTGAAGTATAACTCTGCTGCAATCAAGGTATAATTGCACAGTCATGCCATGGGTGGGTTTGCTCTCCATGCAAAGAATTCAGCAAGCATTTCAATACATTCACTTATTGCAGTTTTAGATTTGCCCTCTGATGGACATCTCTCTTACCCACTCCTTTAGCACACCCTCCTTCCTGTTGCTTCCCACATCATATACAACCAAATGAAGATCATTACAAGTGGAGATTGTTTATATGGCTGCAAAAATAATTCCAAATTCAGTTCCCAGGCCTGTTCATGCAGAACCACCTTCCAGTCAATGAGAGCTGATTTTAACCACAAAGCAAAGAAATCAGGGAAAAGAGGATTTCACTGAACTCTCACCTTCTTTGACTGAATAGAATAGAATGGATTGGGTTGGAAAAGACCTCCCAGATCATCAAGTCCAACCCTTGGTCCAACTCCAGTCCCTTTACCAGATCATGGCACTCAGTGCCACCTCCAATCTGCATACAAAGATGTGGAAGGGACACACTGCAGATTCCAGCTTGGGAAATATCCCTCACAAACAGCCCCTATTTAGAGCAGCAGCACAACAAGCAGACAGGGCTATTCAGCTAAACAAGCACTACACACACTTGCAAGTCTGTGTTCCACAGGGTACAAAGAGCCAAAATGGGAAAATAATCAGGAGGTTTAACATTATTTTGAGCCTGACTTTTTCCCCTCCACCCCAAATAAATTACATTTACAGTTTTTACATTATTTACAGCATAAATGCAGCACAGAGACCCAGAGGCCACAGTAAGAGTTGCAAAGGGTCAGGGGGGAAGAAAAAAAGTCACACTGCAGGTACACTTCAGAATGGAGCAGGTGTAGGAAGAAGAGATGGATGGAAGAGAGAAAGTCTAGCCCCAGAAATCTCCCTGGGAGGGGCTATTTCCCCCCCTCATTTTGCTTTTATGTTATATACTAACAGGATTTCCAGTATTCACACGTGAAAGAAGCAATGTAAGACACCCAAGAGATCAGTATTGCCTCCCTTAACTCCTGTCAGCTTTCTGAGCTCCAAAATAGGATGCGATTACAGGCAGAGAAAACAGATTCAGGTCAACAACCCTGAGCACAAAAGCCATCCTTGCAGTGTGGGGAATAGTGAGAAAAGCAATTGCCCGTGAATTCTTGGGGAAGCAAAAGCAATTAGATTTTACAAAAAAAAGGAAACAGTTAGAAATAAGTTTTCTTTAAAAGGATAGCACAGACACCATTTCCCTCACTTCAGCACCACCAGCAGAATCTCTCAAACATCTGAACAACAGGAGTAGCCACTTTTATTCCAGGTGGCCGCAAAATAGATTTGGCCTTTTCAACTTTTGGTGTACTTAGAAAAGGTTATTACAAAGTACCCAGAGAAGCAGAAAACAATTTTGAAATAGCTAGATCTGAAGTTTAAGTCACAACTTCAGGCTTGGAAAGTAGCAAGGACAGGGGAAAAAAAAAGTGAAGAGGGAAAAGAAGAAAGATAAAGACACTCAATAAAAACAAAATAATTTCAGAGAAGGACAGGGCCAGCACCTCCAGGGACCACCTGATCCATAGCTGGCTCTTCCTCCACAGGGGATGTGACAAAGCAGAAATGAGATATCTGCCTAGACAAATAAAAGCTGCACTTCCTTTGAGCAAAGTAATTCAGTGTTTCATTATTTTTTTGGGGAAAAAAGGAGGGACCCAAGAACAGGCATAAGAAATGTCAACACAGGGCTCAGCTTTGAAGCAGACAAGTCCAAAATCTGCCCAACTTTCACAGGTTTTTCTGTGCCCAACAAAACTTAAACAGGGCCTGTTTTCAGAGAACTCTTGTGGAAGAGAAAACAGAAAAGGGTTTTCAGAATTCCAAATCCCTACTCACCTCAATATCTAAGAGAGCCTGGGAAGTCATTTTAGGAAGCATCTGTGACCAATGATGCTGGAAAATGACACAGGGAATGTTGGAAGTGAGGAGAGATGAAAACCTGCTCCATATTTCCGGAGTAATTGTTGGGGTTTGCCCTGCACTTACAGTCACTCAGGGGTGCTGGAAAGCCTTTCTGAGCAGAGAAAATTAAGAAAGGGTCATTAAACTTTCCGGGGCAAATCCTTGTGTTGCAGATGACACCACGGGGTCTGTATCCATGCACCAAATAGTGTAGATTTTGTAGAGAAAGTCAGAGCAGCAACACTTCAGGTGTTCAGTCATGTCCTACTGAATGGCACCAACACAGCCAAGTTTGAAAACTAAGCCTGTGACGTGCATCAGACTTTGAATTTCTGCAGCATTTAGACCAAGCTCTTGTTCCAATCTGACTTGAATAATACTGAATTTGCCTGTGGAGGCTGTAGCTTCTAGTTTAAGTTTTACAAGACACAAAATTCACTTTAGAATTTTAGATTTTCCCTTCTACAAAACCTCATGAAATACATCAACCATAAAAATGAAAATATAATTTCTACAGCCACAGAGTATGCCAGTTGTGGTGGCCTATTATTGACATATCATTGAATAAAATAAAGGGAAACTTTAAGGTGCCTTTAGCAGATGTTTAAACCTTCTCCCATTGCTCTCCCAGTTCCAGGCAGGGATAGTTCTCACTTATTAAGACTGCTACAGAAATACAAAATAATCCAGTATTATTTCCTTTCAAACTTGTTTAGGTTAATCACACAACCAATGCTAAGGTTTAGGTACTCTAAGACTTTTCTTTGTGAATACTTTCTTATTTTTGGGTGGAAACAGAATGAAATACCACATACCTTGACATATCTGAGCAAGAGCCAGAGAGAGAAAAAACAAACCTCATCCTGCAACCTCCCTGGGGAAATCTTTATTCATTTTAATACTTGTTCAGTCAGCTGCCTGGATGAATGACAAGGTTTTATCTCTAATGTGAATGGCTTCGAAGGCTACTTGCATTATCCATCCTTCAGCAGCTGCTGCTGAAACCACAGGGTTGCAAACTTATAATTAAATCCAGCTGCCACCACTGTGAGCTCAGTTCGAGCGAAGTGAGCAGCAATGCCTCCTGGTTGCTGGCAAGACTCTGCCTCTGTTTCTAGACAATGTAATTAACTCTTTTGCCCCTCTTAGATGAAATAAACATCAGCACTGAAAATGCTGTTAAATGACTGTAAAATTGTGTTTATATAGAAGAATTCTGTTGCAATCGCTACACCTGAGAAAGCAAATTTCTAGGGGGGTGATGGCTGACAACAAAGAGCTGTTTCCTGAAGAACACCCAAGGAGACACAAGGCACAGGATGGAAGGAATTCCCTGTAGGAAGAGAGTATGGCAAGAGTAGATCTGTTAATGCATATCCTAAAACTTAAACCACAGCCTCCAGCATAAGGCACCTATCAAGACCCAGCTTGAACAAAATGCAGGCAAGGGCAGGAAAGGAAGCAGGAAAGGGATCATAGGCCTTGCTGTGATATTAAAATAACTTCTAAAGAGTCATTGTTCATGTCTTAAATCAGACCAGAGAAGCTGTGGCTGCCCCATCCCTGGAAGTGTCCAAGGCCAGGTTGGACAGGGCTTGGAGCACTCTGGGCTATGGAAAATGTCCCTGCCCATGGCAGGGGTGGCACTGGATGATCTTTAAGGTCCCTTCCAACTCAAACAGTTCTGTGATTCCACACCACAGTCCTGAGTGAACAGCTCTACACACAGTTCTAGAGGTACATTTTTTTCTTTTACAGTCAGATCTTTTAATATCCATGTGTCAGAGTGTTTAGACCAGCAAAAAATAATTAGCTACCAAAATTTGACTTTGTCAGTCAACCCTTGAAGTGCCACTCAGGACAACTCCACTTCCTCCCTATTATAGGAAACACTGCCATGACAATGCCCCAAGAGCATTTCAGGGCAGTGAGAACAATCAGCAATGACATGCAAGACTAATGCCACTAAAGTAGAAAGCAACAGTCAACTGAACTTTGTTGTTTGTTTGTACCTCTTTGGAAATCCACGTCAGTGCAAGCATTTTTGAGGATGGGTGAGAAAGCACAGCAGAAGACAGAAGTGCCTGACCTCTGACTCCAACACAGTAAGGCTAAAAATGGGGAGAGCTATTTGTTGAGAGGAGAATGAGATGAATAGTGACCATCCCCAACTTCACTCAGAGAAACTCCCGAAATACACTGGCAGAATGATTTTAAAAAGCATAGTGATCTGCTGGATATTCTGCCAAGTCAGTTAAAACTCCACATTATCCAGAAGCCTTTTTAATAAAGGGGATGCACACAGAGCTACATACACACTGAATGAGCTGAGTGTTGACAAAGCCCAGCCATGGCACCACAGGCTAAACCCACCCACAGCTGGTAGAGCTCCAGCTCAAATCTCACTGCACTGCAGCAAACTGGAAACCCAAATGAGTTTGTCCACGGTCACAGGGACCAGCAAGAGTCGAGAAACAGAATCCAGCTCTTCTACAGACTCAGGGTCTGCTCCCCCACCTTTTGGTAGCAGGGGGAAGGATGTACCTGCAAACATCTCTGCACAACATTCAGCCCATTTCCTGAATCAAATACATTTACAATACCAAATAAATGCCAGCAGCCAGAAAGCAACTTTCCCCCCATTATTTTTGACTTTTACCTTTTGCAGCAAGCACAAAGTAAACAGCCTTTTGTAGGAAAGACAACAAGGGTGAATTCCCTCTCAAGTGGTTATTCTGAGCTTCATTTCCTTTTGACCTCTGTGTTTGCTGGCTGGGGCTCTGTCCTAATGGCACTGCAGGGCCTTTCAGCAGGATGGGCTGATTATTATATCCTGTCAGACCCAGGCAGGGCCAGGCATGATTCCTCAATCAGTGTTTTACCATTCTCATGGTAGGGCAACAAAGCTTTTATTCCTCCTGGCTTTTTAGTGGCTGCTTTAAAGAGCTTTTTGTCCAGAGAGGTTTGTATCTTACCAGCACTGAGGTGTTTCTCTAGACAACACCAGCAAAGAGCAGGTGGGTGTGAAGAGGGAAACAAAGGCAGAGGGAGGGCGAAGAAGAAGGAATGGAAATGCTGGAGGAAGCCAAGCTTTCAGGTTTCCTGAATCCTTCCTAGCATCTTGCTTGCCACTAGAATTAACCTGTGAATCAACTATTATCTTTAACTTAGATAACATCATTTTATCTTACCCATAACTTTTTTTCTTGAGATCACAGATAGCCTGGACCTTCTGCTTTGTTCTGTGTGCTACATTTGTCTCTGCACCAAAGAACACCCAAATCATCTTTCTCATGGGTTTCTGATCAGCTCCAGGCCTGTGATATTTTATATTTAGGTCCCATGTTCTATGGTCACAAATTAATATGAATGCATGTCTATAATTTCATATTCAAATCATAGTATGTTTTAAGTGTCAGGATACCTCTCAGTTGCCATCAAAGTGCAGAGCACAGAAGACAGACTAAATAAAGGTGTGTCACCATGAGAGTAAACCCTGACAGGAGGAGCCTGTTTTGATAGACCTGCATGTAGGGGGTGACATTGTAGATTAGCAACAGATTTTTTAAAAATACTTAAAATAATAATTTTATTTTTCTCTCTTAAAACATTTAAAAATCTAATGTCAAATATATAGTCTTCATTAAGGTTTAGAGGTAGAAAAATCAACCAGCACATTTTTGTTTCCCAGATTTGATGTAATCAGGTCACTGAAGTGCTGAAGGTCTCCAACTATCTAAAAGGTTGTATCAGAAGACTTTACTATGGCTAAAATTTCATTAAAGTTGATAAACTAATTATACACTGAAAGAGAAAGACATCAAGGGGTTTTGCCCATTTTCCCCTTGCCTTTGGAAGGGCCAAACCTGGGTTTGTAGGTCTTGTGATGCTTCACAGCCCCACCCAAGGCACAAACAGGCTGTGGCAGCAGCTCCAAGGCCACCAAGGAGCAGGTTGGATGAGGAGCATCTGAATGAGGGCAGTGGGGCCAGCAGGACACCAGTCCAGCCCTGATGGCTCCAAGCTGACAGGGCTGGTGACCCCTGATTGCACTGAGACAAAAACTGCATTTGGCAGGAACTCACCTGATGTCAGTGTGCTACAGACAACAGCAGGGAAGGGCGGGAGAGGCAGACTAAGAGGACCTACTGCAGTAAAACCAGCAGTGTCTTTATACGAAATAAGATACTGAGAATGAGAGGGGAAGTTTGAAAAGGTCATCTTTATTTTAGACTGGATTTAGCAAGGGCAGAGTAGTCTAGCCAACTGAAGAAGGACTTTAAAATCCAAAGCAACAAAAAATGAGCTAAATAAGAGGTATTTATCAAATGCATGTTGAGCAGTAGAACACTTAACATTGAGTAAAAAAAAATCACTGGAAACAGCCTTTGAAACAGCTTTAAATGTCTATAAAATTTCAGGGTAGGAAAGAATCACAGCAAAGAGATAAACTTTTACTTGATTCTCAGATCAATTCATTGCAATCAGCGGCTTCTGCTTTTGTAATATGACAAATTTATATTAAGGTTTAAAGCCTAGACTGCCTCTTCTTTCATTGAATTAAAACAATTTGCTTTAGAACTGGCTGAGATGAGACTGTCTGCTTCTTTAACACAACATGAAGCATTACTTGCTGTCCATTATCCATCTGCACATTCAAAGCAAACACACTTGAGCACCATCACCTGGAACTGTGTCTCCTGTGTGCTTCCCACATGACAAGCAGAAAGGAGGTGCCACACTCTACCCTTAACTTCTGATGAGATGAAACATGTCAACACACCTTTTTAGCTGTGTTTGCTGTTTAAAACATACTCATGTTTTCAAGTTCTGCTGCTTGGAAGGGTTTTGGACACTCTGGTAGAGAGCACTGCTGTTGCTTTGACAAGTGCTGAGGAAATGCTCATTACCACAGTTCCTAATGCAGCCCCAGGGATGGCACAGCTCTGAATCCTGCAGCACTCCCAGCCCACAGGATGCTCTCAAGCTGTCAGGAGCTCACTGGGGCTCCTTCACTGCCCAAGGAAGGACCAAAAGCACCCACACTTTCAGATTGACTGTCTGCCAGCACTTCTCAATCACCAGGAGAGCCAAAAAATAGGTACAGGACTGATGGATCAGTTTTCCTGGGAGTTGAAAAGGATCAGAGGAAAAACAGAAGGAGCAGGTCCCACCAGGAGCAGAGGATGATCACAAGGTTTCTCCTACCAGAGGACAGACACTTCTCCATCCTGAGCAGCCTAATCAGTCATCTCAGCTTCCCTTGCCATGACAGGGTCTCTGGAATTTCACTAATGAGACTGAGTCATTTGGAACAGAATGACTGTGATAGAACAGGAAAAAAACCCAAATCTGATAACTTCGAGATATTACATGCACTAAACTAGAGCAATGTGGGCATAAATTATGTTTGGGCCATCCTCTCCACTCTCCCTAAGGGCTAATGGAGGATTTTCACATTAAAATGTTGTGTTTGCTGAAACTGCACAGGACTCATAACCAAAATAGGAAATAAAAAATAAATGCAAGAATCCCCGGCACAGTGAGGTTGTGCTATCAGCAGCCCTGCACAGCACTTTAAGAACTAATCCACCCTCATAAATACTCAAACATTGTCCAGTTTCACTGGAAAACAGAGATCCATGAAAACTGAGGGCACCCTCATGGGCAGCAGATCCATGGGAGCTCTCAGCTTGCCATTAAAGGGCCTACAAAGAAGGCAAATCTGTAGCACTGGCTCATGGATATACACAAGTGTAGGTCTTCAATCTCAAAGAAGAAAATCTGCGTCTCTCCAAGACACCAGGATGGCAGACAGTGCACTAATCAGAAGTTTTATCAAATAATTTTTGGCAGGAAGGAGTATTTCCTAGAGGAAAATGGAAGAAAATTATTTTTCCCACAGTAAATGAGCAAATATTTTTATTTGCAAGAAGATACCCAATTCCTGCCATTTTAATCAATGGTTTCAAACCCCCACACCTTTGTTTTAAGTAGTTCTGCAGTTTAAACTCTGAGCTACCTGGACTAGGAGGTGCTGACTTTTTGTTTGCTCGAACCTTTCTATAGTTCAATATCTGAATAGTGTGTGACCAGAGCTGGGGAAGAGATTGACAGCTAGTCAATGAACTGATGAATATCTATCTCATAAGCATTTCATTTAGCTACCCATGCAGTGTGCATTTTGCCTTTATATACACATTCCAATGCCATTATCTTACACTTAATTAGTCGGGTCTCCAAGCGCTTGCCAAAGGAACGCGCCGTCATTATCAACAGCTCACGGACAAAGAAGTGGAGGCAGAGCTGGATAATTCGCTCAGAGTTACTGCACTAATATCCAAGGTCAGTGGCAGGTGAAAAAGAAAGCTCTTATCAGGCGAGCACTGCACTCAGCAGACCACGTTGCACTCAAGGTGAGTGCTTGGGAAGCTTTGGAAGCTTTTCCTCCCATCTTCAGTAAACTCCACCAGGCACTGTAAAAGAATTCCAAATTCCACCTGTGTTACAGCAAACACTACAGTGGAAAATTTAAATCTATTGACACTTGAGCTGTTCAATGCTGGAATACAATATTCAGCTTTCTTCAAATGATTAAGGTAAGATGACAAACATCATGTCACTGTAAGATGACTTTCCTGACAAGTCTGCCCTGGACAATCCTCACCTATTTTTAAACAGCTTCTGATGACATCCATCATCTCAGTGATGCTCAGCTGTAGTTATTCTTTCCTAATTATGGGAGCTTCTTGCAAAACCTTAGTAATTCTGGGACTTGGTTTCAGCCCTGAAATTAGAAAGCCTGTTCACTTCTCACTCTGGCTTTTACTTTAAGTATTAAAACCACCAGGAGACACTTGGTAAAACCAACCACAACTTGAGGTTTGATGACAAAATGTTTAAGAGCCAAAACTAACCCCTCATTTTCCATTGAGCAATTCTATATATACAAAAAGTAAATAAATAATATTCTTATTTGTAGAATTTGGAATGCTTTCACTAGCTGCATGTCCAAGTGCAAGTCCCAGGACTGAATTAAATGAGCTAAATGAAATTAATTTACTTCCATGTCCAGCTCAGGTGGCCAGCAGGCCTTGAACAAGATTAGCAGGACAACTAGTGAATAAAAATGACAGCAGCACTGCAGCAGACTTCATTCTGGGTGCTGGGTTTTACCTTCTCTCTTTTCATTACAAGTTTTCCCTCCCTTTCACTGGGAGAATTGGGGGATCACAACTACCAAACAAGTTAAAAAACTAGAGAGAAATCCAGCTTGCAAGCTTACACTGTAATTGATATAAGTCTATTATTACAAGATGAATTGCAGCAGACAATGCCAGAGACAGCTCAATCTGTTACCCAATCCCTGCAATGGCTGGATGAAGAACTCGACCATTTCACTCATAAATCTTTCTGCTGGGTTTTTATTTGCTGCTGGTGTGTGTAAAATAATAAAACTACAGAGTGATGTCTACAAGAGATGTAGTAACACATTTCTGAACACAATTACAGTAGGTTGGCCACAGGAACCCTGACCCTTTCAGCACCCAATCAGGAACGTGTCATGTTCCAGGCTGCAAAAACACCACACAGTAACTTGGAAAAGTCATTAGCTGAGATCATGCCAGTTGTGAAGAATCATCTCTTCTCAGCCTGCAGTGAGGCTCTGAGCTGTCGTAAGTCATCCTGGATGATCCATCACAAACTTTCTGTAGGACAGACCAGGACAAAACTTCATTTCCAGGAGGCTGACCTACTTCCAGACTTAGTGGCAAACAAACTCCACCACCAGGAAAAGCAAGATTAGAAGGTTCTGGAGATGTGTGTTCCCATTTTCTTTTCAGAGTAGTTGAATTTAATAATATTTTTATAATAATTTCTTATCTCTTGTCTGTAGATCGTAGTACCCAGCAAGGAGACCACAAGAGTCTGCACAAGTGGAACTTTAGAATTAGCTGTCAACACTAACAACAGAAACAGAAGATAAACAAAAGGGTTGGAGAGTGGGACATATAAAATGGGATACATGCAGCCATTTTGCTCCAGTGAGTGCAGGTGCAGCTTTGAAATGCCCACAATTCCTCCTCTGGCAGGAGATTGACAGGAGGCCGCAAAACCAAAAGTGACAGAAACCAAGATTACAGCCAAGACCGTCCAAGGGGCAGATTTCTGCCAGCAGTTTGTGGTCTCATATCCAATTAGAGCCTCCTCTCCCCTGTAAAACCCTTGAAAGAGCTTCCTGAGCACTCCTGCCAAAGAGGCAGCTGAGGGACAGTTTGGAGGTGCAAAGTTGGAGACTCTGCACCAACAACATCCCCCCTGACAGCCTCCCATCTCACAGCACCAGCTTTTGAACTGCCACTTTAGAGCACAGGTTCCAAACCCAAACTGGTTTTCGTGGCACTCATCTGTTCCACAGAACTCTCAGAGCAAAAATGCTGGTAGAAGAGACCCCTTTGCCTTTAGTTCAAGCACTGGCAGGAAAACAGTCGATTTTACAGTCAGGTTGCACAGGCAGGGCAGGCTCTAGACTTAATGATCACTTAAACCCACAGTGCATTAGCATTAAGTAAAGCAGCTGCATTAAATCCAAGCTACTTGCAGAGCAATATTCCAACATCAGCCAGGAAAAACTAGAGATTGGAGCTGCCAGTCCCACAGTACATTTCTTTTTCAGTTTTGCTTGCACAAATACGATACAAACCTCGCAAGCATCTCATTGGAGACACCTGCAATGGTTAAGAGGCCTTACACTCTAAATTACCTTGCTTTTGTTAGGCAGGAGAATGGTCCATAACATTCCTCCTGAAAGGAGGTTTTTCCCTTCAGAATTTAATTTATAAACGTAGTCCTGCCAGGCTGCGATAGCAGCTGCTGCACAAACCTGAAAATGATGACTCCTGGAATTCCATTCAGACCTCGGGAATCAATAGAAAGCAGACAAACGACCAAGATAAAAAGTTTCACCCAGCTGCAAAGAGCAAGAGCTGCAGGATGCCTCTCATTGTTTCACAGTGCCTGCGGTCACCAACCTGTGAAATAGAGACTGAGCAATCTCAGTTCCTTTGGAAACTCTGCCCTGTGCTGTCCACACTCTGCACCCACCTAATCTGCCTGCTGGGAATGCCTCAGTGCTGCAGGGATTGCCAAGCAAAAGGAGGCTCAAAGGACTTGCAAGAACAGTTTATATTTTGCTAAGACTTACATTGTATTTGGTAAAAGCTTATTATATGGGCTTCTTAGAGAGCCTGGTCTGTCTTACCTTGAAACAGCAGCTCTTCTGCAAGCCAAGAACAAAGCAACTTCCATTGCTGTCACTCTGGTTCATATCAACTTATCTCTATAATCTTGTTGTTTCTCTGGGCAGTAAAGAAATCCAAATCACAGCTTAACTGAACTAACGCTGTCTGAAGGCAGCTGCTGGCACACTGCAGCCTCATGGCAGCAGAACAACCATTTGTAAACAGCTCTGCATTTTATTTATTGTTACATTCCTTCTCACTCATCCTTCACGACAGACAAGCCAGGTGAGGACGTGAACATATTAGAATTTAAAAAGGAAGACCTGAAATACTTAAAAAACTGCCTTTCTTTGAACAAAACACAATGTGCTTCAGTTGAAAAGGAAATTATCATTTGCCTAATACAAAAGAAATCCTTTGTCCCAATCACAGCCTACTCTGAAGGAATGACTTTCTTCCCTCCCTCAAGAAGCCAAATGGATGCAGTTCTGTGATTTTGGAGAGCTTTACACAGTGTGTTAAATTACAAGACAAGCCATTGTGGGCTTTATAGATTGTGAGCCAGTGTATGAGACAAAGGATTCTCACTGAGAGTGGGTGATAGTCTAAGTCGTATAGAATTTAGTCTCTAATATGCTAGAACACAGTTAGTGAAATGAAAGATTGGTGAATAAATTACTCCAAGAATACTAGGAAATGTTTGGTAGTGATCTGTAAAACCAGCCTTTCCCCTTTCAGGTGCACCAAAAGAAATCCCATGAACAAGTACATTTGGTTAATTTGCTCCATTCTTTACCTCCTGCCCACCTGTTTTGACTCAAAATTTACTCTCAAGTGTAAAAGAAATGCTGAGAAATTTAGTAAGAGCGTCGCGAGGACCTGCAAGTTGAGAAAAAAATGGAAAATATTCCACTGGACCCCACTGCTGATATTCAATGATATTACCCATTAAAGACATTCAGCTGATATCAATCAAATAAATTTTCATCTTGCTTTGTTACAATTCAGTACCAAAAAAAGAAACTTGTGGAAGAGAATGACCAAATAACCACTTAGAAGTGCAGCAAAGGCATCTGTAATTTTAAGCCAACGTTAATACAACACTCATGTTTTGACAATTATTGTTGAATGTACATTTTTCCCAAACACCTTTGAGCCAATTGGCATTGGACTCACCATACTGGCAGCGAGGCCCCTGAAACCCTGCAGGGCACTGGCACACCTGGGCTCCTCCTTCAGAACATCTCCCTCCATTGAAGCAAGTGCCAGCAGTGCAGAGCACTAGTGCACACAAACACAAAGAAACAGGGGGTTTAGCTGATTTTGTGTCAAGGATCCTCCAGAATTGCCTTTTTTTATAGCCCTGGTGTATAACAGGGCCTTCTAAAAAGAAGAAACCCAGCTTTTTATTTAAGTGGAAAGGTTAGACTGCAGTAGAACTTGTTATCGTGGGTGTAACAACCATGTTGAGATGAAGAAGTTTAATAAAAGTGAGACTAAGACAATGCAGTTTAACTTGAAGATGCTTCAGAGGCAAAAGACAGCTTTTAAGGACTCAAAGCACTGCCTGAATCCAGAATGAAAAAGCAGAGAAACTTCTCCACAATAATGCAGGAATGGTTAAAAACCCCTGGTGTACTAAAAAATGTTATATATGTGAAAGGGAATTACAATCCTTCCCTTCCTCCAACACAGAAGAGCTTTTATTTACCAAAACTTAAATTCCACATACTTGAGCCAAACTTGCAAAGAATATCAAAGAGCAATTCAACCACTTTAGTGCCTTAAAGAATTCAAAGCAAATCTGCACTGCTCTTTCAGGAAGAAAATTTCACATTGTCACTGGTGCTCACATACATTAAGTTCCTTCACACCAGAGATTAAAATACAGTTTGTAAACATATCTTTGACTTCTTACAACTAAACAGGTGCACACTAAATATGTAAATTCAGGCTGAAGCTACAGGAACACCTCTCAGGCTTGTTTTTGTTTTTTGACTACAAAGACAATGACAAAAGTAAGATCTCTGAAGGCAGCCTTCAAGTTGGTAGGAAGATTGAAAAAAAATACATAAGAACAGATGGTAACTTTCATACAGAAAATACAATTACTGACAAAACAGTAACAAAACCAAACACTGAGCAGGCTGCCATCTTCCACTGATGTCTTGTTAACAGTGGCTGAAGTGCTTTCTTATCATTTCAATTGAATCCCATCTTTTAGGAAAACATCCAATCATGATTAGATAGGAACAAGTTCTCATGAGATGGAGAACCACAGGGCAGAAACACAATTGCTCCAGTGGCACCAACAGCAATGGAAAAGCCCAACCAGTCAGACCCTGCAGCGAGTGCCACGTCCAAGGAACAAAGTGCCTCACAGCAGATTTCTTTGCATAATTTGGGTAACAGCAATAAATTTGGTTGGCCTGTCAAAGCCAGGCTGGCATAGAAATGCTGCAACAACCATCATCAGAGTTTAGACTGTTAATCCAAACTGTTTCACTGCTTTGATTCTAATTAGAGCTATCTGGTACTTTTACATGATTGCTTTTGGACTTTTAAAGGACATTTCTTTCCCCATCACTAAATAACCTCTCTATAACTGGGATTTCCAGTTACAAACAGCAAGTAACAAAATACATCTTTCTAGAAGTAGGAAGGCAAGTGCTGGGGATGTCATCTCTTGGTTTGTCACAGTTTTGTCACCAACTTACAGTGCAGACAGCCAGGCTCGTTGTCCCGCTGGCCCCAGCCCGGGCAGCACCTGTACACAGTCTGCTGCTCCAGCCTGTACACCTGCTTGTAAACTGTGTAGTACCCAGACCTGGGAGGAGAGAAAGTGTAAGAGAACAATCCCAACTTCTGTTCACATCTCATCAATAACTAACTCTACTCCTATGGCATATTTATCAGACGTTTCTTTAGGCTCTCAGAAATCCTTGCTAAAAATGAAGTAAATATAGCAAAGTGCATCCTGATAACATCCCATAGCTCTTACATACCATGGCCACATTTTTTTTTGGAAAAGTTTGTATTCAGGCTAGTCAAAGGTGAGTAATTTTCTTTTGCAATCAATTTGAGTTTAGCTGCTGGGGGAGTCAGATCTCCCATCAGTTCTAAGCATATGACAGAAATAGAAAGAAGTTCAATTTTTCAAAGTCAGTGACTTGACAGCTGGACTTCACTTGAGACAGAAGCATTTTCTGATAATGTAAAATTGTGATCTAAAGCCAGCCAAGAAGTTCATGACTGACACAAAGCACGTTAAAAAGTCTCATTTTCTACTCAGTAATAATAGATTTTAAGTAATGTCTCAGCAGGGCACTATGTCCATAATCAAGACACATATATTGCAGACAAAATAGTTTACAACTTTCTCACAAAGTTAAAGAACTTCCACAGATATTAGTAATGAAAACCATTTTTAGTGATAGAGAATATCTTACCTTCTCTCATAGCTCACACACCACCTCCTGTTCGTACACCCTTGTTTCCACATCTTGACCATCCGAGTGAAGGCTTGGACACAGGGCTCTTGGTGTCCCACCAGTGCCAGCTCAAACACTGGGCACACATTGGGCCTGGAGGGAAAGAAAAAGACATTCTTTATTATTTCCAGCGCAAAATTTAGACATCTAGAGAAACATACGTAACAGAAACAGAATGGATGCTGCTGTTTGGAAACACTGCAGCTCTGTGCCTTAGGAAGCAACACAAACATACACTGAAATTCAGGCTCCGCACCAGTCAGTGAAAGATCTCCCACAGATTCAAGGGCAGATAAGATTTATCTGAACTACTGCTGAGGAAATTGTGCATTCTCTAAGAGCCTCCCTCGCTCTCAGTGCCTTCAGGGAAACACATGAAATTCGTGAGGGGAAGTATCCTTGTTCTCTGCTGATTATTCCTAAAATAACCAGACCAAAATAAAAGTGCTGCTTTGGAGGATGAGATGTAATCTTCATCCTGCTACCTAGCCAGAGGTCAAAAATAGCAGGAGTGCAGGAGGGATGGAGGGTCAAAGGAAAGGTTACGTGGGGATGGTTTTGCAGAGATTGTCAGCCTTATCCAGATTTCTTTACCCTGGTGTAAATGAGGAAATTCTGTATGATGGAAAACAAGGGCATCAAACATGCAGGATCTAAAACCACAGAAAATGAGGAGCTTGGTTATCTTCTAAGGCAGGAGCCTGTTGTAACAAAGTGAAATTAATTCAGTCATTTTTTCATGCAGTTTACAGATTGTTAATGTGATAATTTAATCACCAATTCCCCAAGACAGCCTGGTGAGGGTTTTCAAACTTCAGCCTCAATAACCACAGCACAGGGGGGCAACAAGGACCTCATTTTCCCACTCTGGCAACAACAACATTTGGCAGCCAAGTCCTTCCCCAAATTTCAATCTGAGACCTCTCTCCAAGCTAGAGAGTCATCAAGTCACACACACTGTCACCCTCTTTCCTCTGTCAGTCCACACAGGTACAGGAGCCTGTGCTACAAACCCAGAGGGGGTTGCTCTAATAAGAGGGAACAGTTCCAGCCCAACAGCTGCCTGGCAGTTCCTTATCATCAGCTACACTGCATATTGTGAATATCTCATTCAAGATTTATGGTGCTTTTTATCTCAGAGGCTCCCTATTATGTCTGAACACCACACAAAGTAGCCCTGCTAATAATAGAGCACATCTTTCATCCACAGGTCTTCAAGTAGTTTACAAATATCATTAAATTAAGCCTGTGCAGAGCAGGAAAATGCTATAACTATGATCAATTTTACTGCTGGGCTGAACACATGGAAGAAATCCTGCCTAGATCAAATGCACTCTGCAATATTCCCTGTACTCCATTGAGGCCAGTGGTCCTGCCAAGCCCAGAGAGTGGCAAATCCAGCCAGGTCTCCCAAGGGTACCACAGCTCCCAGGGAAATGCCCGAGACATCACCTCTAGGTTTTGGTTAAAACCTGGTTGTAATAATGCCAAGGTCATGGGTTCAATCCCCTCTGTGGGCCATTGACTTAAGAGTTGGACTCCATGATCCTTGTGGGTCCCTTCCAACTCAGAATAGTCTGTGAGTCTGGGATTCTGTGACATTTCAGTAGGGAAACGAACAAAATTTATAAACAGCTTTTAAAGCCAACCACCCCTCAGGAATTCAGGTAGCCGGCATAAAGGGTGTCACAGAAAATCCACAGCTGAATGCTCCAGTTGTCCCATCTCACCATGGAAAAGCAGTGAAGAGTCCTTTTGTGCTAGAAACCTTTGTTTGACAGAAGTCAGTCTCCTGAACCAGAATGTTCCCTGCTCCCAGGCTTTAGAGAAACTGCTCATCTCCATCACGTTAAACCACACTGCCAGGGGACATCCCTCCACGTTCTCCCTCCTTCAATGCAGTCCATTTTCCATATTGCTCCATATTTCCCATTCCTTGGGCCTGCCCTGCCATGGAGCAGGACAGAGCAGAGTCACAGCGCAGTTCCAGACTGCAGTAAATTCCTACAGAAAGCAGAATTCCTCCCATGCCATCTCCATCCCTCAGCAATCCTTCCATGTGTCCCAGCTACCCCTTCCCTCTAGATCCCCTCCCCTTTAACACATTCAGCTAAAGCTCAGAGCCATTGTTGCCAAGCCGTTCTTAGCACAAAGTCTGCCATTTGTTTCCCATCCAAAGAAGATCTTTTTGTGCCCAAAATCTTGCCTGTTTTTTTTTCCATTACGTCAGTTGGTCTAATAAAAAAAACCCCTCTCCTTACTTAGCAACCATGCCTCACTTAGCAGGCTTTTTAAAATGACTCTCCCTCCAGTGAATAGAACATCATGTTCTGATAATTCATGCATATCTCCTTTTATTAGAATTGCCTAAAATTTCCCAGATAAAGGTACTTTCATATGCATCGCTCCTCCATAAATAAAAGGGAGAAGCTGACAATTGTTGTAATGACATATTGAGCCCATCCCATAAATTCCTGCTCATGGGACATTGCCACGTTTCCAGGAATAGCTTATTGACTTCTAGGATACGGTTAATAGGAACGACTGGCACTCACAGAACAAACCAAGCCAGCAGCACACTCACATATTTATTAAGATTTATTCAAAGTAAGCCATGCCTCCTAGATGCCCTTGGGATAATTTAAAGGCAGATATCAAAACCAATGAAACACTATAATTAAATTACAGCAATTGCATAACATTGCTGGCAAAGCTGGGAATCAAACGTGCCCTCTCCAACAATTCCCTGTGTTCACATCTCCCCACACAGAATCAACAGGACCATTTTTAAGCCATCTGACTTATTTGATACCTTACCCATTAACTCAAGGACAGTGACCTGAACAAGACCAGAGCTATTGAAAGTACAGTTTTGTGCAATGGGATTCTGTTAATTAGAGGCCATCCAAGACTGACCTGAAGCCTGATGTGGATGTAATGGGGTATTTAAAGGAGAACAGCTCCACTTTTACTCCCATGCCCTTTGCATTCAGAAAATATTTCTTAATGGGAGTTTAAGTGTTAAAACAAGCCAAACACTCAAATGCATATTATGGCCTGTGATTTGATTGATACACCAGTCCCTCAGAACCTTTTTATCCTGATGATCTCTGCTAGCCAAGGCTAACATGAAGGCTATTATTAGCTTGTCAGTCTGACTCAGGCAAGGCAGAAAGCTCTCTTAATATTTGCATTAGGAGACTGCCCTTTAAACAAAGACACCCTACACACTTCCAGCTGAAGTCTTGAGATGCTAATGAACAGATAATTAGACCAACATGAAGCAAGAGCAGCCTGGGCTAATCCTATGGCTGTGGTGCCAGTGAACCACTGCACAACAGGAAAGTTCAGGAAAATTGAAAGCATTTCCAGGCAGGATATAAGTCATTCCTGTGTTCAGAATTTTAAAAAGGAAGGGAATAGCACTACCATAGAATCACAGAACCATTTGAGTTGGAAGGGACCTTAAAAATCACGTAGTTCCAACTCCCCTGCCATGGGCAGAGACACCTTCCACCAGCCCAGGTTGCTCCAACCTGGCCTGGGACACTCCTGTTTCTAAAGGTACATCATATCTCTGTGACAGGGATATTTTCTTTTTCTGCCTATGTGCCTAACACCTGGCTCTTGGAATGACAATCTCTCATTCTACTAATCTACTTTTTTCCAGGTCAATACAAGGAGCCACAATTAGGTGAATTTAACAGGAGAGAGAGAGCAAAAACATCAACATATCCCTAAAGGCTTCTTTTTACAGTGCAAACTTTAAATGAAAACCTTAATGAATACGAAGCAAAGACTGATTTGTCTGTCTGGTTTTAGGGCTTTCCACGGAGACTAAGTGAATGACACCACCTTCTACACAAAGTCAGACAGCTGTTAACATCTCCTACAAGTGAGATGTTGGAGCCTGTGTTGCCTCAGCTGACAAATTTGCCGCCTGAACACTATTGATCTTCCCATAAAACAGTCAATAGATGAAACCTGTCATAAGAAGCAACTTGCTGGAATTCTGTATTTTCAAAACACTAATTGGTTGGTGCTCCTTCCCTTTATGCCACTATTAAAAGTTTAGAGAAGCAAAGTCTGCTGTGCCAGATTTAGTTTGACAATGTCAAGTAAGAACTTTCCTTAAGAAAGCCAAGATTATAGTCAGGGCTAAACTCTCCACAGTGATTTTGCTCCAGAGATGCACTGATGTTGATCAAAAAATAGTTGTACATTGCTACAGTGGCTTTGGTTACAAACTTCTCAGGCTAGAAAATAGTCTGAATTCCCTCACACCTCCAACCACACGAGCAAACCATGCCCAGACCTCTAGATAGGCAGGGTGGCACCACAGAGGAGAAACAGCCAGCAACATGATGTATGCAAACAAGATTCAATTAAAAGTTGTCTCAATTGGACAGGAGAAAAAAGGAATTTTTTTTTTTGAACACAGAAAAAGTCAAATTAGGAAATAGGCCACAGAAACCAAAAGTCCAAAGAAAAAGTTACATATATTTATTTATATAGACAGAGGTTGCCTGTAGATATATATTGTTTAATAGCAATAGTAATTCACAAAGCTTGGAATGACAGAAAAAGCTTTTCTTTTTTGAACTGCCAAGCTCCCCTTTCTACCCTTAATCTATTTTCAGGCTCATTTCCCCACATTTCCCTGATAAAATTAATCAGCACTACCAGACACAATTAGGACATCCTGCTCCCTTGACCACTAATCAATCCCTGCTCTCTCCTGATCCTGTATCAATATTTGTGATGTTTATATGCCCTCTGGGACACGGATTGTAAGCACCAAGCTCATTTAGATTAGGGCTCATTATCACTGCTGTTCTCTGGCTCTGTGCAGGAGGGTCCACCCCAGCAGACTCTCCTCAGCCCACAGGTTGGTTACTAATGCACTGCTGGGTCTTCTTCACATCCTCCCTGATCAGAGGGAGCAGCTGAAGAGCAGGAGCTCCTCAGTCTGCATCCAGATTAAGAGCAGATCAATAGGAGATGATTAATTACACAATCAGCTATTATAACAACAGTAAGATTTTTAGTTCTTACCGCTATCAAAGTGTCATTTGGCTTCTATTTAACCATCCTCTGCCCTCCCCCAAGACAGAATAATCTGCTTGGTTAGCAGCAAAAGCAGAAGATAAACATGAACATCCACATGATTTAACTATGATTTGCCAAGTCACCTTTTTTTTTTTTGCATTTTAGAACCAGGGAGTGATTTTTACTCTTTTTTTAATAGTCATGTAGCCTCAGTCCCCAGCAACAACACCCAGTTTTACAGTTTCTTCTGCTTCACCCAGGAGTGTCAGCACCACTGCCAGTGAGCAGCTCTGCAAAGCCTCAAGCAGCACCAACAGACAGTTTTACAGACAATTTAGGGACCCTTGTCCCAAAAATCCACCTTTAACAGAATTGGAAAACCATATGGGATATCACATATAATGCTATGAAATAGTTTGCATGTACTCATTGTTAAGACAAAGCAAATAAACGTCCAGAATTCAATCCAAACTGAGCTTTTAAAAATGTAGAGTTCTAGAGGGAATGTCCAGCTGGAATGTCACATGAAGGGCACCCACTCCCATCATCATTCCACTGCAGGAGTGTGGAATCCAGATTTGCCCAGCAAACCTGCCAGGCACACAGCCCTGAGCTGTTTTGGGCAAGCAGGCACAAAGACCTGACACTAAAATATCAGAATAAACATCACTGAAAGTATCACACCACTTCGTCATAAGGAGACAAAGCTCATTTTTGGTTACAGCAAGTGCCACACTGTTTGACAATTAAATTTGTTAAAAGTTAGTGAAATCTTTAGTTTCATTTTGGCAAAGAGTTGTTCACTTCTTTTCTGCTGGTTGCCAGACTTTACCAGTTTCAAGCCTAAATCTCTATTTTGAAAGCTCACTTTTGAAATCCCACCTAATACATGTCAGAAAAGTCCCAACATGCCAACGTTGGAAGTGTTAAAGGATTCCTAGTCTTTTACTCCAAACCAATAGCTTGATACCACTGATGCAAATGTCCATTTCTTGGAGGGTTTTGTTTGTTTGTTTGTTCTTTAAACATTAAGCAATTTCAGAGCTAAATATTTTATGAAGTTAAGGCACATAAAGACAGCAAGTGACAAGTGTGCATTAGTGAATTACTGCTCAGCGGTGGTAAAAGGGGGAGGAAAACAACTCAAACATCTTCATCCTTTGGATTGGAAACTTCTACTGTGGTTCTAAATAACCCACAGATTGCTGGTATTGTTCTACAGACAAAGAGAAGGACAGGCCTTGCCTCATGAGCAATACAATTATAAGAGATTAGTTTATTAAACTGTATTTTCCACCCTTGATGATGCACCAGCCAGGTAAGGAGAGCACCAGCAATTACAGCACAAGGGTAACCCCTGAAGTGTCTTCTAAGAGGTAAAATGTATGAAATCTCATTTCCTAAATGAGCATATTCTAACCTGAAAAGATCAGGCTCAAAATACACAAGCGTTTCCTATTTTAAGAGGAAATTTTTTTGTCATAAAACAACACAAAGCACCTTATAGAGCCTCTTCTCAGGAACAGCCTGAGATCTTAGGGTATATTTTCAATATTGAATTGATTTGTGTACATTAAAACATGATGGCTTTCTCTACTAAACAACATTTTGTACCACTTTCTGCCCTGACTTAAGGTGTTCCTACTAAAGAACACAAAAAGGTGCATCAGCCCTCTGAGTTAAATAACATTCCCCTTTTATATACACAAGATCAAATATTCATCCACAGGTCAAAGGCACTGAAATACAGCTCAGTGTAGGCTCAGCTTGTGTACACATTAAAGCACATCATCCCACACCAAAGGCAGAAATCTCAAGTTCACCTCAGGAACAATTAATGATTAGTTTTAAACCAAGACCAGCCTGGAATCCAAAGCAGAAACCCAAGACTACACATGTTCAGTCTGTAATTTTAAAAAGCTTTGATTTCACAGTAATGAAAGGAAATTTCTTTCTCCTCCGAAATAAATTAAAAGCAATAGATTTGAGAGAGAACATAAGCAATAACAGGCTTGAATTTCAGAGGAAGGAAATCTATTAACTGTGTTCAAAGAGAGAAGGTATTTAGCTGGTGAATAACACAAGTCTGCAACATGGGCTGTTAACTCTCTGGGAGCCAAAGCATCACTCCCATCACAGGACTCACCCAAAGACTAAGTTTTACATTACAGATAATCCCACCTCTCCTCCCCAGGAGGTTTCTTTGAAGTTAATAAAAAATTTAATAAAAATATTTCATGTTCTCCCTCCTATCTAAATCCTGCCATGCCTAGAACTGGGATAAATAAACAGCACTGGATATAAACAATGCAGAAGAAAGAAGTTGAAGCAAAAACCAGGCAGTATAACTGGCAGGCTGAAATACTGCAAACACAGTGTATGGACATTAAACCACTGCATAAATAACTAAACTATACCAACATCTCATAATGCAAAACAATTAAACCTAAAAAAGAAACCTGACAAGTTCTCTCCTCTTAGTGTACATTTTTAAAGAGTAACTTGAGAAGCCAAATCTCATGAAAAGTGGAGAGGAGCAGGATCTCACCTACCTTAAACATGCAGATGTAAGAATTCCGCAGTATGGGTAGCAAATTTCTAAACCTCTTGTAGAGATATTTTGTGATGTTTCTGATATAAAAAACAAATATTTATAAAACTGGAAAATATTTACAGTCAATCATGAGTTCCTCTTTGATAAATACAGTGACTTCAGGCAGTCACATTTTATGATCCTGTCTTACAGCTCTTTCAGAGTTTAGGAGAACGACTTGATCTCATTTTTCTCCCAAAGAGCAGGAAAATGTCATAAATCAGGAAAAGTACCAGACCAAGATGACACTCATTCATTATCTTTAAGCCTCCTGACAGTGAATATACCAGGGGAGGAAAAGAGGGGGAAAAGAGCCCTTTACCATCTGTTAAAAGACTAAATTCAAAATTAATTTCCCTCTAGGAATTGTGAAACAGAAACTTCAAGTGCAAAGCCTTGAGCAATGGGAGTGTGTGCTCAGTGCTGACCAGCAGGAGCTCTACCTGCTGGCAACGCTCCGTAATGCAGAGCCTGCAAAGATTGTTTTGTCCAGGATGATGTTCCCAAAGATGAGAACCACCTCAGACTTCAACAGCATATTAAGGGATTGAGGGCAGGGATGGGGAATCGAGGGGATGAAACTACAATAAAATTTTATGTCAGAACATTTCATCCATGCTGCCCAGAGTCACATCACCCAAACCTCAGAGGGCAGAGTGGCAGCTGCTCCAGAGCAGTGAGGGTTTCCCACAACCTGACAGAGTCTGGGCTGGCAGCAATGGGGAGGAGGGCGGGAGGATTCCGCTGAAAACAACTTCTTAGGTGAAATTCAGTAGTTTAAATCAAAATTTGGCAATGACTCTGGGGTGCCAGCATCACTTTAAGCAGCTGATAAGAAAGACTTAATGTAAGAGACAAATGTAAACAAACTAGTGGCTTATTTTTATTATCAGGTTCTTATTTTCACTTCTTAAATTTTTTTAACTAGCAAATCTCAGAACATAACACATGGAAAGAAATTGAAGGAGATGCTATTACATTAGTCATTTCAGTTATAAAAACCCCCCAAGATACACTTTAAGCTCCAATTTAATGCTGAGAATACAAACTTTCCTCACACCTGCAAACTGGTATCACCAGAGGTGAAAATACAGTGTGTGGGGTAAACAGCCAATATACCAAGGCGATTTCTCACCAAGAAATTACTACACAACCTACTTTTCACATAATTTAGACAGTATTATGACAAAACTCCCGGCTCCCAATTTAAGCTGTATCACCATATGCTTTGAAGCAGCATTTCTTGTGTTACTTTGTTTTCTGCACTGCATTCCAACATACTCAAATTGACCCGCAGTTTGTGGTGTTGTGGCAATCAAAACTCAGAGGCATCTCTTCATATGGAAATGCTTTGTACAATAGCAGCAGTTCACCTTGAAATTCTTTCCAGTCCTTGAAAAAAGTGGGCTAAACCTTTTTTAATTATACCTTAAAAGACTTTATTGTTTCTGTCACTTGGAAATAGCGTCCATGGCCACATCTGTTTGCAGTGAGACCTGGTGCAAAGACAGTCCTGTTTCATTCCAGCCCAACAACTGGCACAGCTGAAGGGCCAAGTTTCCTGGAGTGCAAATGCAGATAAACACCTGAAAGCAAGATTTGGCTTTTGGGAACACGGTTTATCTGGAGGAGCACAAGAAAGCCTACAGTGCCCCACAGAATTGAAGAAGCTGGAAAACAGTTACTCAGCCAGGAATCCAGCTCTAAATCCAGGTGTTCCTTGGAATGCGACCAGATTTACTTGCTTATGGATAAAGAAAATATGCAGCTGCAACATGTGAGCAGTAAAGAAACAGTCTAAACAAAACAGTTTTATTGCAAGGCTGTGACTGGATCCTCCAAGACCAAGAGAGCCCCTTCAGATGTCATCCCGGACCCGCACAGCCACAGAGCCAGGCAGGGGGCTTAGAAAAGACAGAACAAAATTTATCTTGTGGCTTTTTCAAGGAAGTCCTCACTTGTGTCAGCTGGGAACAGAAGAATCCATTCTTGAGCCCTGTCCCAGTCCTGGCCATGGAAGGGAATATTTACTGCACAAAGGAGATTCCCTGCACATACCTCATAACCACTCCTGCCTCTTGCTCTGTCCTCTATCACTAACTATGAGCAGACATCTGTACTGCTCAAACTCCTGGTGGAATATTTCTCTAGGAGAAGATTTACCACTCCTGACAGCAACTCAAGTCCTCTACTCTTAGTTCCTATTTCTGCACTTTCTCACAACCACCCCCTGACTTCTGTGAAGGCCAATGCTCAAAGTGAACCCAGTATTGGATAACCCAATTCTGAACTAGAGAGCTCACTGTTAAAAATGTGCTTTTTAAGATAAGAGATGTTTAATTCTTCATTTCAAGGCCCAAATATGCTCTACAATGAATATGGCATATTTGTTCTCTGGTCCTTCCAGTGTTCTCCAGAGTTCTAATACAAGATCATCAAGGGCTAATTGTCTGGAAATGTAGTTGATGGAAATAACTCCTCATCCTGTAATCTGTTCGACATTAAATCTCCTCAGGGAGCTTGGAAGCAGAACACCAACATCCACACAGATCCCTTGCATTTCTAGCTAGGAGCAAGCACTCAAGTTAGCAGCAAAACAAAAACAATTATGAAGAATATCCTGTACAGCTTCAGCCACATAAGATCTCAATCAAAAGCAGAGCAAAGAACACGCTCAGCATGGTGTGTTCCAAGGGATGCATTTGTTGTTCTTATTCCATTGACTGCAGATGACCAATGTCAAATGAATAAAACAGAATTACTAGAAAAAGGCAATTCAAGAAAAGAGTCCTCCTGGACCTTTCACTGTTCCTTGGTCAAAGCTGGCAGGCTAAGGAGTAATGACTATTTCTATTTACATCCAAAGTAAAGCCCCTAAACAGCATAAAATAAGTTTGGAGTAACACTTATTCTTGCCACAGCTCAGGAAAAGCAGCAAGAATTGCAGTAATTTCAGGAATATGCCTCTTGAGAGAAGCACTGAAGGCTCTGCCACAGGTCTGGGGGTTTAGGGGGGTGTTCCTGGTTGCTGCTGGCAATCAGTGCTCTCTCTGCTCCTCCCAGTGCCCCCAGCCCAGCTCCAACACCCTCACACAGCAGCATCTCCACAAGGGAATGTTTCCTGTGTTCTTTCAGCTTTAAAAAGGTGAAAGCAAACAAAAAAAAACGTTTAGAGGCAATTCACAGTTAACAACACGTCCAGCTTCAAAAGTGCAGAATCACAGTTATTCCCAATGTCAAGTGCAAACAGATTAATGTAGGCCAATGCTATTCGTCCTCTTAACAGGGAGATTGCCCAGAAAGAGAGCAAGAGGCACGTCTGGAAGAAACACAGAGCACTTTTCACAAAAGAAAATGCTGTAGAGAATGAACTTAACTTCCATAGACAGTGTGATGGATATTCTGTGCTCCAACAAAATGGAGTAATATAAACCACCTTAAAAGGACTTCTGCTAAATACGTAAATGTTTGATATTGTAGAGAAAACCCATGAGCAATGGGCTTGGAAATTTCAGTTTTCTGACAGAAGAAATAACTACATTGAAAGCAAATACAGGGTGTTAATTACGAAAGGGTGGTATGAAATTGATGAAGGAAAAAAAAAACCCAGGAAGATAAGAGATTAGAAATTAGGGTATACACAGACATCTGCTGTTGTCAGGTTGCTTTGAGGGGAGAGCGAGGGACACGACATTCCTTAAAAACACAAGAAGAGCCTTGCAGAGAAAAGATACACAAAGCAGGGAACAGTTTCCAGGAACGTTCGATTGTAACGAGCACAAACTTTAGCCACAGATTTCGCGCGTGCTGCCGGTTACTTTCTTTTCGACTGTGACCAGAAAACTACCGCTGGATACAAATGTAACACCGCACTCCCAACAAAGGACATTTGTTGCTCATGCCGCGCAAAAACCCCTTATAGAAACTTCCTCCCGCAGCCGCACACGTGTGGCCGCGGCTCCTTTGTGTGCGCTCCCGGCTGCGGGAGATGCTCCCCGCACCCTCACCTCTCCTGCTCCCGCTCTCCGTCCTTCCCTCCCGCATTTTTGTTGCTCCGATCCCCCTCCAGCTGCTCTCCCCAGGTGTTGCTCAGCGTGCCCCTCGCAGGGCTCAGCTCTGCCTCCCGCTCGCCCCTCGAACGGGAAGGCAGGAGCGGCCCCGAGGATGCCGAGGCGCTCTCTGGAGCTCCCTTCAGATGGCACATCAAAGCCAAGCCCGCCCCGGGAGCCTCGCCAGTGCCCACCCAACGCATCCCGGGGATCAGCGCCCTGCGCTGCGGGGCCGCGGCCAGTTCGGGCGCACCCAGCCAAACTTTCTTTGTGGCGGGGCTGCCCCCAGGACCGCAGGGACAAAGGCTGCGCGTCCCGGCGGAGCTGCCCCTCCCTGAGCTTCCCGAGCCCCCCGAGCCCCCGGCACACTCACATGCCCCGCTGCAGCTGCTGCTCCGCGGCGCCGCTCGCCTGAGCCCAGCACAGGGAGAGGCAGAGGAGCGCCAGCCCGGCTCCCATCGCGCTGCCGGGGGGAGAGGGAGGATGAAGCGGCCGCGGCAGCAGCCGCAGCACCCGCAGCGGCAGTAGCCCCGCCGCCCCCGGCCCCCAAGTCATTTAAAGCCGCGGCGAGACGCGCCA
>VWZD01004846.1:265538-411927 GCA_013396695.1 Sakesphorus luctuosus | reverse complement strand
GCTCCCTCATCGCCGCTCCTGCATCGCTGCTTCCGCCCCGCCGCTCCCGCACGGCCCCGCAGCTCCCGCACCGTCCCGTATCTCCCGCAGCTCCCACATCGCACCGCCGCTGCCACCCCACCCCGCCGCACTGTCCCGCAGCTCCCGCACCGCCCCGGGCAGCTGCTTCTGCTCCCGCCCGGCTCTGCCCGTGTCCTTACAGCCACGCCGCTGCAATGTCCCCTCATCCCACTCCCGGAAAGGGAGTCCCCTCCTGCTCCGCATCCCTGCGGGGCGCGGCGCAGAGCGGGGTTTGTTCTCACGGAGCGGTACTCGAAGGGACGCGCACACTCGCGCTCGTGCCCGTGACCAGTTCCTGGGCAGGAACGTGGGAGGGAGCGGCGTGAAGAAGCTGTGTCAGGGAGGGTCAGGATGGGTGTCCAGGTGCAGGTTCTTCACCCCGAGGGTGCGCGGGCACTGAACAGGCTCCCCAGGGCAGCGGTCACAGCACGAAGCCTGGCAGAGCTCAGCAAGTGTTCAGACAATGCTCCCAGGCACGTGATGTGATTCTTGCTGCAACCCTGGCCACGGCAGGAGTCGGACTTCAATGATGCCTGTGTGTCCCTTCCAGCTCAGGACAGTCTATGATTCAGTCTATGGGAGAGCTGGACACCCTCAGCTCCTCCTCTGGCTCTGAGAATACCAAGCTGATTCTGTTCTGCAGCCAGAGACATATCTTGGCTTGTTCTTTTTCCTCTGGTCCTTTGTTCTGTGCGTGATGCCCATTGCAATCACATCCGAGCACTTCAAAGAGGTAACCATGAAAATAAACGCATTTAACATCTTCAGGGAGGGATGAACTGCTACTGCTGAGAGTTAGTGACAGCAAGAACATAAAACGAGGAACTGAGGAGTGAGGTTTAAATCCCAGAGCTGCCTGCCATCCTCTAGACCATGCATCCTCTCATCTTTATGTTCTCTCCAGACCTTTCCTGCTATCAGAAGGCAACTCTTTCCCCTTTACTGGGGAAAGAAGGGAGAGCAACTGACCTGGAAAGGGAACTGCACATAGTAGCAATAAAAAAAAATGAGAAAAACACACCTTAAGCATTTTATGATCTAGTGTAGGTCTCAGGATCCATTACACCACAGTTTTCCTCTCTGGAGAGACCTGTGACTAACCAGGCACTGGGCTGTGAACAAGCACATGGGCCCTGAGCCAACCGATGCTAAAATCTGCAATTTCTTTCCACTCCAGTGGAACGGGCTTGGACTCAAGTTGCTCCAAAGCAGCTCCTGTACAGATTTGTGACAGAGAGAGCTGGGTGGATACACCAGCATCCTCACAGGTCAGGAGTCAGCCTCTCTTTTACAGTGCATTAATTTATCTTCCTTTCAGTCCTGTAACAAGATACACCCCCTTCTCCTTTCACACACACTTTACAAGCAGTTTCCTGTATGGTTTTTGTTTTCCAAGGCCTCTGCTGAAGTAGGTAAACATTTACCATTCATAACAAGAAAACTGGTTTTATATTGTTCATAGCTTTGAAGCTTGCATTGACATGATCCCTTGAGATTTTATCAACTGATTTCTTTTTCGTGGCAAAGAAAAGACACAGCCCTTATCTGACCTTAGAGCAGACTAATTGTACCCTGAATTTTCCACGGAATGGCTGAGTCTTTCTTGTGTCTGGAGTAGTTTTAACTCCACAGGACCTTGTGTTGAGCTAATCTCATTACCTCCTGCAGAGCACATAGTTTTCTAATCATTTTATTTCTTAAACCCCAGAAAATCTTTCTTCATAAAATAATAGACCTTCATTATGTCAAGGCTGAGTGTTCATTATGTCATATGATGTCATCCCAACCTGGTTTATTTTCATTATCACATCATGGCAAAATAGCAAAGGATCTTATTGCTCACTTGTTTGGGTTTCTTTTTTCCAGGAGAGGTAAAGTAGTCTTAAAAAATACTTTATTTTTTTCTATTTTAAGGAACTCAAAATAAACAGTTCAATGTTATTTTTCAAAGCTGTATGATCATTACAAGTTATAGGCAACATTTATTAGACCCAATTGTTAAGAATAATGGAACAACAACATGAAAATTGGGAGGTACTGAAATGCAGAGTGAAGACCACTTAATAGATGAGACCTTTGCCTGGGGGCCACGCAGCAAAATACAGCCAAATTCTGGAGGTGGAGCTGTGCAAAATCTCCTGCAATCTGGGCAGAAAGCTTTGCAGGCCTGGCTTTAGCTGCTCTGACACTGGCATTGTCCTGAACCCAATACAAACCCAGTCTGTGCAATGTGCCCTTTTTACAAACAGTGTCTAATGCTTTCTCCTCAGCTGAGTTTTAATTGAAAATATCCTGCAAAGCTGTTGACTTTAACGGGATGATTCCCGTGAGTGGAGTCGCGGCATTGGTGGAAGCACTTCCAAAGCCCTCTGGGATATTTGATCCACCATGTTCCAAGTCAATCAAACCCTCAGACCTGACATGGAGGTAAAAGCTGACTCATTTTTTCCAGTCCTTACCATGGTAACAGTGGGCTGTGTCAGGAGAAAAGGGCACTGGATACAGCATTAGTGACTTCTGTCCACTCCATGCCATGCCATGCCCATGCTGCCATGAAACCCATTTGCTATAAATGGGGCATCTTTGATCTTGACACCTACAAACCCCTTCATGGCCACCACCAAACCAGTCACTGAACATGTTGACAAGAGTTCCCTTCCTGATTGGAGAACTAATTTGCATCTTGCTCATCTAAACCAGCTTTTGCACTGAGCAGCTAAAGCACCCATTGCCCTCGGTGGTTTGTGCCAGTGAGTTATAGCAGGATCTGCTTGCCCAGAGTACAAGTGGTTGGCAACAAAGCAGCTCATGCCCTCCATGTAGTGCTGAAGGACTTTCCTGGGATGGATTTTAGATGGTTTTCCTCTCTTGTAGATCAGAAAATTGTTCTGTCAGATTCCAGTGCAGTCCAAATTCAGCACATTGTTTACAACACTGTCCAGATCATGAATTCTGTAAAGGAATGGTGTCTCTCACAACACTCCATCCTGTTCTCTTCATTTTAAAGCACACTTCCCTCCTCAGCATTTTAACTTTGGTTT
The DNA here is from genome assembly GCA_013396695.1 of Sakesphorus luctuosus. NCBI lineage: Eukaryota > Metazoa > Chordata > Aves > Passeriformes > Thamnophilidae > Sakesphorus > Sakesphorus luctuosus. Next base: position 408,826 of record VWZD01004846.1, on the reverse strand, counting down.
CTGATTTTGTCTTCCTACAAAGATGCTGTGACAGTTGTTGTGTATCCCCAAGCATGAATGAGTGTTGCCCACAACTTTGAGTCAGAAATGCACCATTCTGTTTTATTTTCCTTTTTCTCTCTAATTCTCAGTATCTCCATTTCCAGCCTTTTTAAATCGTAGCTGGTTACAGGATTTCACATTCCCTTCTGATAGAAAGAAATTTTCGTGCAGAGATTGTAATTAGGAAGGCTGAGCTCTGTTCTGTTATTAGCAAGAATTGTGATTTTTGGAGTGGTGGGTTAATTGCTAATAACCATATGCAATGCTTCTGTCAAGATGTTTCCCATTACAGTAATTAACTTAGCAGCTGGGGTAACAGACATTTACCATTTGTCTTCACAGTATCCCCGATTTAGGATTGTTCCAAAACTCTAGTTGGAATCTGTTTGTTCAATTCCCAGGTGTAAGGTGAAAAAGAAGGAATGCTGAGAAGGGGAGATCTGGAAAGAAAAAGTTGCAGGGATAGTACCTGTTTCAGATGCAAAGTGTCTATCAGTGTATCCTCAGGAATTCTGAATTTTTCTATGTTAGTCTGAGTCTTGGATCTTCATTTTCATCAGCCCTGACTGGATGGAGAGCATGGCAGAGCAGCCTAAAAGAGAATGTTTTCAAATATGTATTGACTACTCTGATGCTAAGATTAATCTGATCATTATCGAGGATTTATGGAATGGAAAGTGCAGATTTTATTATTGCCTGTTCATATCCCTAATCTCAAATCCCTATGGTATGTGATTTTTTTTCCCTTCATCTTTTGCAGTCAATTATATGGATATAAACATTTTTTTAGTAATTGTTTCCTTTCTGTGTTGACTCACTGGAGCTCCTTCCTTCACAGAGCTATGTCAGAATTACAGTAATACTTTTAAGCATGTGGCTAACCTGAAAATTAAGAAGAAAATAAAGTTGTTCTCCAAAGCCAGGCCCCATGACAGAGCAGTAGCAGTTTTGGTGATTTAATTTATCAATAGAATATATGGAAGGGATTCATTTTGCTTATGAGATAATTTTAAAGAGTTTTAGGACCACGGTGGCTGATTTATCAGAGGTTTTAAGCTTGTCCTGGCCAGAGTAAATTCTGTACAATACTATATTAAAGAAGGTTTGTTAATACCCTTAAAGATGTAAAGCAGCATGCCAAGGGCACTGGAAGCTTTTCCTGTTGCAAGGAATTGGCGTTGCTCCATTGCAGGGAATGGGGGAACACTAATTTACAGCGACTGAGCATCTAGCCCGAGTTGTTAATCATAATTATGGACTTGTTTTGGGACATGCATTTTCTAAAGCAGTTGGGGGAGACAAGAAAATTAAGTTAAAATTATTTTCTTCCACAGGAGGTAAAAGTAGTACATAAATAAATACTTGGTGTTGCAGTAGATCTTTAAAACATATAATAGGTTTCTGGCACTGCAGCGTCCCCCGATATTTTTCCCTCCAGCACATAATAGTAAGTTTCTGATAATAGTGCTCACAGACAGCTTTGATTATAACCACTTGTCAGGGAATGGATAACTAGGAAAATAACACCATTTAACTGTAAAAAATGCTGCCTGAAATACATTAACACAGTGATAATTTCTGCTAATAGCAGCCTCCGAACCCCATCCATTAGCTTTGACTTGAAATTCCGGCTTCATTTCTGTCTTCCCGAGCATTCCTGCCCTCTGACCCTCTCTCCCATTACTTGGGAGCAGCAGAGCCATCCACACACACTACCTGCCACCAAGCCCCAACCACTTCCATCCTGCCCACCCAACAATCACCAGCTACATCCTCCCAGTCTAACAGAATTTGAGGGTTTTGTTCACGTCTGATGTTCCTTCAGAGAAAGCAGGAGGGGTTGGAAGAGAAGGAAAATAAAAAGGGTCTCAACTATTTGACCCCATAGCAATAGAATCACAGAATTGTTGAGGTTGGAAAAGACTTTTGAGATCATCAAACCCAACCATCAACCACCACCACCATGTTCACCATCAAACTGTGTTCTCAAGGGCCACATCCACGTGGTTTTTGAACACTTACAGGGATGGTGACCCCCCAACTCCCCTGGGCAGCATGTTCCAGTGCTTTGTGGCTCTTTCCAGGAAGAAATTTTCCCTAATATCCAATCTAAACATCCCCTGGCACAACTTGAGACTCTTTCCTCTTGTCCTGTCACTGGGACTCACCTGGGAAAAGGGACTGGCCCTCTCCTTACTACAACCTCCTTTCAGGTGGTTTTAGAAAACAATAAGGTCTCCCCTCATTCCCCTCAGTCTCTCCAAATAGGAAAAAAGATGCTCAAACAAAGTATTTCTTTTTGAGAGAATTAGTAGAAACCCATTGATATTCAAGTCAGGAGGATATTTCTGTAGGGAGCTATTATGTCTGATTGGGAAAATAAAATGTTACCCACATTCACAATTACTTCCATAAAGAACACTGATCTCATTCTTGAGCTTTTCTCTTTAGCATTAGTTAACCCAAACCCTGGTAAAAACATGCTCTTGACAATATAATCCGAAAATAAGTTTTATGTTGGCAGGCAATAGCAACTGGGAGTACTTTTATCTATTTCTGGATTTGGGATAACGACTCTCCAGTGAGTGGCTAATCTGGTGTGCTTGTGTACATTCAAATTAAAATCACGCTTTTGGGGATGACTCACGTCTTCTCTGACCCACTCAGGTGAGAGCCAGATGTAACTCTAAATTTAACGGAGCTATCCCAGCCTCACCTCAACACAAAGAAAAGAATTCAAGTTTAGAAACTTCAGGACAATCCATTATTTGGTAGAGCAGTGCCTGTATTACAAGAGATTTTCTAGGAGGAAATACCTTATTTGGGTTTTAGCAATTTTTTCTCAATGATCTGCTTTGGTCATGCTGTTATCCCACCTGAAAAACCTGCAAACACTTGAAGAAGCAATTAATTCAAAACTTAGGAGAGTACCTGTTTGCTTATTGTTTAGAGAAATCAAATTTGGGGTATTTGTGCTTGGAGGGTTTAAAGGCTCATCAAGTCAGAAGATACAGAGAGCCCTTTGAGACTTGGCCAATCAACCAGAGGGAGAAAACACAATCTGATTATCAAATATTCTTGATCTATCCAGAGGACAGGAAATCTCAAAGAGTTATTCTCTAAGAAAATTCAAACAAATAAATGCAAAAATATTTCAATATGTGATAAAAGAGATCTTTGTCCCCTGATGAATTTTTCAGTTAGTTCCCAGCACAGTTCAGCGAGTGCCAGGGCAGCACTAATGGGCTGAACTCAATCAGACAAGCCAAGCAAGCACAGCACTGGTGTCAAACCGCAGCTCAAACCAGCCCTGAGACTTCAATCACTCTAATTTATCCTCCGGGGTAGGCAGCCCCTCAAAAGTTGGATTTTAGATGTTAAAACTAGGAACTCTCATCTACATCACTGCAAACGCAGTGGCAAAACATATCAAAGCAAGAACGTGCTCAGAAGTGGAATTCTCCTCGGGGTTTCCCTTCCCCTCGGAATTCCAGCGGAGAGCAGCTGTGAGCGGAGCTGCCATGTGAGCCCGAGCGTCCTCCTTTGTCTCACCCAGCGCTGAGCACATCGCTGCGACTGCAAACACTCACATTCAAAGGAATTACCGCTTTGTTTGTTTGCTCCCAATTAGGAGCTAATGAAATCCCAGGAATACACTTGCAGGTGATCTGTCACAGACGAGCTGAAACTCAATAGTTGTTTCTGTGGGTAACTTTCCTCTCTGTCTGTTCTGCTGACACAACTAGACCACACTTCATTCTCCCAAAGACATTAGACTTTACTGTTTTTCCCTCTAAATTACCTGCCTGGCTACTGTCACCATTGATCTTTTAAGTCCTTGACTGAGTAATCAGTCAGAGAGCTAATTAATGTAGTGGCTTGGAGGGAAGGATGAAATGAAAAAGGAGATTTTTTTTTTCATTATTCTTCATGTTTTTATTGCCTTTGAAAGGTGTTTTATCCATCACATAAAGGAGAATTTGTCTGTGCTTTTTCCTCCTGACTGTTCACCTACTATAAATCTATTACCAATTATTGACAAAAACTAGGAGAATTTCAAAGGAATTATGATACTTAAATCTAAGAGAAAAAAAAATCTAAGATTTTCCATTTATTTTTCCCCTATTAACACTCAGGGACTGCAGTATGTATTTGGAATGAGTAGCAACTGCAAGACCTGACCCAGATGGTCAGATGGTTTTAGAGCTAAAACAGATGTTTCAAAATTAAGACAACTTTGTCATATTTTAATACAAAAAGGGTTTTTCCCCCCCTCTACCTCCCTCCTGCTGGGTCCTGTTCCCATAGACAAGAATGACCTGTGTGATCTACAACCCCCCCAAATTTATCCAGATTAATTTGGAACCAAAATGTGCCAAACTCAGGTGCCTGAACATACAGTTTAAACACCACCACTTGGTTTTATTTTAGTCTGAGAGCAAGGACATGAGAAAAATGAGTCACAGAATGAGTTGGGTTGGAAGAAACCCTAAAGATCATCCATGGGCATGGGCAGGGACACCTCCCACCAGCCCAGGGTGCTCCAAGTCCTGTCCAACCTGGCCTTGGACACTTCCAAGGATGGGGCATCCACAGCTGCTCTGGAAAGCCTCATGCTGAAACATATATTCCAAAAATACTCATCAGCCATGATTTAAAAACAATAAATAAATGTCCACATGTTAGTAACCAAGTTCTCTTTAAGGAATAAAGGAACCAATAAAGAGTTAGCAGTACATAGATCCTGTTTTCCTCATCATGGATGATGAGAAGCACAGAGGATTCCTGTCATTGTGGTGACTCTGATACCTGAAAGGGGATTTAATTCCCTTTATTCTCTTGGAATCCTACATATCCTGGAACAGCTCTGTTAATACACAGAGTTAACCTCACACTGCCATGCACACATGGATAGGTATTTACATATTATACAGCAGGATTTAAATGCTGTTGTCTACAGGGAGCTGATGAACTGAAAATGGTTTAATAAGCTTTCTTTTGAAATTCTACGGGGAGACAGATTTGAGCATCAGCAATATTTGTTGCTAAATGCAAATAAAATCATTCTGAGGATGGGAATTGCGCTGACCATGCTCCAGGAAACAGCAAGCACAGGACTGCAGCAGGAAAGTGGCAATTAAATATTTCACACTTGCCTGCATGGCTGTTTATCTGCAGCTTAACGGGTTGTGCCACCATTATAGCCAACAACAACAAAGTGGTGTTGGAACAGAATTCCCAACTAGAAATTCTGTGCCTGTTATTAACTGGTGGAGAAACCAACATTCCCGCAAAGACTCACAAGAAAAGTGTCTGAGAAACCCACATTGCTATAAAGACTTACACAAAAAGTGAGTAAGAATATATAGGCTAAAAACCAGTCTTTGCTTCAACAAACGCAGCGTTGAGTGGGGCAAGTACTGCAAATCAAGCATGTTTTATTAATTCAAGTATCAAGACAATAAGAAATTAAGGACCTAAATATACAGAGGGAAAATGCAATGTCAGAAGTTACAGGCTTTTTAGACTTGACCTCCAAATTTGTGCAAAAATCAAAAATATTTCTGAAGTTTAACGTAATTAAAGATTGATGGAAATGACATTAAATTGTAAAAAGTTTATGAAGCTAAGCCGTGCCCAACTAACTCAATCTTTTTTCTTTTATTATTGACTTTTTAGATGCAAACTGTTTTAGACAGACTTCTGCAAAACGTTATTTAGATGTCGAAAATTACTTATTTAACCTCAAGAAGAGCTAAGAAGGATGTAATGGCCAGTAGTGTCCAAAAGGGAATTGTTTGCTTATGGGAAGCTCATTAATGAAGCCTCAGTGATGAGTCTCAGGGCAAAAATAGTACAAATGACAGACATAACCTCATGGATCTTGCTGGTGAAAAGGTTGAAGAGGATGAGAATCTCATGCTGGAAAACAAGATTATTTTGAGGTTGAAGTCTGTGGACAACCTGGATGAAATCTAAGCCATGGGAAGGTTAAAGATACTTGAGGACTAAGAATAACTGTTCCTCCTGGGGGGGGTTCTGAGATGCCACATACAGGTTTGACTAATCAGGAATATGGAGAAGAGAATTCCAAAGATGGAGCAGGTCTGTCAGGATGAACAAAACAGGCAGCCAGGAAAAGAGAGGGAACTTTGTCTGTTTAGACAAGCAAAAATAAGGCTTGTTTTAACTAGCAGGATGAAGGTTGGGGCACAAAGAGAGCATTCTCTGAAAAAAAGGAGATGGGACAGGAGAAGTATCAGGGACACTGGAGAATGTTGGCACAGTAAAAGACAACCCTGGCATGGGAACAGGCCAGTGCAAAGCAGCCACACACAGGTTTCGGCGTCTGGAAGGGCCTCCTAATACAACAGGAACAAAATAAAGAACCATCAGCATGGTGGAAATTTGTGTATTCCTGAAAAGAATTCTAAAATATGTTTTATGTGATAACAGGACTGGGTCTGGTCACAGGCAGTGCCTTCCAGTCTCACATTCCTTGCTGGGTTTCAGCCTTTCAGCTGTGACTCCTGTCACACAACCAAGGTGTGCTGCAGCCTCAGGTACAAGAACAACCCTCTGATCTTCTTCTGGAAACTGCTGTACTCAAAGCAGAGCTATTTCTGAAGTGACTGTAAAAAACACCTTTTGGAGGGTGCCAATTCAACCGACTTTCAGTGCCTTCCAACAACTAAGACTTCTGCTCCTTGAAGTGGGAATAATCATTCTGGTTTGTGTGCGAGAGAATCCTGGGGATATTGAGCTGAACAAAATAATAACCAAAAAATGGCAAACTAACCCTGATATTAGAGCATGCTATGATGCTTTCTCTTAACATAGAAATATAGTTGTCTTTTATCTCACAGAAAAACATCCAGAGGCTAAAAAATAGCAAAGACCAGCTACAATTTCCAAAGGCATATTTGCTGTCATCCATATCTTGATCGTGTGGGCAACACCAGTGGTGCCAAGGCAGCCCAAACCTGCTCACTGAGTTTATTTGCAACGTTATTGGCAATGGGGAATTGTAATTTTGTTATAATTTAGCTAGAATTGGGAAATAATATGTGTCATCTTCCTTTTTCAGCAGCACATTCTTTTGCAACCATGTATTTACTAATGAGCCAGCTCGGCCAAGGTTGGCACTGCAGGGCTGACACAGGATGAGATGGTTTCCATCACATCTTTGTACAACATCAGGAAGTTCCCTCCTCAGTTTTCTTTACAAGACCTTTATCTCCAGCAGTGACCCACGCAGGAAAAAGACTTCCCATTGATCAGCAATTTCAGAGTTGATTTGGTGGATCTAAAAAACTGCAGAACGTTCTGTGCAACTGCATTTTCCCCACTTTTGTACAGAACTCAGGGGAGGAAAATCCAACAGAAACATTTAATTTCATTAAATTGATATGGTGGACAACATTCACTTAACATCAATTAGCTGCATTACAGCTGATAATTTGGGCAATATACAATTGACATGCAGAGCTTACTGTGGACATGAGATGGATAAAGGGGATCCCATATGGATAAAGGGGGATGCCACATGGGTAAAGGGGATGCCACATGGATGAAGGGATGTCACATGGATAAAGGGGATGCCTCTGCAGCTGTGGTGCTCCTCCCCTGTCACTTAACTCTGTGTGTGTCAAACTCAGTATCAGCTCCCCAGGACATCTGCTCCTGTTATTAAGAATCACATCAATGTACTAAAACCTGCTTTGAAAAGCTCTTTGTATACATTATAATTTTCAGTGAGAATGGGATTTTCTTCCTGAACTGCTGTGATGTATTTTGGCTCTTGCAGCATTGCTCAGCTGGAATCTTCAAATTTATGGTGGTTTGGGTATTTGGTCTCTTGAAGTGTTGAGCACAACAGTGATATCATTCAGATATACATTATTTGCTGATAAATCATCCTGTCCATCTTGAGGCTTGTTTTCACTTACTTAAAAGTCACTAAATGCAGCACAGGAACCAGAATTTAATAGCCTAGGAATTAAAAGCTTATGGGCCATTGGGTTTATTTTCTTGCTCCCAAAGCTTGTAGGTGACCTGAAAGAAGTCAGGAGAAGAGTTGCAAAGCTGTAAAAAAAGATAACTTTAGGCTGTTTAGCTCCTAAAGTAGAGTTGCAGCAGCCAATCTTGCAGCAGAGAAGAAATGGATCCAGAGCATCACCACGAGGAAGCCATAGAAATTATCCTATAGAAAAAGTCCAAAACATGTCCTAAATCTCACCTTCCTCTGGGCATAAATATGGGCCTATGAAAAATAACTGTCTGGAATGTGCAGCCTGGGGTTATCCTGATCTCTGTGTCCAGGGATCACGCCTGGAATGGCAACCTTCAGAAGAGGGATCAAGGCCAAGCCACCACTTTCTCAGCTCAATGCCTCCTGCTGCTGCTGCACCACCCTGAGGAGCCACAGCCTGCTCAGAGCTCCTCCAGCCATCTACATGCTTGACTTGGATTCCCCTTTCCCTCAGCATTTCTCCAGAACTCCCCAATTTCTCATCCCTATTTCTCCTTTGTCCAGTTCTTCCATGGAGGAAGACTGATACAGAAAACACAGAGGGAAAATATTTTCTTTTCAACTATTGGGCAAGAATTGAGACCTGTGTCCTTCAGGATAATACCTAGTGAGGATAAACACCAGTTTCAGGACTTGTGGGAGGTTATCTGGGGCAGCAGCTGCACAGAGGGGTGCCAGGTTGGGGCAGGCAGAGCTGCTGAGCCAGCCACGACAGGCACAGTTCTGGCCACGAGCTGAACAGATTGTTCAGCATTAGGGAAACATCACTATCAAACCCATGGCCATTATGAGCTTTAGGCTTGCAATTCTCTCTGCACTGCCAGGATTAAAGCACTTGTATTTCACCTCGATGTCTTAAGGCACTGGGGGGTTGTGCTTTAATTTCAACTTCCCCTTTAAGTTCTCCCTGCCTTGCCAAGGTGGCCTAAGGACAAATCCATTAATGCCTGTGATATGCAGGTATATTTACATTATGGCACTTATGTAAGCAGGTAGAGCTCATCAATAATTAAAGGCTTTGTGGGAAAGCAAGATGTGACCCTTTTCCTCTGCCTTCCCAGGGTTTCTGTGCAAGTCCCACAGTCCATGTGCTTTTCTTATGAATAATTTTAAGGGACAGTGTTTTAAGGGATGACAGTTCCAATCCTCCCATCTGCAGAGGGCTGTGGGAGCCACTTTCATTTCTCACAGAAATAAACTAGAGGAATTACCAATGTAAAACAGGGATTAGGAAGGGAAGGATCAAGCGCTCTGGTTCTATTTTGATGGCACTCCTTATAAGGTGTAATAAAATCAATAGTTTCTCTTGCTGAAAGGGTTCTTTCTATCTACAGCAATGACAAGGGGATAGTGGGCAAAGAGCTCTATTAGCTGTTCTTTAAGAATCAATCACACTTAAAAGCAATAGTCAGTATGACAGCAACTGCACAATAGATGAATAATTTTTCACACAAATAGCCTGAATTTCAGAGAAGAGACACACTTTTAAAGAGATAGGAAATAAAATATCTGGTTCTCTAAAAACCAAGAAAATGCTCAGCATTTATTACTAAAGACACTGAAACAAAAATGCTCAAGGGGTGAAGCCAACATACCGTTCAGACCACGTGAACAAGAACATGAGATAATGATCAAGATTCACTTGATTCAATTTTAAAAGTCATGTCAGAAAGGTCAAGATTCATGAAGCTGCACTCCTAGAAGAAAATCACCGTGGCTGTGTGACTTCTGCTGGCAGCCAGGGGCTTTCCCTCATCCACAGCAAAAGAAGTCTCTCAGCCTCAGCATCTGGCATGAAGTTGTGTCAGGGGAGGTGCAGGTTGGACACCAGGAGAAGCTCCTTCCCCCAGAGGGTGGTGGGCACTGACCAGGCTCCCCAGGGCAGTGGGCACAGCCCAAAGGCTGCCAGAGCTCCGGAGGGTTTGGACAATGCTCTCAGGGACCTGGTGGGGTTGTTGGAGATGGTTGGACTGGTGATCCCTGTGGTTCTCCTCCAGCTCAGGATGTTCTGTGATGTTCTGGTCTGTGAGGATGTGAGTGATCCAGCACAGAGCCTTCATCTCACACCAGATGAGAACCAGCTGCATCCAACCTCTGTATTTTGTGAGATGCAGCATCAGGATGTAATTGGCAATTACAAAGTCACATTAAACAGTATGAAGTGAGCTATTCAAATACCTCAGAAGTGCATATAACACAAGAAAAAAATCAAATTATGTCAGGTAAAAGCCATATTCATGCATAAATAATGAGGGGGAAATATGGCAATCAGCTTGTTCTGTTGTATCACACTGAAATATCCATATGGTCCCAGTAGTGTGAAAGAGCAAAGGAAAGCCAGGGCAAGGCAAGGAATTTGGGGAATTATTCCTTGTTGACACTGGGTGAGCTTATTGTGGCTCCACAGCAAGCAGGAAGGCACAATCAAGATCAAAAACATGGTTCACATCTCCCTGCTCCTGTCTGGGTGCAGGGTCCTGGAGATGCTGTAGTTAAGGAACACTGTCACTTTGAGGGAAAAATAGGCAATATTGTATGTTGGAGCTGCAGGCAGGATGACTTTGTAACTGTGGACAGCAGACTGTGCTCTGTCTTTTCATGCTGTCGTGTTTCTTTGTTGATGTCTCTGTTTTCAGATCTTTTTTCTCCATGCATCACCAATTGTCTTTTGTTTTCTCACAGCAGGAGAGGCTCAGTTAATCCATATGTCATGACAAGAAGTCCAGGCTTCTCTTTGATAGGAGCCAAGCATGACAGCAATCTATTCAAAAGGTGGTTTGGACTATCATTTCTTCCAAGCTAATTTATTGACTGGATGGCTTTCAAAAATAATAGGTCTGTTTCCCAAGATAATGTGCTGAGATGTGACTCACGAAGTCCATGTGAGCACACAGACAGCCTAATTATGAGAAATAAACTAATAATAAACCATCAGTCTCTAGAAATCCGTATCTGTTGTGATATGCAAGTCTAAACATCAGAGAACATGAATGTTTCCACCTGTTCCCTTCTGCAATGATTTTGTTTTATTACCCTCAGATATGTAAAACAGATTTCTTCCTATTAAGCCTTAGATGGGTCAAGTTGATAAGAAAACGTCTGATCTTTGGAGGTGGGGGATGAGAGTTTTGCTGAGCAAACTCCAGCTCTGGTATGTGGTTAGAAAGGGCAAATGCTGTTCAAATTGATATTTAGTCAGAATCCACAGACTGATAAATCAGAGCTGGCAAAGTGAATCATCCATGCAAATAAAAGCCCTTTAACACACCCCACTGACCATGGTTTTTCCCCAGCATATTTCACTTTAAGGATCTACTGCCTAAAGAATGTATCTTTCCTGTAGCATTTGTGGAACAATTTTAACAATTTTTAACAAATAGTTCCTGTCACTCATTTTCCCATTTCTAGGACAGATGATGGACAGGACATGGCTACATTTTGCCTGTAGAAAAGGCATATTAAGGAAGTGTGTCATGCTTAGGAAACATGAATTATTCTCACTCAGTGGATCTTCTTCTGACAAACAAAACATCCATAATCTTATCTCCCAGAATAAGGGGACTATGTCCATCTAGTGCTGAAGCTGTAAGAAAGACTTGTCACTGCTCAGTCCAGCCAGTTTTCAACTCCTGGACTCCAGGAGAAATTCCCATCCTGCAAGGAGCTTTCCTGGCATGTTTACAACATATCAAAAATGGGTATTAAAAAAACTTCCCCCTGTTCTCCTCCCCTTAGATGTAAACCCACCAGGACTTTTTATGATTCCTGACCACTCACTCTGGACTAATCAGCTATAAAACCAGTGCAGCAGCAGAGAATTCTGGGCCTCTGTGTGTTTATCACTCTTTTAAGGCTGGCACTTTTAAGCCTGACCTGAATCATCCTGATTTTTTACTTAGCTGCTGAAACATCTCTGCCTCATATTACCAAGGAAAGAAATTGCTGCCTTCCAATGTTCTTGACCTTGCTCAGCACATTCCTCGTGCCAGAACTGCCTCTCTTTTAGCTGCCAATAAAGCACAGCCACCGTGCTCAGAGATGACAAACCAAAGCTGCAGAAGTTGAATTCCAGGGGCATTTATAATTTCTCCTAAGAATGAAGAGCTCCCCTCCAGCACTGTGAGCTCCAAGGCTGCTGGGGATGCTCTGCCTTTGGCTCACATTCCTGTGAGTTATGATGGGATTTCTCCAGGCACACTTCAGCATGTTGTACTTACATCAACACTTACTAATCCTTAGCAAAACTTTTGACAAATGCAGTTTGTTCTGGGAATGGACAAAGAGGGAAAATAATCTGGAGTTAGAGTCATCGTTATTTTCTAACCCTATTTTGTCTTTAGCCCAACAGATGTGCATTGAAAAGAGAAACATGGTTCCAATGCTTTTAAGATTATTAGGATTTTTCTTCCACAAACATCTCCTGTAAAAGCTTTTCCTGAGAAAAATGAATGCCCAAAAACCCCATTTGGAGCTGCCCTGGTGAGCCCCATGTACGCAGATTTCCACATTCCTCTCCTTTTAGGGGCCTGACTGAGGCCTCCAATTTGAGCAGTTCCCAGTGGTGGGACTGCACAGGAGCAAAAAGTCCACTTAGCAAAGATGAACAGATGCATTTTGATTTGTGAAATAAATCCTGGACTTTAAGGGGTGAAATTCTGAGACATAAATAATCCCATGAGGCCACAGCCACTCTGCCACAGTAAGTTTTAAACCAATTTGCCATAAATATGGGTGTCCAAGCCCAAGTATACAAACTCAATACCTAGTAGGTATTTCTAACTGTGAGACAGTTCCTGTTGGTTTCAATTAAGCTTTGCAAAACCCCCCTTGTGTCACGAAGGAAAATAATGAGGCAACACGAACCAAAGTCCTTCACTTCCAGTGCAGACTTTGGGCTGTGCGAATCAAATTTGCACTGAAAATAAGCACCTCACCAGCACTCTGAGAACAGCAGGTCAAGGAAAAGCAGGATGAGAGCCAAAGTGGGGGGAAGAAGGGAATTAAAATGTTTTCCAAGACCCCAGTTTCAGCTGGATACAACCACTTTATTACTTCTTTGCACCGAAACTCTATGGATTGTATAAACAGACAATATTATCATCTCACTTGGCATGTTAGAATGTTCCTCCTGCAGATCTCAAAACAATTTACAAACCTCTGGCAAAGGCTGCCTTAAAATTCTGGAAAAGTTTTCCTGAATGTTATCAGCAATTTATAAACAGAAAGTAAAAAATCAATTAAAAAATCACAGCGAGTATTTTTCCATTATATTAACATCCAGGGATATCCACTGAGATGAAATCAGTTGTGAAAAATACACAATGAGAGGTTAAATGTTTATAGTTTTAATAAACAATACATGGGAAGAAGCAAATGATGATCCTTAACTCACGGGGAAGAAAAAGGATGTGTGTAACATATGCAAAGTCAAGCAGAAGCAGGGATAGGATGCTTGGACCATGGTTATCTTGAGGTCTGGTCCAGTGCCCAAGCTACCTGTCCAACAGAGAGTTTTGGGGGTTTTATAACTAACCCAAGAAAGTGCATCAGCTGATAGGAAGTTTAGATGAACATTAAACTACTGTTACAGTTTCTTGTTCAGTGACGTAACGAACATCTTTGAACTCTGTGAAGAAATTACCACCAACTGGAGAAGAATTTTTTCCCTATTTCCCATTTCTTTTTTATCTCTGAAATAAAACTGTTAAATAAAAAATCCTCTGAAATAAAATGTGGACAGGAGTCCTCAAGTGGCTTTTATTTTCCTCGAACTAAGTTACAGTCAAATGAAGACAGTAGGACAGTGGAAGAAGAGTGTCAGTCCGGTATTTACTTTGTGGAGGAGGAAATGCTGTTGCTCCAAGTAACCAAACTCCTCAGTCAAACTACCCCGGACAATGCCAGAAGCTGCCAACACAGACCATGAAAAGATCACAATAAACAAGAACTTTGTTTATTTACATGTGTACCAAAAAGTCTCACTCTGAGACAATGGAACTGTGTCAGTACAGTGATGAATTCATCTCCAAGCCCACCAACCAGTCAGGAACCAGATGTGCTCTTAAACTAGAACTACTCCTGAGGCTGTTTGGAACCCATCAGAGCAGTGCAGAATAGAAGCACTAACTTGGGAAGAAATTCTTTATTTAGAGGATGGGCAGTCCCTGGCACAGGTGCCCAGAGAAGCCCAGCATTCCCTCTCCGGGATAGACCCAGCTCTGCCCAGTCTGCCTTAGCCAGGAGATGTGGGAGATGATGCGGGAATGGCCGGGAAATTCGGGAATGCTCAGGAGATGATGAGGGAATGGCTGGGAGATGATGCAGGAGTGGCTGGGAAATTCAGGAATGCCTTGGAGATGATGCAGGAATGCCCGGGAGATGCGGGAATGGCCGGGAAATTCGGGAATGGCCCGAAGATAATGCAGGAATGCCAGGGAATGATGCGGGAATGGCCGGGAGATGCGGAAAAGGCCGAGAAATTCGGGAATTCCGATGCGGGGAATGGCCCGGAGATGCGAGAATGGCCTGGAGATGCTCCGGGAATGCCCGGGAGATGCGGGAATGGCCGGGACGTTCTGCAGCGTCAGGGATCTGGTGCCACCTGGCGGCCACAACTGGAACGGCACCGAGCAGCGGCCCCGGAGCCGCCCGGACAGGGGCACACCCGGAAAGCTCCTGGTCTCACCTTTCCATCCCCTCTCCCATATGGATTTTGTGCCTGAAGGACGTCTGTGATACTCGTGTAACCCACTGGAGCAACATACAAGGTTCCTGGGTCCGAAATGTCATTTTCTCAACAGCCACACAAATGGTGTTCTCAGAGTTCCTCCTGCAGGACCCCCGGGATCATATTCCAGCATGTGCTGGTGCTGTTGAAGAATTGTAGGATGTAAATAGAACAGAAATTAAAACAAAATTCATAGTAAAACATGACTGAACAAGGAGAGAAGAAAAAGAGGAAGAATAAATCTCAATTTGGCTCCCATCTCGGGTGCCTGAATAGTAGAAAATAAAATAACTGAAAAAAAAAAAACTTATGTCAGAGAGAAGCACCAGATGAGTTGGAGAAGTTTCTTCTGTAGTGAGCAGGGATTGTGGAGGCACAGGATCATTAAGGTTGGAAAAGACCTGTAAGGTCATGGAGTCCAACCCTCAGCCCAGTACCACCACCATGTTCACCATCAAACCATGTCCCCAAGTGCCATATTTGTTTGAACACATTTTTTGGAACATTTCCAGGGATAGTGACTCCATCACTGCCCAGGGCAGCCTGTTTTGATGCTTGGCAACCCTTTCCATGAAGAATTTTTCCCTAATAACCAATCTAAACCTTTCCTGGTGCAACTTGAGGACATTTCCTCTCATCCTGTCACTCGGTACCTGAGAGAAGAGTCCGCCCCCCACCTGGCTACAACCTCTGCATTTGCTGAGAGATTCACATGCCAGTGCCATCCACAGACTGTAAGGGATAAATACAACACAAAAGGAACATTGGAGCCACACCTGAGTAGTCTGGAGAGCAAACACCCCATCCTGGCAGTGCACACACCTGTGGAAAGCAGAACTGAGCTGTGCTGAGCCAGAACCTCTCAGCATTTTCCCACCAGGCTGTGCTTGTAAGGAATGTTTCTGTCACTACATGTTCTCGTTACAAGGTGTTAAATTTGGCTAACAAATATACTGCTCCTTTTTAATGTACAACATGACTGCACTTTAGTCAGCGTTTCTCCTCTCATTAAAAAGTAAAACAATATCTCATCTGCACAAGTTGATTTGCATACAGAGGCTTCCCTGTCACCACCATGTCTTGAAACACAAAGTCATATTTCATTGAAAACCCTCAGAAAAGGATTACAGACTCACTTCAAAGGACTTATTATTCAGCATCTGAGAGGTTACTAAGAACCCCAGAAGGATCTGTTGGATTTGTTTCTGCAAATGCTGCCACAAATATACTCAAGTCATTTACTTTTGTGATGCTTCTCATCAGGAAAAGATGAAGTTACAGGTCACACGGCTCTCAGTCCAAATGGAGATTCCTGAAAAAGCTTGGATAAGCTGCTTCCTGATGAAAATGAATCAGAAACCTATAATATGGCCCTTGTCCAGAAGGCAGCTACATTCTGGAATTAATGTAAAAAATAAGACACTGGGGAGCTTGGGGTTAGGAATTTTGAGTGTGTTTCCCTCCTTTTAAAAGGCTCCTGATGAGTTGGGGTCAACATCAACTCTTCCTTTTGTCTTCTCCATCATCCTCTTTTCAGCTGTATCAGAATTATTGGCCATTATTAGATGGGCTGTAGTGGTGGAGAGACACCAGTTAAAAGCTCTTTACTGCACATTTGTTATGTGTGCTCATACCCTGTGTTTTGTAATCCCTTTCCCAAATTCTCTTCAGCAGCAGGGTCCTGATCCCAGGGGTCAGTGTGGCCCCAAAGTAAAGTCCACATAAACTTCAAGGCATAAGGAATTTATGAGATACTGGGCAGAGAAACAGTGTGATCAAAGTACAACATAAACCCCCAACTTTTCCAGTCTCAATCTTTAGGTGCAAAGGAAAAGAACTTAAATTGGCAGGAGCACATTCCTGGTTGGTTGTTTCAGTAAAAGCAGCTCATTATTTGAAGGGAGAAACTCACCCCAGCCTAAAAAATCCTGGAGATTTACTCTATGATTCCCATCTGCCTTGGGATGGTATCAAGACCTTTCAACGTGATATCCAAACCAGTCAGAAGGTCAGGGTTTGGAATATTTTACTTATAGAGCAATAGAAAAGAATCACAGAATGGTTTGGGTTGGAAGGGATCTTAAAGATCATCTCATTCCAACTCTGCCATGGGCAGGGACACCTTCCACTAGATCAGGTTGCTCCAAGTCTTACCTAACCTGGCCTTGAACACTTGCAAGGATGGAGCATGCACAGCATCTCTGGGCAGCCTGTTCCCAGAAGGAGGGCTGAAACCATGGCTGAATTCTTCCTTTCCCTGATTCAGAGAAGACTCAACCTCCGTGTGTCATCTCTCAGGTAAGTGTTATCCATGCACTGCCTGGCTGTGGACTCTGACAAGACTTACCCTTCCATATCAGAGGCAGAGCTTTGACAAACCCTGTGCTCTTTTCTCAAGGTAGGAGATGTTTGTGGGAAAAGCAGCTCAGATCACAAAGGCTTGACTAGTTGTGACTGAGCACAGAGTCTCCTTTGCTGTTTTTGAAGGCAGGATCCCAGTCAATGTTTCTTGTAGTCAAGGAGAATTTTTGTTCGAAGGAATTTATGTTGTGTCCCAGCAAAGCACTATGGTATGGAAACAGGATAAAAAGCTTGGATGTATGTTCTGGAGCTCTTTTATAACTAGAGGGCTCAGGGCCCATGCAGTAAAAAGATTTGCAGTGATTTCAAGTCCTATGGCCAGATCTCTTGGGTGAAGTTTATACAGGACTGTTGTACACAGGCTGAGCTGCACAATTTCCTTTGTAAGGGAAAAAAACCCCAAGTATGATCATTAGTCTGTGGCTTTGCACTCTGGCAGGACCCCTGGGTAAGCACCAACCCATGGGAACACACTCTGCAGGTTTTATGTTTGCATGTACAAGTTGTGAGTAGTGGTAAGAGCTTTGGCACCTTGAGTAGTGTTTGTTTGTTATTGCCAGCAGAAATTCTGCACCAGATAAATATGCTGGACATCTGTCACTTACAGGTTTAGCACAGAATCATGGAATGGGTTGTGTTGGAAGAGACCTTCGGGTTCATCCAGTGCCACCCCTGCCATGGGCAGGAACACCTTCCACTGTCCCAGGTTGCTCCAAGCTCCATCCAACCTGGCCTTGGGCACTCCCAGGGATGGAGAGTCCACAACCCAAACAAGGCACTCATGAAGTGTCCTCTGAGGTTCATATTACAAACATGCAGTTTAAACCAAACCCTGCTCTTCAGGATCAACTGTTTTCCCCAAAAGGGACATTGTGGAGTGCCATCCAGCCTCTGAGAACCCTGAAGTTCACAGCTGTGTGTTGCATCTCACATGAATATATCATATAACATGATAGATCTGCATGGGCTTTGAAGTGAGCTGTAAAAAGCACATTGCTAACAGTGTGAAGCTTGTTAAATTCAGGGGTTTAGCTGTTCCCTTTAAATAAAGAAAGGAACATATTTTCAAGAAAGATATCCCATATACCATAACTCCCACTCAGAAATGGAAACTTATTTTCCATTTAAAAAATCCCCAAAACATACTTTGCTTCAGACCAGGCCATGTGCCTTAGGTATTTATAGAGAAATATTGGCATGGTTTGTTGTAAGTGATGAGTGTAAAAAGGGTGGGTAATCCTGACCTCATCTCAAGGCTTCATGTCTTCAGGAAATCATATAAAACCTACTTCTTGAGCTTGTTTCAAAATTTGCTCTGAAACACACGAGCAGAGCCCCAGAAGACAGTGGACATTGACCTGATGGGGAAAAAAAGACAGATTCAGAAATTTCAGTAAGCTGACTTTGAAACCTAATTATTTCTCCAAATACCATAGTGATAAATGCAATAAAAATTAAGGATGAACAAATCAAAATGTAATATGAAGTTTACAATGTCATCTACTCTATGGTTACTATAATCTATTACCCAAGCTCCCTTTATGTATCCCCAAACAGAGACAACTTTCTTTCCTCAAAATACTCTGCAAAAGTGAAAAAGTGAGTCTGACTTCAAAAGCTCTTCAACCCTGTAACAAGAGATCAAGTGTATTTTAATTAGAAAAAGATTCTGACTGCAGAATACAGGTCTGGCTCTGGACCTAAACTGCTCTAACACACAGTCTGGCTGTCATATTTCAACTGGGGCCTCCTGCTTTTACTGTGGAAATAAAAATGAAAAAAATTCTCCACTGTAACATTGGTATGGGTCCAAATTGACAATAAAGTTCCTGGAGTTCCTTGGGATTTACTCTAACAGGAAGTTTTATCGCTCCATATCAGCATTAGTCATGCCTTAGGTTATAAGTCAAGTCAAAACAAAGCCATCACATATTAAATAGTGAAGGGAAAAGAAAGTAAAAGTGAACTCTGGAGCATGCCACAGTGAGTGATCTGATGTTGACTTTAACAGAACCAAAGTGTCACCCAGAAAGCTGCCTGTTGGAATTGCAGTCTTTGTTTTATACACATAATACACATTACACAGTCATCCTGAGAAGTGCAGAGCTTAGCTAAATGTAATGCAGATTTGATTCAGAATTGCACTTTTAATCCATCATTTTTAAGTGTAAGAGGTCAGGAATTATTTCACCTGACTGTAACCTTTGGATCCTGGTATTTCTGCTCTCTGAAACTGGAGGAAAGCATCCACTTCCTAGCAGCATGTTTCTTCTGCAGGTGCTGTATTATCTCAAGAGCCAAGTTGCTTTGTTGCAGCAGCTTTCCCCATTTTTTGAGGAACTGTTCAAAGCAACTTAACTTGAAGCAACCAGGACATTTACCTGAGCCACTGCAGAAAGCTCAGTATAATAAAATGTTATTTAACCAAAATTAGGCACATTCACTCTCATAGTTGCTGGCATTTGAATGCTAAAATATCCAATAATGTATTTTGATTTCCAATTGTTTGGGTTATTTTACCCCTTGGAATAGCACAGCTCTAGTCCAGATGTATTGTAATCTTCCTTACTGCTTCTGCCAAATTTCTGGTTTCCATTTGCTCAGGGCTCTCATCATGAGCAATATGTCTGTGTCACTTCCTCCCTATATGTTCAGGCTTTTCCTCAACTCATGCAATCTGTAAGAAAAAAAAAGCCCAAAGGCTCTTCGGGGTTACTATTTTTAAATACAGGAACTTCTGTGGGGCTATTTGGGAAGGAGATTCCCTTTGAAGATAATAAATCACATGTTATAGATACCATGCATGTAAAACTCATCTACAGCCTCATGTCCCAGCCCTGTAGCAGGTCAGTGTGAGACTCCAAAAAGCATAAAATATCCAAAGAGGAATCACAGAGAATCATGTTTCCAAGTGTACCTGATGTTGTGGGGAATTGGGATATTTGCTGAAACATGTGGAGTGTCCCCAGTGATCGTGGATGTCCCATCCCTGGAAGTGTCCAAGGCCAGGCTGGATGGATCTCTGAGCAGTCTGGTCTAGTGGAAGGTCCCTGCCCAAGGCAGGGAGGTTGGAATGAGATGATCTCTAAGGTCTCTTCCAAATGATTCTGATTCTATGAGCTGGTTTCTGGCATCTCTTCTCTCTCCTTCTCTCCTCCTCAGGGACTGGTCTGACTTATTGCAAACACACCTTTGATTCCTACAGATGCAAACCCCCATCACACCAAGGGCTGTATGTGGGAAGGAAGAGGGAGCTTTGAGCCTGGAGACAAGAGAGGCAAAGATGTCCCAGAGGCAGCAAAGCCATCAGGAGCTCAGCCCACTTCAGTGTGACATTTTCACCCCCTTTTAAACCACCTTT
Source organism: Sakesphorus luctuosus (assembly GCA_013396695.1). Taxonomy (NCBI): domain Eukaryota; kingdom Metazoa; phylum Chordata; class Aves; order Passeriformes; family Thamnophilidae; genus Sakesphorus; species Sakesphorus luctuosus. The sequence continues at coordinate 388,303 of VWZD01004846.1, read as the reverse complement.
TTGAGGCACCAGCAGTTCCTCTGCCTCTGGCAGTCACACACTCCAGTCCTGAACCCCCATCTGGGCACAAGGTGGTCCCACATTTGAAGCAGAATGAGAGGCACAAAGCAGAAAGATGTTCACAGTGCACCAGGCTGCGCTGTTACAAAACAGCAGGAGACATCAAGGTAAGGCAAACACCATCTTTGGGTTTCTGCCAGGATACAAATGCATTCCAGTGAAGAACTTTCGTGGCATTAAAGGGTGCCAGGGTACCAGGCAGGTGCTGGGCTGTGAGGGTGATGATTCTCCTCTAGCGATGTGATTCCACTGCAGAGAGTATAGTCAGAGGTCAAATCCCTAATGCTGCTTAATGCCCTGATCTCTATCACATTCCTGTTTTACTTCCACTTTGCCTCAACAAATAGTTCCAACAGAAGCTTTTCCTTGAAAATCCCATGGTTTAGTTTACTGTGTAAAGTAATGGTAGTTTTTCCTGTGATTCCAGTATGTATAAAGTATTTTTTTTGTATTATTAGAGGCTAGTTGATGGCACAGTTCAGCCTTTCCCTCCTGGTTCACTCTCCTCTCCCCAGACACCTATTTGCATGAAACTTTCAGGAATGTCATATCTGACATTGTTGCCCTCTGGTAATTCTGCTGGAATCAGGCAAGGTTTGAAAGAGAACAACACACAAACACCACACCCTTGGCTGACTGCAACATCATTTCCTAAGGAAATTAAATTTTTTAAAAGAAATCACACAGAAAAGGTGAGCACTGAGCTGGCCTTTATGTCTCAGGGGCTGTTCATCATCATGGCCAGAGCACAGGGATGTCTGATAATGCAGATGAGTAGGTTTAACTCTCAAGGCTCATTACTTACCATACAGTAACTCCACACTAAGGCTCTTCCCAGCAGCTGTAGCACTTCTTTATTCACAATGTAAATGTGCTGTGTAAATGCTTGTAAAACTTTATGGGTTCCATTGCCTCCAAGCACTTACAATCCAGGTATGGTTAATAAATCCTGCAAGTGCAGTGTCTCCTGTCCCTCCCCAGCCTTTCAGGGCAATGCTCATGTCACATCACAGGCAAAGAGCTCCTCTACACTGACTAAGCAATGTCATCAGGGGTTTTTTGTTAACTAATTCTAAAAGACACGAGTCCCTGTGTAAGGAGCTGTAGCAGAGGTTAAATTAACTTTACTGTTTTCATCCCCAGCTTTTGCTTCACCTCACACACTCCCTGCCTTGCTCAGTGATGCTGCAGAGCACCCACGCCCTCATCAGCTATTTCTTTATTTCTTTCTCTAAGATATATTTTCAGGTGTAGAGCAGCAGACTGGTTGTCCTCGATCTGCTGGAGAGTTCCCACTAGGTGGCACCGATATCCAACATTCCCTCTCCACCGTGCCTGTGAATTCCCACTGCTTTGCTCCAGGTCTCTCTCCTTTTTTTTTTTTTTTTTTCCCCCCAGCATTTCCAAACTCTGAGCTCATCGGGTTTAATAATTGCAAAAACAAACAGCTCGTGGGATCTTTTTCCCTGTCCTTACAGTGCTGAAAGGATCCAAGCCAAAAGCCAAGGTGTGCTTCTTCACAGAAAAAAGGTCAATTCCCAATGTCATTTCTACAGCTGGTTCAAGAATCTAACTGGTATAATTATTAATTATTTCTTTTAGGACCATCTTCACTTAAGTCCTTATTGGTCCTTTACATTGTCATCCTCACTTATGTGGTCAATAAACGTGATCTCTGCAAGAACATCCCGTATCCCAGACAGACTGAGGAGCTGGGAAACAGGGAAAGCTGCGAGGAAAACTGGTGTGGCAGCGAGTGAGAGGTGCCAACAGCCATTTATCTTCCAGTAAATAAGAGCATGGGGAGAGTCCTACACAAAACCCTCTGAGGGGAACTCAAAGAGGAACTGAGTCAGGCAAAATGTGGATCAATGAAGTTTTGGTGGTAAATAAAAAAAATTCTCTCAACAAGACATTGTCAAGAGTAATTCCTCATTAATAGGACTGAAGTAATTTTGGATATCTTTCAGGAGAAGACATTGAGATTTTTCAGACAAATTTTTCTCAAATTCAGCTTTTTTCCACTCCTCTATACTTTTATATGTTCCCAAACAAATCAGTAAAATTCCTTTGCATGGAACTAATTTTAGTTAGTGATGTAACAGTAAACACTTCCAAGGCCAACAGTTAGGAGAGAGAGTCATGCTTTGGGAGAGAAACCTGCACACATTTTCCTGGTGCAGCACAAAAGCTAGAAGTCAATAATTCCAATTAAATTAAAACTACAATTTGGGGATAACCCTGGAAGTGCCTGGGGAAGCAGCTTCTATTTCTGAGTCTAGCAGGCCATGATAACATCACTATCAGAGATAGCGGGCCCCTGAAGACCAAAATGAATGTGGATATGGCTGCTAAAGTCCAGAGTTCATTTAAAACTCATTTAAAGTTCTTTATCTACACTTTGGATTTTATATGTAAATTCTTGAGTGTTTGTTTTCTCTCCTCAAATTAATTCTACAAGGTAAGAGTTCCCAAACTCCATTTAAAAGTTTCCACTTCAGATCCTTAAATCACAAAGATCTCCCAGATATAAACATCAATGAGAAGTACATTAGGTCATCACTCACTATCTTACAGTGGAATGATAATGGAAACTATTATGAAGAAGATATTTCTGGAAGGGCAGTTTTACAGCTGTGGGATGTCAGGGCCTGGCTTTTATTCAGGTGCTGGAAACCCAAAGACTGTGAAAAAATGAATAAGTCTGACAAGACTGGAAAAAGCAGGGAATGGAACAATTCAGAATTAACTGACCTATTTGTTCCTGCATCTGCCATGACCTCCAGTCTGGACAGCACAGTGGGAAATGCACCAGGAAAAAGTAATCACTGGAGATTATTCTGTGTATGAGAACAAAACAATGTCTGCAGTCAGCATTCCCAAGGCTCCAATATCCAGCCCTTTAATTGTGGGAGTATCCAGTTTATCATTAGCACTCAATTATTATTACTATTCCTTTTTTTGTTCCTCAGGAGTGCAGGGATTTCCAACTGCAAATTTCTCATGAGGTGACATTGTTTGGGGATCCCACTCTTTTTAAGTGTTTATGTTGTTTTGATGGTAGCTGTCATGTTAAGAACAACTGAGCATGTAATGGCATGAGGAGGGTTTTTTCCTGGGTATTACAGCAAAAGGCTGATCAAATTTCAGTGTTTCTTACAAGCTGCTCTGCCTTGACAAGCCACTAATGGCTCCAGCACAGGACATGTTCAGGTTCAGCTGTGGTGACTGTACAGCAATGACATCAAATAATGTAGGACAATTCCAAGCACATCCTAGAAGTGTCACACATATAGAGAATTTGTAGGTCTGTGGCAAATGCAGCTCCATTATTTCCTAGTCCTACTAAAACCTCTGTGCATTTTAGTACATCTGTTTACCTGCATTAATTATTTACAAAGGATAATGTGTTGGAGCCACTAAAATGACAAGACTGTTCAAGTCAAGAAGCACCAGAAACAAGATATCCACAGTCAGAGTGTAGCCTCCTTGGTCAACTCCACCAGGAACCACATTTCTCACCTCAGCATGGAATGTTATTTAAATTATTCTATGGAGCCACAGAGGATTTTCTTGCCCATGTTTTATCCCCATTCCTACTTTGAATGCTGAGGAATTTAGGAAACTGTATCTTCATTTGCATTCACAAAGTAGAAGTCCATCATCATGTACTGTTCCACAGCTGGAATTAGGGCACTAGAACACAAATGTCCAAGCTCTGTTAATTCTGGGTGTCCAATTTGAGATACCTTGTTTGATTATTTTTTTTCCCCAGAACTTTCTATATCAAAGCACAGCCCTCCTTGACCTCATCTTGAATTTGGACATCAACAAACAGAGTTCAACAGATTCCTCAAGCTGGACACACAGACATAGGCCAGCTATAAAAATCCTGACTTCCCCTTATGTCACAAACTGCGACCTCAGGCAGGGATTAATTCAATTTTTCCAGGAGCATTCACCTCTTCAAGCCCAACCTTCTTATTCCTTCAACTTCTGATCACTAATAAATGACACTGAGAGTTAAAACAACCTTTGTATGCACTAATAAGCTTTAGCCACTGGACAGAAAGGTCATTCTTGGCTAAACATCTGCAGCTGGAATGTACTTTGTAGCTGGAGAGGTAAAAACACATGCCTTGCCAGAACATTCCTTAGCTTCTGGCATCCAAGTGAATGGGCTGTGACTCGTGTGATTTCCATCACCTTGNTAACTGCTGTGCTCACTGCCTCATTCTGGAAAACCTCAAAGCTGTTCAGTGATCATTTTTATTAGAAACTGGTATTCCTAGTTACAAAATAATTGCAGCATCAAGTTTAGTAAAACTGACAGAGGAAAAAAAAATGAAAGGAAATAAAATTGCAGTATGAAGAGGAAAACAGGCAATGGAGTAAAAAAACCAAACCCAAAGGCAGTTCTGTGATGTCCAAATCACACAGGATGGGCTTCCCACATCTCGTGTTGACAATGAGAGCCCATGTCCCAGACAAATGGGATATTTCCATCATCCCTCCCCTGATCAGTGCCTGTTATCCAACTGAACCTGAGTATATGTAGCCTTTCCTCCTGTTTGGCATCTTACAGGGTTAGACTTTATATAACGCCCCTCTGATTTCTCAAAACTTGGAGGAACTTCACTGTGCTCAACATTCCTACAGCACGGTTAAATCTGGCTGGAATTGGCCAACGTCTCGGCCAACAGCTCGTCCTCGTGGCACAAACTGACAGTTTGGTTGCACAAGCCTCATTTGCTCAGGAAATGAAGCTAAAGACGATAGAAAGGTGTGTGTAAATGCCTGCCATGAATTCCCTGTGCAGCCTCAGAGCAGGTTTCCCATGGCTCCAAAGGCATTTATCCCCCATCTTCTCTGATTATCTCAGTAACGTACCCAGAGATTAGTCAAAGCAACATTCCTCTTCTAGCAACTAATTTAAGGCTTTTTAATATATTACAGTCTCTTTTAGGTCCAAATCTTTCTATTTTGGGACTTGCAATTCAAATTTGCTTAATAGCTTTACATAACAGTCCCTTGCTCCCAATAAATTCCTCATTTTAACTTTAATTGGTTTGCTCATGAAGAATCACAATTTACACAAGGTGAAGAGGAGATGTATCACTAGCTAATACTAAGTAATATTTGATTAAATAGAATGAGATACTAATTTGCTTTTTTTTCTCAGCATTTGTTAATGATACTGTCGATTTCTACAAGCACATAAAGTATATTTACACCATAATCAATGAAATGTATTTGGAATAGGTATTAAGTAACAATGTGAATTCAGAGTCCTCTTAAATTTACATTTTATGATTTTTTTAACATTTTAAAATGTTAGCCAACAGTGCAAAGGAATCAAACCTAAGGGCATAGACTGGCTTTACAGAAGGTGATGTAAGCAACAAGTGGTAACACAAGGAATTAAATCTTATATAGAGCTGCAGTACTGGAGTATAAGCCACATTCAATGATTTCAAAGTCTCAGTCTTGAAATAAAGAATTGTTTCATTTTACTTACTGAGGTGCCTGGCCGTGGAAAAAGTGTGGGACTGCTGGAAAGGAGTCTGGGAAAGGGAGGGGAGCTGGAGTTTGGGGGATACGAAGAAACCTTCTGGGAATACTTTGTGAAAGAAATGGATACTCTAAACCAGCATGAAAATACCACCACTTGGAATACTCATGGTTTGGAACAGAACATTTTGATTGTCACTTTGAGTACCTCAGGAAGCTTCTTAAAGGCAAGGAAAAAGGATGTGATTTTATTTTTTTCCCCCAAGTATCACAATTTTGAAGCACTTACATCTCCTTCTTGGGTCTCTGACTGATCATTTTGAGCACTTTGGTCCTCAAATGGAGAGCAAGACATTCTGTTAAATTAAACTATAACAAACAGATATTTTAATACATTTAGATAAATCATATCAGCTTGTGGTATTGACTGCTATGTATTACTGGTATATGTAGAATATTTGAATAAGATTTTTTTAAGCTTCTTTGATGTAGCTTTTATTTTAAGGCCAGAATAATGCCTCTGAAAAACATTTATTAATGAGTTAGATATATTTAGGAAAAAAAACTTTGGAGTATATTTTTGGGGGGTTTATTATTATTGTTATTATTACTACTTCTATTTCAGTTTTAGTCTTGGTTGGGTTTTGTTTTTCCTATAATAACATACACTGGGAGAGAGAACTGTCTTTAGGCTCATTCTGAAGTGATACTGGTGGGTGTAAGTGACCTGTGTCACCCTTTCCCTCTGCCTGGTGGGATTTGGGAGCATTGTTAGGATCCTCCCTGTGCCTGAGGTCAGGGCTGGGCTGGGCTCTGGGACAGGCAAAGGCCAACACATGCAGCACCTGAAACACAGTGTGGCCAACGAGCTAACAAAAAATAAATTTAGATTAAGGATTGGGGGAAAAATTCTGCCCTGGGAGGGTGGTGAGGCCCTGGCACAGGTGCCCAGAGAAGCTGTGGCTGCCCCATCCCTGGTTGTGTCCAAGGTCATGTTGGACAGGGTTTGGAGCAACCTGGGCTATGGAAGGTATCCCTGCCCATGGCAGAGGGTGGCACAGGGTGGGCTTTAAGGTCCCTTCCAACCCAGGCCATTCCATGATTCTATAAGGGGGGTAAAACACCTCAGGTGCTTGGCTGTAAGAACAGGCTCTTTGGGGCTTTACCTTCCTCCTGCCCCTCATCCCCAGGTGGTCCTGACCCTGCCAGAGGGGCCATGTGCTGTGCGTCACCCCTGCTGTCACACAGCCAGTGTCACACACCTCCTGCCACACTCACCTGTGTCACACACCCAGTGTCACACACCACACCTATCGCTCTCCACTCACACTGACCCCGTCCCCAAGACATCCCCCACCCCGGCGGATGTGGATATGAAGCTGTGGGGATGTAAGGGATGTAGGGATGTGGGGATGTGAGAATGTGAGGATGATGTGGGGATGTAAGGATGATGTGAGGATGATGTGGGGATGATGTGGGGATGCGGGACACTGTAATGCCAGGCTATCTGCGGGGCTGCGTGCCGCGGGGATGGAGGGGCGGGCGAGGATGCTCGCCCCGCTCCGGACGGACGCTGCGGACACCCAATGCGCTCCGGCGCCGCCGCCCCGGAGGGAGGGCAGAGCCCCGCGCTCGGACCCAATGAGGCCGCGCCCGGAGCGGGACTTCCTTCGGGGATCCCGCGGCAGGAGCCGCGGCGGNCTCCCGCCCGCTGCTGAGCCGTGACGGGCGGGGGCCCGCGGGACCCCGCCGGGGACATGGGCAACGGGATGTGCTCCCGGAAACAGAAGCGGATTTTCCAGAGCCTGCTGCTGCTCACCGTGGTGTTCGGGTTCCTCTACGGGGCGATGCTCTACTACGAGCTGCAGGGCCAGCTCAGGAAGGCTGAGGCCACGGCGCTCAAGTACCAGCAGCATCAGGAGTCCCTCTCGGCCCAGCTACAAGGTACTTTCTCGGCAGGAGCCGCTGCTGCCCTTCCCCGGGGCTGGCAGGATCTCCTCCTCCTCCTCCTCCTCCGCTGGGGAAGGCTGGGCTCCAGCTGTCCCACCTCTCCCAAAGTTTGCTCCTAATGAGCTCCTTCCCCTTTTCCTGCAACCCGTGGGGTTGTGATGTCTCACCGTGGGTGGGATCCTGACCCTGCTGAGTTTTTGTCGTGGATTCCCAGAGAACTCTCGTTCCCCCTCACTCTCACACATTTTATAGTGGCTCTTATTCCCAAGGGGTTGCACCTCACACTGTAATTTCTGGCATGAATGGAAAAGGCAGGTGGAGTGGCTGCTGCCCACCTAACAGTGCAGACCATGCCCAGTCTGGGATTTCTGAGCACTTCTGTGTTCCCTTACCAGTCTTGATTTTATGCTGAACATTCAACTGCAGTTCCTGGGCAGCATAAACTTAAATAAATTCAAGGGAGAGGAGAGGAGTATTCTAATAAAGCGGTTTTTAAAGAGGAATTCAAAAGCAAAGCTCAATTTAGTTATTTGAATAAGGCTATTCAATTACTTTTGGTATAACTTTGAATTTCTTGTCGTAAAGCTGCCACATAAATACAGATCCTCACGTATCTTGCTTTAAAGATGCACCAAATGTGTGTGTCCTGTACTTGAAGGTGGAAAGATGCCCATGTCTGACATTTGCATGCCCAGAAATGAGAAGCGAAGCAGCAGATCAGTACATGAAACATCAGTGGCTGCCAAGTGCAAGACCTCAGCACCTCTCTAGTTGTCAAGTGCAAGGTTATCAGGTCAGCTCAAAGCCCAGAGCCAACTTGCAAACTCAGCAGAGTTTTATTCCTCAAGAAGGTATAAAAGAAGAATCGGAGGGATGTGCTGTAACAGATCCTGAGCCCCACTTTTCCCTGTGGAAGCACACCCAAAAGCACGCCTGGGAGCACACAGTTGGTCTGCAGACAGCACAGAGCTGGGCTTATGCTGTTACACTCTTGCAGTGATTTGTTACTCCAATGTGTTTAGTCATGATCTGAGACCATCGTTACTTAGTATTTCAGTTTCAGGCCGTTTCCAGGTAATACTATGGAAACATTTGCCGGAAACATTGGGTTTAGTGACGAAAAAGGTGTAAATGTTTGGCTGGGAGATGGGTATGTGGCAGATGGCTAAAGGGCTACTTTTGCTTGGCTGTCTGTTTGCCAACAGTATTTGCGGAGGACACAGGAACATCTTGTTCTCCAGCTAAAATTTGACAAGTTGGCTTTTTCTGCTGCTTTGGCTTTACCAAAGAGGAGCATGCAACAAACTTTATTCTGACACAGAGGAGAGATTCTCTGGATCAGATATATTAGGTCTGGACTGTTAGATTAAACATTCCGTGTTTCAAACATTATTTTGAGTAGCCATCACCTATCCAAGCATGTTCCTGGAAGCAGCAGGCAGCTGGTAGTTGACAAACGTGGTGACAGTGCTGTGCTTTTCATAATTCTCTTGCTTGTTTCAGTGTATCAATGGGAAATGTAAAATATGGGCCAGAATCTGATAACATGAATAGATTTCATGATCAATGCAATAAATTCACATGGTTCTGGGAACCAGGCCAGTGGATCAAGCCTATTAAGCAGGAGATTTTATCTATGCCAAGTATGGTAGCAGTAAACCTTGTTTTAAAAAGTAATTACTAGCAATTAAGTCACAGAATGGAGGGAAAAATATAATGTAACAATGAAATTGGTTCTTTAAATTTTCTTGTATTTTGGAAGTAGCTATTATACCTAAGAGAGGGTGAGGCTGAGAGCCCAGAGACAAACTAAATGCAGCAGCAACCATTAGCTGCCTAATGTCCCACAAAAGTAGTGAAAGTATCTGCCTAAGGACTTCAGAGGATTTGGGAAATAAACTTTTCTCCCCTGTCTCTCTTAATGACACTTCCTGAAATGGCCTACCCTGTGTAATCCCCTGGATTTTTGCAGTAGGAGCTGCTTAGTGAGGAGAACATGGGGAATTCAGAGCCTGTCCCCACAGAGACACAAGCACAGGGCTAACTGGTGGTGTCCAACACCAACCCCATTTCTGAACCTTTCCTATTTAGCTCTTTGATATGGAACAAGAAGGAATTTTCTTTAAACAGATACTTCGAAAGAGCATAAAATGTTGATAGAAAATCCTGTTTACAAGTGCGGTGTCTGACTGCACTTTGAACGTTTGAATTTAAATGACCTGCACTTTAAATCAACAGTGTTGCCAGATAAAAAACTAAGGATGTCTGAGCTACATACAGCAGTCACTTTGCTGTCCACAGGTTGTTCTTTGAGTTTATTATTTTATGAGAACAATAAAATTAAAGCAGTGCCTTACTAATGTAATGCAATTTTTATTTTCCATGCAGTGTAATCAGATTCTCTATAGATCCTGGTCTGGAGATAACTTTGGGGCCTGAAGTATGGTGGAAACACTTGGAAATCTTTTAAGCACAAACCAGTTAAAGGGCAAAGTCTCTGACATGGCATTGCCAGGAGGAAAGGAGGGTGCTGTGTCAACAGTGCTTGACTTCTTGGTGTTTTCTGCTTTTCTGGGTGATCAAATCAGACTCTAAAACTCATTACAAGCTGAGGAGAGAAACATATCTTGGACTCTACTTCCTGAACAACCATTTCCTCAGGAGGCTTTTATTGTTTGAAATGTAAAGTAAAAAAAATCAATGGCAACTTCTTGAAGTGGTGTTTTTGAGGAACCTGGGGCTGCCTGTGCTGCTGGAATTGAAACACTTGGATGACAGTGAAATATCACTTGTTACCTGAGTTTTTCTAGTGTTCTGTAGTGACTGCTGGTGCCTCCTAAGTCAGTTTTTCGTGTTTTTTCATCCATGTAGGCAATAAAACCCTTCTTTTTGGTACTTGCCAGTTCTTCATGCCTGAATGAGCTGTGCTTGGTGTTTTTGCTGGAAAAGCCAGTTGACTTAGATTTTTATCTCTTCCATTGCCTTGTTTTGCTCAAACACAGCACGTGAAGCAGGTTCAATACATGGGAAAGCAGCTCTCATCTGCCAAGGCAGAATGTGCAGGTCACTGAGAAATGGTGCAGGAAGAGGTCTCGAAATCTTTTAGCACATACCCCTGATCTGAAGAGAAGCTGTTGATGTGGGGAGTTCTGCTTTCTCTGGTGTTCACAGCTCCAGCTGCTCAGCTGAGAAGTGTTCGTGCCCTTTGGAATAGGCCCAGGACCAGGATGGGAAGGATGGCAGACTTGGGGAACCCAATGAGAATAACTGGTTTGCAGAAGTTGGGATCTTTAACTCACCCTCTTTATAGCTCATGTTGTAGAAGATTTTTTTGGGAGAATATCAAATTGGCATTTTTCTCTAGCAAAGTTCTGCTGAGCATGGAGAAAGTAGGGCTGCTTTTGTAACCCTCCAAGGGAATACTGGGGGCAAAATTTAGGGATGACTCAAAATTTTTTGACTGCTAAGAAGGCCTGAAGATATTGTTATCTGTAAGTTGTTTCATGGAGAAGCTGATCTTCCCAGTAATCTGATTATTTTTTAAATCTCATTCTCTGAGCATTATATGTTTGAAACGTGAAGATAATCTTACTTAGTATTTCTTCATGTGATAAAACCAAAACTTGGTGCTCTTTGCCTCTTACCAAGACATGCCAAACCAAGTCTTGAACTATTTGCCTTATAGGAACAGGCTTCAGTTGCTAGAACAGAAACACACTGATGGCTGTGGGTGAACCTGATCATATCTGTGTCTGCAGCAAGACTGATTGTATCTACAAATGTCTTTTTAGCCCTTGCAGCTTCTGTCTTCTCCTCCTGTGGGTGTTAAGTAACCCCTCGTGTACTATTTTAATCTGTTTAATCTGTTTTAATCCCTAATCCTAATAACAACCTACATCTAGTGCCTTTTACTACATTAGTTTTCCTGCTCTTTTACTGAGATGGCTTTGAGGAGCCTCAGTGCAGCCTGAGACTGTGCTGCAATCTTGGGAGCCAGCCCAGCAGGGACTCTGGATTTGAGGGTAGACAAGGTGTGGATTTCCTCAAAGCTTTCTGATGCAGTGCTAGAAAGCACCAGCTGAAAAGCAAATGTAGGTTCCTCTGTGCCTGTTGTGCCATTTGTCCTCAATCAAGATCCCTGTAGGAGGTGACCTGCTGGAAGTGGGTCAGATCTGTAGCAGCTCTCTGTGTGTAGACTTGCATAATGTTCACAGTACTAGATCACTGTTCTGTGTCACTTCAGTGGTGAATATTTATTATGTCTGCAAGCAAACTGCACAGATGCCAAAGCTGCTCTAAGTGTGGCTCATATAATGTGGATGTACTTCACCATCACATCCCTCTGTTGTGATAGGACTCTATTTAAACTTGTACCTTAAGTTGGCAGAACTAGGAAGAACTAACTTTTGGTGACTTATTTTTCATGTGCATCATCCAGAGCTACATGTGCACAGCTCCTGTATGGTTGGTTGGTCTCCGAAATAACAGCCTGAATTCCTGTCATTCCTGTGAGGTTCAGGTTGCACGTAACACTAACAGTGTTTATTTTCATTGTGTTTTGTTGCTACCTGAGATCTGGGAGATCCATGGGAGCACTGTAATTGTAGAGGATGGTTCTGTGTGTGTTGTTGGCACACAAATGGACTTCAGCACCAGGTGCAGGGCTGCATGAGATGGCAAATACAGCATCCCAAATTCTGCTACCTGCCCTCCTGAAATGGAATGCTTTGCTTTGTAACTTCCTCTAAGAATCTGCCTTCTGTACTCCCATTCCCATTTTCAATGGGTAGGTAATGTCCCAAATACTTAAAACACATGAAACTTTGGAAATTGTGTGCAGTTTTAGTATGGAAGAGCTAAATGCTGTAATGTATATTCATATATGCATCTCTATGTATAAAATGGAACTTTAGATAGATATGTCTGTTTTGCAGCTCAGCCTGAAGATTTTGGGTTATATGGAATTATCAGGATTTCTTCATAACCTGGAACAGAAAAGCTGCTCAAGCTCTATTCCATTTGGTTAACTCAGGGAAGTTTCTTTCCAGGTCCATGGTAACATTCTCAGCAGCTGAATTCTATGACTGGAAAGATAAATTGAGCAAGTATTGTTTGTATTTGTTTTTCATGTAACCCGTGCCTGAGTGCCCTTCAATCACTTTCTTCGTGGACATGATACTTGCAGGATGAGTTTCCATGAGCCCTGCAGTGTTCCCTGAGCAGCTGAGCTGGAGCCTGGGCTGGGTGAGGATCCCAGAGCACAGCCTGAAGGACACTGAGCAGGGGGAGGGAACAGGGTGGGTTTGTCCCCTGGGCTTTGATGTTCCCCCTCCCCAGTTTAACACAGGGCCTGGTGGCAACAGTGATGCAGGACAGAGCCTGTAGCCCCAAACTCTTCGTTTCTGATGGGGATTTAAACCTCTTAAAGCCTGTTAGTGATGGATCTGTGTGGATTTATGGACACTTCAGAGCTGGGAGAGGAGGAGGGAGGCAGGATGGGTGCATGCTTTGGTGAGTTTGCATTCTGGCTTCTTTGACAGTCATCCTGGCTGATGGAATTCCTAAGTCTTAAATACAGTGTTCCAAGTGCATTATCTTATTGGGCTGGTTGTTTTCCTGACAGGATTCCGGCTTGTCAGCCTTTGTGTCTGGGTGGGACAACTTATGAGCAAGGTTTCCACCCTCTCTGAGAGTTGAGTGCCCATTAGAGCATCTATGATGTAGTGGTGAGGGTATTGCCAGCAATTTGTGGCTAATAGAGTTCACTTTGCTCTTTTTGGAGGAGGATCCTTGCGTAGAAAAAGTAATTTAATCTGTCCTGCCAAAAGTCAGGTGCTGCTTTGAGGTTGGATAGTAATGAAGGCTAAATAATTCAGATTACTGAAAAGATGAGCTGTACAGAGCAATTAACTAGAGCAGGGTCTTTCATTGGGTGATTTTTTTCCTGGGATTTTTAGGATTTAGGAGCATGACTTTCTAGTCATGTTGGAGCCTGAGGTGAGCACTTGAGGAACTCAACCTATTTGGATGCTATTCCTTGTTAAAGAAGGGCCTTCTGAGCTGGATGCAGTTCTGACCTTTTTCTAGTGATGTAGCTTAACCCAAACTTCTTGAGATATCCTACTATGTATCATTAATTAAGCAATAAAAGAAACTGCAATTGCTCCACATCCTCCTCTACATATCCTCTCTCCCCCCAAGGTATCTGAAATTATCCTGGTATCTTATTTTCCTGAGGTGACTGAGATCCCAGAGTTTGGCAGTTATTTCCAGGGCTTAATTACAGAGATGATGAGAGAAGAATGGGCTGCCTGAGCTCCCAGAAGGCAGAGTAAGGAGCCTGTTCCTGTCCACACCACCACCCTCTGCAAAGCCATTTTCAGTCAAAATTATGAATCTTCATCTCAAACTATGGATTCTGGATGCACTTTATGCCTATATAGATTGGGGTTTTTCCTTCAAGGTCTATGTTCTGCTAGTTTCTGAATACATATATTTATATAGATGATGACACCATGTGGATAGAACCACTAGACTGCATAAAATTGCAAACAAAGTGTTTGAAACAATTTCTGAGAGAGAGAACAGGTCTTTTTTTCCTGGAGCTGAGGGTTGAGCAGACCCAAACATTCGGAGATGGTGTGAGAACTGTCTTCTCTGCAGCTCTGCTGAATCTTGGTGTGTTTGTTTTCCTGCTAATTTCAGTCTAAAATCACTACACAGGTTTTGTTTGAACTATCTGCATTTCTCATCACTTAAAAAAAAGCAAACTGTAGCAGGGATAGGTGTATAGAAACAGCATATGCAGGGTGGGATGCTGATCCTACCCATGGTACCAAAGGTTGGAAGAAATCTTGTGTAGTGTACAGGAAATCTTCTCTGGAAACCATGATCTCCTTCCTAATGAAAGTCAGGTTTGAAGCCTATCTGTAAGGGATTAAATATTTAATCTCATTTAATACCCCTTCTCATATTTATTTTTAGCAGCAGCTATTACAGTTTACTGTTTGAACATGATAAATCCTTCCCTCTATCTCAACTTATCTTAAATCTGTTGTTTCCTAGAGATGTTATTGACTTCTGAGAAAGGCAGTACATGAGGCAGAGTGGAGGAAAAGGATTCTATTAAATGTAGAGTTTACCACAGTTTAGAAATTAATTTTCATGTCATTCTTATAATTTGAATGAAGGCCACAATGATTTCTTAGAAATATGAGTGTGCATTTCTGGGGTGAACTGAATTAATGTGCCAGATTCCTTCAGCATTCCCCCATTTCCAGAGCTGCAGTTAAAGCAAAACTAGAACTCGTTATTGGAACTTCTTAGAACTTCTGTTTGGAGTCCTGACTAAGTTAGAGGATTTCAATTAACAGCTCATTTTTGGTGCAGGATCTCTGAAAGCTGATGTTTCACTTTCTTCTCATGCATTTGAGATCACTGGCAGGTTTATGACAGACACCACAAAACCCCTGAATAGGAAGATCCAGATATTAAATGCAAACTTTTCTCTTAAAATTATTAGTACTCTCAGCACCACAGATGACTGAGGAATTAAGTCAAAGCAGTGCTTATTTTTAAGCACAACTTCCAAAGCATGGTTTAGTTTTCCAGGAGGAATTTGCAGTGACTGGCTGTAATTAGGCAATTACTTGATCATGTGAGTAAAATGAAAAGTGTAGGAGTTTGTTTTAAAGTAAAGGTAATTCTCATGCTCCATACAGTGCCAGTTCTGGTTTGCAGTGAAAATGAGAATATTCCATCCCTGCCTGGATGCAAAAGTGTTCCATAATTGAGCCTCACACACAATCAGTTTAACATTGACTTGGCTTCTCTTTCTGTCCTTTTTGCAAACCAGAAAACTTCCAGGACATAAATTATTAAATAGCTTTGACATTTTGTTCAATATATTGTAAATATTTGGGCTTGGAGCAGCCTGGTCTGGTGAAAGGTGTCCCTGCCCATGGCAGGGGATTGATCTTTAAGGTTCCTTCAAACCCAAACCATTCTGTGATTCTGTGATAAATAAATGCATTTTGTAATGGGTTTTTTTCACTATACTTAAAACATATTTTTCCTACTCTGTATTGTGGGAATACTTCCATTGTTTCTTGGATGTTTGCAGTGTCACTGGAATATCCATTCATTGCTGAACTCTCAGTTGAGTGTCTCTGGGGATGGATGTGATCCCGTGGCCAGCATGGCCTGTACTGGGCTGGGGAATCCTGATGCTTGACCACAGCTTGATAATCTGTTTCTGATAAGATTATCAGCAGTGAAATAGGGGATCTCCTTGTCTGAAGCCACATTCACTGACTTAATCAACTGCAGAGCTGGAGGCTTAGGAAGCAGGTCTTGCTGTATTAGTAACATCTTCTCCCAGCATGAAATGTCAGTGTTAGAGGAGTCAAGAAATATCCTCTGAGCTCAAAATTTCAATTACTGTCATTGGACTAGAGAATTTATCCTACATCCCACACTGAAGGGATTCCTCCTTGACTCATGGAAATGCTTTGCTCTCAGCAGAAAAGCCATTTGCATGGGTTCACATATTAAATGGTTCTATTTGCAGTGACAAGAATTGGGACCTAACTATTTTTACAGCACGTCCATGTTCTCCAGACCTTTGTAGCATTACTATAAGAGTGCCAGTGTGGTTTGTCCCACACTGCTGGTTCAGTTCAACTCTGCCACAGTCTGAGAGAAAATAACACTGGCTGTTGCCAAGACTACTGAAATCTGCTGGTTTTAAATGAAAGGTATTACTGTAAGCTCAGAGAAAGACTGCAGAATTGTGTGAGAAACAATCACATTGAAATTAGGAAAATTTCTTTCATCTTGCATCCTAATATAATCTTAATTTTCCAGCATGTGAGATAGTGGGAGCTGGGGTGTTTTGGACTTTGGGATCATGCTCTGACAGACCAAACAACCCAAGTAACACAGGCACAAAATTACTGATAATGTCAACTAGGAAATGTTTTCTCTTTAGTACACAATAATGGCTTATTTGGCTTGATAATAGTTCTACTGCATAGAGGTGCAGAACAAAAGTAAGAGAAATAACCAGGGCTGTTAAATAATCTTGCTTTCATCACCTCCCTTGACTCCTGTGTTGCAATTAACGTTCAGCACTGGCCAAAGTGGTGTAATATTCTGAGAGCCTACAGAGCACCCCACACCCCCCTTCTCCTTCACTTCCTTTTCTGTACGAGCTAAACCTTAAATCAAGGCCTTGATTTAATTGGGATCAATTCAAAGCCTGTTCAGTGTTTCCTTGTTGAAGGTGAAAGGTGTTTTATCCAGCTGTGATGTTGCAGTTCAGCTTCTGGGCTCTGTGGGTTTCTGTGGTTCTGTGTTCATTAGTGTAGGTTACATTCTGTGGGTGATTTCAGGAAGTAAACTGATACCTGCAGTTATTCCTGCTTTGGAATATTACATATTAGCCATTAGATGGCAACATTTTTCTCCTTTTTTTAATACCATTCCATTGAAAATAATGTAGAAATAAAGTTTAATTATCCATGCAAAGATCAGTACAAAATTAAAAGCTTACCTTAGGAAAAATTATTTGTGCAATGCCCTGTTGGTGCATCCCACCAGTAGGATTCTGTCAGAATCCTTATATAGGTTCCACCTCCAGCTGGGAAACCTCTTATAGAAAACCTGTTTTTCAGTGTATTTATTTCTTTCAGCTTCTTGCTCAGGCATCTTCTGTCCAGGCTGGCAGTGAAGAAGGGGAAAACCCTGCTGTAGGAACAAGCCCTTTGTAGTTTGGACTCTTATGGTCGTGGAAATAATTTATGTTTATGGGGCATAAATTCCTGTATGTATTTATAAAGTCTGACCTGCAACCTACTCCCCAAAGCTGTGCTTTATTAATAATGATTCTTAATCAAAATCTCCAATACCTTACACTTCATGGACTTTTATCAGAGAGAAACATCCTGAACCACCAGTAAATGAACTAGAAGGGCAGAGGCGTAGGAGGAAGTTGGTTTCAGCCCCTTTTTTCCAGCCTTCTCCAGCTTTGTCCCAGTGTTTCAAAGGTCAGGAGCACAAGGGTGAGGATCATTACCTGGGAGAGGTGGAGAGACCTGGCAAGTGCAGGGTGAAGGCAGGAAAGGCAGAGCTCAGCAGAGGTTCAGTGAGCTGTAAGAGGTCCCTAACCTCCCAAACTGCTTTCTCCCTCTCCTTTCCTCTTGCCTTGTTACGGGTTTGTTGTGCAGGGTTTCCCCACACACTTGTTAAAGCACCAGAGGAGCTGTGCAAGGTACACTTGCAGACAGAGGAGTGGGATGGAAAATGTTACCTCCAAATCCATTTGTGGTTTGGTGTGTTTGCCAAAAAGCCTGTTTCCACCCTGATTGCATGGGAGGGGAAACCCATTATGGCTTTTCATGGCTCTGCTCAGCTGCTGTGCTACAACCACTGTTCCTTTTGCACTATAATTCAGCTTTCACTACCTTCAGGGCCTAAATAAAACCATTATTGTACTGCTGCCTTTCTTCCCCTTCTCCAGGGCTGGTGACTCTGTGAATATTCATTACATGCTTGTTTTCTTGCAGAGGATGTTGATACATTAGTTCATCTTGACTGATGCCCTTGACTTTAGAAGATAAATAGCAAAGTGGAGATAGGTGCCAAGGATTGATTAGCAATCCAGCTCCTGAGCCAACACATAAACACTTGTAGATAAGCCTGCAGAATGCACCTTGGTGGAATTCAGAACAGGATTTGGGGTGCAGGAGGAGTCTTCTGTGGCTGCCAAGATACAAATCTTTATTTGATGCCTCCTGATGAAGGCTCATGTTCCCCAAAGGTTTATTCTCAGGACATGAGCTTCCCAGTTTTGATGGAAAAAAAATAATACAAATTAATAACTCTTTAAAAAAGTGCAGGTTGTAATTTGGGCAGTGAAAGATCCTTGCATTAAACTGAGCCTAAACACATATAAATGTGCATCTTCAGGAGTTTTAATTGATGTCTTTGCTGCAAATTTGGCTATTTAAGGTAGCAATCCTTCAGCCTAATGAGTGCTGAGGGAAGGGTAAATAGGGGCTGATGTGCCCCATCCCCTGTGAGGCACATCCCAAACTCCATGTCCAAGGCACAAGCTGGATGAAATGCTGCTGTACTGGCAGCCAAATGGGGGACTTTGTGCCAGAGGGTATTGGGTGTCCTAAATACAGACAGACACCACAAACTCATCAATGGAAAACCCATTTCGAGATGTACACAAGGGACCTCTGGGCAGCTTGGGCAGTCTTTGGGAGTCATAAATTACTGGTAGGCAGTGCCAAAGGAATATAGCATTCCCAGTTTTTGGAAGGATTTAGGAATTAGGTTCCTGTCCCGTTGTCCTGCCCTTGTGTGTCTTTTCCCTCCTTGTGGCAGATCCTTTGGTGCCAGGAATTCCTCTGGCAGTAAAGTTGTCCTATTTCCTTGTCTCTTTGCAAAGAAGGCAGGAGGGGATGGAAGCATGGAAAAATGTTCCTGCATACCTAAGGAGGAAAAAGGGTTTGGTGGCTTTCATGTAGCTCCAGCACAGCCAACTGTCTCCATGAGCACCTCACACCCTGGTTATCACAGCCGTGTTTATGCACTCAGATAACCCAAAATTTAGGGTCAGTAAAACATCCAAAAAGGAAAAATATACTGTCCCAGATGATGCAAACAGTCCTTTATCCTATGCCCTCATTCCACTTGCATTCTGGTGTGTTCTGTGCCAGCTTTCTGTGGGTGGGTGCTGGGGTTTGGGTATGTTACTTCTTAAATGAATTGTGTACAAAATTTCTCTTTGCAGTTGTATATGAGCACAGGTCAAGATTAGAAAAGTCATTACAAAAGGAAAGGCTCGAACATAAGAAAGCAAAAGAAGGTAAAAATTTGATTTTTCCTTTGGCATTTAACTTGATTATAGTGGAAAGTAACTTCCAATGATCTTTGTTGAATTTTAAACGACTTGGGTAACACATTATCAGGACCTCCTTGGCAGAACTGTGCTGGTCTTTCTAGTAGTTCTTCTTTATTTATTTATTTATAATCAGATTTTTTAAAAGTAATCATCTTTTTAGCACTGTTTACAGATCCCTGCAACATGACACAATATACACAGGCAATGTATTTATATCCATGTACATGAACCTAAAATGTATGTGGAGTATGGGCATGTGTAAGTCCTGCTCTGGCATGCCAAAAATTCAAAACTTGTTCCAAAAACATGGGATCTTTTCCTGCATTCTATCAATGGAAAATTAGACTCTGAGTCAGTATTTTACACGTGCTTAAGGGTAAACACATGCTTACAGATCTTTTCCTCATTAAAACTGAGCTCTGGGGGGCTGTGTGATGGGGAAATGTTGGCACAAATTGTATTTCCAGTATATCTGCCCTGTATGGAATTTCAGCAGGATTTGATCCTCTGAGTTTTCACACTCTGTAGTTTTAAATTCACTACAATTTTCAGAGTAAAGCCTCTGTTCTTCCAGAAACTGAGGGCTCTGCTGCTGAATTAAAACTGATGCTTTAGCAAAGATAAAAACGAGTAAAAAATGATTCTCCCCCTGCAGTTCTCAGTGGGTTTCTGGTGCCATCTAGTGTAGAACAGTCCTGCTGACACCCAGGGGTGAGACAGCATTTTCAAACCCTGAAGAGGATCAAGGAACAAAGGAGGGAATGTTTTCTTTTTTCCAAGAAAACACTGTTTATAAATATCCTTTTCCTTTGGCATGATGCTTGTGGGCCCATCCAGAGTCTTGAGCCTGTCTCCCTGTACCTCACACCAGGATGTGAAACTTATAAATGAAAATATTTCATGAAACTATGATACATTTTAATGAAAATATTTTGTCAAAATTCATGCATTTTTTTGAATTCTCCCTGTTTTTTTTTTTTTAAGATCTTTTGGAAAATTGTGTCTGCATAAGTATTTAGCTCTTAAGAGAATTTATGTATGCAACAGTGAGGTTATTTATGCACAGGTTCTCATCTTCCTGATGTTTTGTTTTTTTTTTCATCTGTACTTTCCCTTTTTATGTTGCAGATTTTCTTGTTTATAAACTAGAAGCACAGGAAACACTAAATAAAGGAAGGGTAAGTCATCTTTCCTAGTACAAGTTTTTAATAGCTGATGCTATTTGAGTTGCAAGAGAAAGGAAATGCCTTGCAATTATAACTGTTCAAAGGAAGAGGTTTTACAAAATACTAATTGAAAGAGCTCTCACTTATGCCTGTCTACTCTGAATGCATAAGTGCTCTCCAAGTCCTAATTATTGGAGCTATAGTAGGAGATACTAATATCTCTCCAGAAAATTAATTTAGAAAAATATCCTCCTGTTTATATTGTGGTAGTTCAAAGGTAATGTTCCTGTGTTTAAGGGGAAAGGGGAATAAGAAGGTGTTAGAAATCTTCTTGTAGCTTAGTCCACAGGGAAAAAAACATGACAGCTTTCTAACATGTGGTCTTTGAACTGGAAGTATAAAAACATCAAGAAACTTTGTTTTATATACCAAGTGCCAGAAGGAAAACTGTATCTGGCAGAGGACCCAGAGACCTGTAGAGAACTCTTTATAAAGCAAGTAAATTAGGATTTTATGGCTATTTCATGTTGAAACTGGGGAGCAGTTTGTGAGCTGAGTAATGTAAGTTAAAATATGTTGTTGCTGCAGTAAGTGCAGAGTGGATGTGCTTTCTGTGCTCCAGAGCAAGGAGAGGGTGAATTTGTTTCCTGGGGAGTTACATCCCTTGGCTTGTGACTCCTAAAAACTGAGCAAAGGGGGCTGGTGGCAATGTCAGGGTGGCTCTGTCTGACACCAGGGTTTTGTTTTGCAGCAAGACTCCAACAGCAGATACAGTGCCCTGAGTGTCCAACACCAGATGCTGAAGGTAGGTAACTGGGACAGCAGGACACCAGTGTCCCAGCACACTGGTTATGTTGGGGAAATACAGCTCTGCTGGATTCTGGGAGTTCATTCCAGAATGTGAGGACATGGCTGGTGCCTCCCCCTCACAACAGTACCCTTAAAAGATGATTTACTGCAGTTTTTCCCAGGGGGTGATTTAACCTTACCAAATGCAGTTACCTGTGGGGAATGCTGACTTACCAGCCCTCACACAGTTTGGCATGTAAGGATTTTCCTAAGCACGTTCAGCAGCTCCCAAAGGGTCAGTACAATTGCAGGCTGAGGTGACACAGCCCCAGAACAGGAGGCTGCTCGTCACAGAGATCATTCTGTGTTGGAAAGGAGCTTCCATGTGCATGCTTTGAATAATAACCTTCCTGTTATGAATGCTTCCTATTCATCTGTGCCTATTAAACAACTTGCCAAAGACAATTTGAGCCAGATATGCAGATAGAGAACTGCTCCAGTGTCCCAACCTGGTGTTTGCAGAGCCAACACGAGGAGCTGAAGAAGCAGCACTCTGACCTCGAGGAGGATCACAGGAAACAAGGAGAGGAGTTCAGCAGGACATTCAGTGCTCACAAGGAGCGGTACTTGCAGCTGCAGCAGGAGAAGGAGCAGGAGATCTCCAAGCTGAAGGGTGAGTCCAACCTGGGTCTGGCTGTCCATCAAATTGTGTGTTTGCCATTGTGTCTTGTGTGAGGTGAGAAAGGCTCTGTTCTCACTCACAGGTCTTTCATGCATCTTGTGCCTCCTGATAGGCTACATTTTATGGATGATTTTCCATGGCCTCTTTCTGGAATCTATTCATATGTGTTTGTGTTTCTATCTGGGTTAGAGAAATGGGAAGAAACCTGGCACTTAAAAGCCTGTCAAGTGTCAGAGGCTGTTAAACCAGACTTTCATTTTTACTTCTAAGACTTGTATAAACCTGGAAAAATAGGTTTGGCTCTTTATTCTGTTTTGTAATTGAAATGGAATCTAAGGATATTTGCCACTTGTATCAGAGATTTCATTGTGCCTCTTTATGAAGTGACTTTATGAACATTTTAGACCTCATTTTCCCCTCTGTGCATCAGCTTCTCTTAAGCACATTGCACCTGTATACCTGGATGATGAATTTATGTTTTATTCTTGGCATCCATTTTCCTGTTAAAGAGACTCTTGGCAGTTTTCAGTCACAAAAGGATGGGGCTGTCCCCATGAGGGCCCTGAGCCACACTCTGCCATGCGGCACTAACACAGGGTTAGTTTTGGAGCTGTCTGCAGTTTTGTCTGCAGAGGCTTTTGCAGGATTTTGTGTTTATTAGCTCTGCCTTGGCAGCACAGTCACACAGAGAGCTGGGCTGAGCTGGATTGCAGCCTGGCAGCCTGGAGTGTGGGAAGAACTTGTCCGTGTGTGCTCACAGTATTCCACATCAACATCATGTAAAAAGTGGGAATGCAAACCCCTCTCCCTGCTCCCAGAAGCTTTAGAAGCATCCTGGCCATCTGGGCATCCCTTCCAAGGAATAGCCTGCTCCTGTGACAGGACATTCTCACCCACCAGGTGTGCTCTGCAGACACAGAAGAGGGTGCCTTCCTCTCTGCCTGTGAAAGATTCCAATTTCCAGGAGGACTTTTGCCATCTGCAGTGCCAGCAGGAGCAGTGATGCAGAATTCCAGATGCAGACTGAGTGCAGTGATATAAAATTTAACCAAATGTTACAATTTTCTGCTTGAAAATGTAAAGCTTTTAATAGGGCTGGAGAGAGATGGAACATAAACAAACCATACAATTACTCTAGTTAATTTTTACTCTAGCAGTTGTGTGGGATTTTATGTAGATTGTGTAACACTCTGAATTTTGGTGCTTAACCTGGTGTTATAAATCTGAGCAGGTTTAAAATCTGTATTTATGTGAATGTTCTGGGCATCCTTTGTTTTCCACAGAATCCCTGTATAACTTAAGAGAGGAGAACAGACAGCTGAGAAAAGCTCACCAAGACATTCACACTCAGCTGCAGGATGTCAAGGTAGGCCTTGCTTTGAGGACAACTTGCAGTAGTGGGAAAAATTTCCCCGTTTTCACAAGCCAGATTTAGGCTGTGCTGAAAACCTGTAGGTTCTGTTGTGTGGCAAAAGGGAGAGGAATAAGGCTGAACTGGATTGCTTGTCTTTGGCCACCTGCACTTAAGGGAAATGCTCATTTGAAAAAAAAAAAGGGAAAAACCCCCCAGAAAACCCCCACCAAAACCAAACCAACAAAATCAAAACAAACCAAAAATGAAAAGAAGTGTTTAGCAGTGAAATTACAATTGGGAATTTGATTTTGCTAGTTAAGAATTGAGTTTTGGCAGAACTCAGTGCCCAAGGTTTTCCAGCTCTGTTTCTTTAAAAAATTCATCAACATCTACCGCAGCTTTTAATTTTATTTTAGTTACACAAATCCTGGCCTCCAAATTTCCTTCCCTGGTGTGCTTGCTTCCTCTGTCTGTTTAATATGCATTCCATGTTAAATAAATAAGTGCTGTCATTCCAGCTCAGGGTTTTCTTTTCAAAATGAATTGAATTCTCTTCCTAGTTCAACCCCCCAGCCTTCCTAATTTTCCTTTAGAATGAACTTGATGTGAAACATGTCATGTTCTTCTTTTTGTGTAGCAACAGCATAAGAACTTGCTGTCCCAGCACAACCAGCTTGTGGTGACATTGGAAGACCACAAGAGTGCACTAGCTGCTGCTCAGGTCAGAAGGAAAGCAGCTTCTCCTGGCTCTCCCCCTCCTCCAGCTCTCTTTTTCCTGGTTTTCACTCCCTGCAGTGAGGTGCATGTGGCCTTTGGCATGGGGATCTCACTGGCACTCTCTGCACTGCCAGGGAAGGGCATGAGGTCAAGGGTTGCTCTTAAGAAGCTGCACCAAATCACAGGCTGTCAGCAAGCAAAGCCAGCTGTGCTGCAGGCCCACAGTGCATGTGTGACTGATGCCAAGTGTCTCTGCTTCCAGGGGAGCTGCAATACCTTTCTGCCTCTGTCCTCTCTCACAGAACTTCTGTCAGTTGAACATTACACATTCTTATGTTCATATTTATCACTTATAGAGACCTGGCTGTTGGTGGAAAGTCTTTTTGTGTGTGACTGGAAGGTCTATGAGTCTTTTATAGAATCCCAGAATGGTTTGGGTTGGGAGGGACCTTAAAGATCATCTCATCCCATCCCCTGCCATGGGCAGGGACACCTCCCACCAGCCCAGGGTGCTCCAAGCCCCATCCAAGCTGGCCTTGGACACTTCCAGGGATGGGGCAGCCACAGCTTCTCTGGGCAATGTACATCAGTGCAGCAGCAGCAGAATAGACATGGAGGAATGTAAACTCCAGGTGGAACTCAAATTAATCTGAAGAGAATAAAAGCAGCATTATGTTCCTTAAATGTCATTTCTAAGTGAAATCTCCATGGAGCACAAACTGTTGCAGACTCAGTGAGCTGTGCCAGTACAAGCTGTGGAGACCACAGAGAATCTGAATGCAGGAGTAATGCTGGAGCAGAGGAAGACTCCTGGTGAATGATCAGAGGGAAAGGCAGTGAGGCACTGTGAAGTCACTTTTATTCCTGACTGATTTTCTTCTTTTAAGCATTTTCATGGTCCACAAAATCATTAGCAGCATCAAAAGCACTGGATCTTTTTTTGTTATTTCTCAGTTCTTCTTGTTGTGCATGTCAATATGTGTAGATATTCAGGAAATAGGGAAAGATCAGAAACTTCCCTCTTAGATAAATATCTGAAGAATCTTAATCTCCAGTACTAAAACATGCTGACAGCTAATTTTCAATTCTTCTCCCACTGGCCATGTTTGCTACTTGGTACATGTTTGCTAACATCTGAAATTCTACCAGGGCAGAGGCAGGGACTGATTTAAGGTTCACCAAACCCAAAGGGAAGCTCCATGTATCTCTTCATGCTTTGATTCAGTTCTTTAATTAGCAAAGCTGTGTCACACAAAGCCTTTCTCTCTGCAATCAGGATGTGGCATTTGTCCTGTGGAGAACCTTTCCTTCCAGAGAAGGGTCTTGCACACACTTTCAGAACAGAGGGTATTTTGCACCATTGCAAACCAGCTGCAGAAAGTTCCCAGGGGATTATTTCACAGCTCCATGAATGATTCCTGTATTCCTATGTGTATTCTAAACATTGAAAACCAGCAGTCAATACTGCACTAACAAATTTGTGAGCTGAATCTTTAAAGCATTGTGGTCTCTGTGCTTTTCCACAGCCAGCCAGATTAATTATTTATTTTAATAAACCCTGTTTTCTGCCAGTATTAGTACCTTTTCAGCTGTGGCCTTGCATCAGAATGTTCAGTTTAGTGACTCAGCAGTTGAACAGAGCACTTGAATTCTGATCTGGATGTGCATTGTTTAAATATCAGAGAAACATGGCATGGTTTGGGGTGGAAGGGATCTTAACACTCATCTCATTCCACTCCCTGCCACAGGACACCTCCCACCAGCCCAGGGTTCTCCAAGCCCTGTCCGGCCTGGCCTTGGACACTCCCAGGGATGGGGCAGCCACAGCTTCTCTGGGCACCTGTGCCAGGGCCTGCCCACCCTCACAGGGAAGAATTTATTCATAATATCTCATCTCACCCTGCCCTCCTTCAGCTTAAGGCCATTCCTGCTTGTCCTATCACTCCATGCTCTTGTGAAAAGTCTCTCTCCAGCCTTGTAATCCCCCCTTTAGGCCCTGGAAGGGGCTCTCAGGTCTCCCTGGAGCCTTTTCTCCTCTAGGTGAGCCCCCCCCAGCTGTCCCAGCCTGGCTCCAGAGCAGAGGGGCTCCAGCCCTGGAGCACCTCCACGGCCTCCTCTGGACTCATTGCAACCCAGCCCAGTATGTTCATCTCTCTGCATGGTCAGTGTGTGTGGGAAAAATTAATCAGTGACCTGTGTATTACATTCAGTAAATATTACTTTTTCCTCTAAAATTTCTTATTAGCCTCTCCAGCAGTTGATCAGGAAGCAGAACTATCCCTCTGGAATGACAAGAATGACTGTGCACTCTGCTTTGCTTTTGGCCTTGTCTGTTTCAAAAGGGAGGCTTTTGGAGATGCTTGGAGGTGTGTGTGCCAGTGGAGCTGAGCTGTGCTGCCCATGCCAGCCTGTGGCACTGTGCCTGTTGGTGTGCCTTGTGCACCAGCAGTGCTGTGACACCACACAGCACACCCAGTGACACCCACGGGCACCGGGGAGAACCCAGACAGTTTTTAACCTCATTTTTAAAAGGGATCATGAAATGCACCTGTGACCTCAAACTGGTAGCAAACACTCCCATCACCTCCTCTGGAGCAGAGAGAAACCCTTTGGTGGAGCACCACCTTTTGTATATACAGCTGATCAGCTTTTATACACTCTGTCCATCTCAAGAAATCTACTTAAATTGATAATCTTTCGTGTCCATCTGCTGAAGAGCCAGGGACTGGTGTCCCAACCCATCTGGATTATCTTGCAAGCTTTTTGAAAGTATCCTGATCTTGTACAAAGTTAAAGAGCAAATCAAAATACAATATTTTACTGTTGCATTTCAGAAAGAGTTTAGAAAATTCTTTTTTTTTTCTACTTCTTTGCATTTTTTCCTTCTTTTTCACCCTTGCTCTTGACCAGTGCTGTGCTATGACTTTCTTTGCCTCAGTTCTGTATGTTGGCTGTTGTCTTGTGGAACCTGTCTAAATGTTTAGGATTTGGCATTTTCATGGTGTGTATATACTTTACTGTTTCTGGAAGAGCCGCCCTTCTCTCTACCAGCAAAAGGAGAAGTTTTGGTGCTCTCAATTCCCCTCACTTTAGGCTGCCAGGAAAACTGCATCATCCTCTTTTGGCACTTCTCCTGCTTGGCATGAATAAAACAAAACTTCCTCTTTGTCCCACAGAGTTGTTTCTAATACACTTTGTATGCATGTGCACTGTGGCTGAAAAGATTCTGATGAATCACTACTATTTAATGTGTGGAGAAGAAATCTAATTTAAAAACTCCTGTCCCTTCTCCTGCCTGGAATCTCAAGTCTTTCCACCACGTGTCGTGCCAGCAAGTTTACCCAGAGGTGACTGTTTTCTTAAGAAATTAATTTGGACACATCATAATTAACATGTTGACTTTAGTCCCAGGTGGAGGAATACAAACAGCTGAAGGACACACTCAAAAAAATACCAAGTTTCCGACAGCCTGAGAAGTTGGAAGGGGGAAATGAGCAGCCTGAGGTGCGAGGACTGTCCCCACATAGTGACCTCCTGGAACACCAGGGAGCTGTGACCCAGGAGCACCAGGAGGTAGGAGGTCCTGACTGGCTGCAGACACCACAGAAATGGTCATTATTCAGCAAAACATGTGCTGAAAGTCTATTAGAAGTGTATGTTTAATTGTACAAACTTGTCAGTTCTTCAGTAAAGCATTGAGGACTGGTTTGATCTTATTGAGTAGTAGAAAAATATATTCATGATGACCTTTTCTCACTCTAAGCCAGTTTTAAGTGTGTTTGTGTCAGCTGTTTTAAGAAGTTGCTAAAAATCTTAATTTTTTGAATAAGTGGTCTCTAAAATTTTAGATGCCTTGTGTTACAGGAAAGCTGGAACAAGTTTTGAAGGAATTGTGTTCTATGAAGTTCCAGGGGCACATTAAAGTCTTTAAAACTGGCCCACTGTCCAGTGTTCAAGAAGAAAATGTTTGGAATTTAGTTGTGATTGTGTTTTACAAGAATTCTCAGGCAGCAGAACCCACAGGAAATAAAAATCATGGAATAATGAGGTTTGAAAAGACCCTTAAGATCATCCAGCTTTTAACCCAGTGCTGCCAAGGCCATCACTAAAATGTGTCTCTAAAATACGAAGTTTACTTTGTAGAATTGTAAGAGTTTTTGTTCCACTTCAGATGAAATGGGGCTTAACCTTCTCAGTGATGTAATTACATTCTGTGTAGCTGGGCAGAGGCACAAACCAGTAGTGACACTGCTTGGCAGGAGGAGTAGCCTGTTCCAAACCAGGCATTTGGCTCTCCTGACAACGCTTTCAGTACTCCAGCTGGGATAAGGGATCTGTATCTGTTCTTGGCTCTTGGGAAACTGTAAAATCCATCATATCTTGTACACACATAATCCTGTGCATGTTTTGCAGAATGAGAAGCCAAAAGAGAGAGGAGAAATAAATACCCAGGAACAAGAGGACAGGGCTGAGCCCTTCCATCTGCAGGGAAAGACTAATCATCCCAAAGAGCTCAATATTCAGGAGCAACAAGAGGCTGGAGAGGATGTGGAGCAACGTGCTGATCAAGTTGAAAAAGAACACAAAAAGGAACTTCAAGAGGAAGAAATGGAGCAGGCAGGTCAGCCTGAGCACTTAGGGGAGGAGCAGGATCCAGGCCCAGAAGAGCATGAGTGGAGAAGGCAGGAACAGAAGGAAGAAGAAACCAACATGTTGGGTGACCACCTCCAGTCCGAGGTGTGGAGCTCTCTTCTAATTCATTAGATTTGCTGTTAAAGTGGAGACTTCTCTTATCTCTGCTGGCCCTGTATTGCACTCACCTATTCTAGGTAAAACCAGTGTCATATTTATAGAAAGTTTGGGATTCAGAGCACTCACTGCTTTTCAGATAAAGTTACTGTCATATGCATAGAAAATTTGGGATTCAAAGCACTTGGATGCACAGGATTCAGGCTCAGCTTGAGCACACTTGTGCTGCAGTGCTGGCCAAATCCTAATGAACATTAATTCTGCTGATAAAAAGCAGCAGATGGATAGAAAAGAGCAGCAGACTGAATCCTGTCTCCTGATTTACATCTGAGGCCCATGGTGGCTGGTGAAGGACACGGCAGGTGAGAATGGGGCTTATCTTCAGCCCAGTGATGGAGACACGTCCTGCTTTGCTAATTTGATGCATCTCGGCAAATTGCAGCGTGTTTCCTTGTCAGACAGACCTGCCTTCTGCAAACACACTGCCATCTCAATGCTCTCTGGCGTTTGACAGGAAATTTTAACTGCCAGATGAGCATGACTGGAATAGCCAGGGGAAATCAGTGCTCAGCAGCAGCCAGTGGTGCTCTGTGCAGCTCCAAATAAAATCAGCACACCCCAGATTTACATTCTAGATTGGAGCTCCAGTGGAAAATGTATCTTACTGGTCTCACTTTAGGCTTTGTAAACACTCACTCTGCTGGCAGATTAATTGTATAACTCTGGTGTGGTGTTTCAGCTGTTACTGAAGAGCTGAAAGGTGCAGTGGGCCAGAACAGCAGCAATGGGTTAAGCTGTGAAACTGGAGTTTAAGTTGTTGCTGAGTGTAAAAATGTGCAGTCTCTCACTGGAGGATAAAAGCAACCCCCACTGAGATTACCAGTTAAATCAATGAAAACATTTGCTGTTTTGTCAGCCATCAAAACCTCCTTATACTGGTAATATATATTAGGGAGTATTATATTAGTAATGTGTAAGAAAAGGAAAGGTTGGCATCCCTCAACCCATGATCTCCTCTTACCTCCCCATGTCCTCCACAAACACCCCAGCACTTCCAGTCTGTGTTCAACAAAGTATTTAAACTCTAAGCAGAGGAAGAAAAACTTAAAAATAACTTAGCTATTGCAAGTACCATCTGCATGGATTTCCCTCTGGACAGGTCTCTCCCTGCTTGCTCCTGATCACTGAAACGATGATTAATCTGTGACTAACACATGTCTTGGACAGATAACACCAACAAAAGCTGTACCAAAGAGACAGAAACCAGCCTATGAGCAGCAACTGGAGCAGCAACAGCTTGGAGCCCAAAGAGCAGAGGAGGCCAAGCAGCTCCGGGAGCAGCAGGAGTCGCTGCAGCAGCAAAGGCTGCGAGGGCAGATCCTGCGGCAGCAGCAGCTCCAGGAGAAGGAGCTTCAGCTCCACCAACAGGCAGAACGAGGGGAAAAACTCTACAAGAACCAGCTCAGGTTAAATTCTTCTACATCCTTTGGTCACGGTGTGTGCTTGAGGTGTTATGGTGCCAGCTCTGTTGGGCTCCCTTGTCCCTCAGGGCAGTTTCCCTGGGGGTCCTGTTGACTAATTCCTTGGAGAGCTGGAATTTTGCTTTCCTAAAATTCAGGGTCCTGACTTTACTCTTTGCGTGACCCAAATCCATCAGGTCTGTAAACTCCACATGTCAGTACAAGCACGAAATTTGTGTAGCAGGACAAGAAAGTCTTTGTTCTACCAAGTGTATTTCAGGAAAGGTGATGTGAGAAAATATTAGGTAATAGAAAGTGAAACTGGAACCCATTCTGGCAGGTGCTGAGAGAGGCAGAGGTGCAGGTGGAGTGTTTGTTTATTAAAGCAGAAACACTTTTTTGAAACTGAAATGATGTTTGGTATTTAATGTTCTCAGCCAACAGGCTCAGTATGATAACATGGACCAGGATATCGTACAAGGGGAAGAAGAGCAAGGGATTCAGGAGGAGGAAGGAGGTAAGAGAAGATTCTTGTCCCTGCCATGCTCACAGGGGCCCTGTGTACTGCCCTGCATGTGAGACTTTAATATTCATTTCATATGCAGTTTGGATTCAAGTGAAACATAAACTTGCAATTTAAAACCAGAAGCTCAAATAACCCTGGCTGAACTGACTGAGTGGAATAGAGGAATTACTGAAGATCATATTCACATTCCTGAAAGGAATAGTGTCCTTTTGATTGAACTCCTAGGATAGGTCTTTGTGGATCTTGATTACATTCCTGGCTCTGCCTATGGGTTTGTTTGATCTCTTTAAATTATACAAGGTCATGGAATGGTTTGGGCTGGAAGGGACCAACTAAAAACTTCTGTAATACAATAATAACTCAAGAAATTTTTCAGCTTATGAACATGACAACCAGCACCAAGATGAAGGTGAAGATGATGATCAAAATAATGCAAATGAACAGCCAGAACCAGAACATCAAGCAGAAAATCAGCAGGCTGATGAATCAGTGAGTATGAATTAAGATGCTGTGGATTGCAATCGTTACTGAAGTGAGAAACCCACAGGTCTCGTCTGACATAATTGCGTGTTACAGAGATGAGATGAAGAGAGGTCTGCTAGGGAGACAGGCTTGACAGTTTAAAATCACATCTATAATCTATTTAGAGCTGTCCTTACTGATTTGAGAAGAAATTAAAAAAAAAAGAAAAAGGCTTCCTTGTTGGAAGCAAATTGCTTATTTCCACATTCCTTTGATCTGTGCTTTTGGTGGAATAAAGGATTTGGACATAGCTGGGACTTGAACAGGTAAATTTGGCCTCAAAAAACCCCATGAGTGGCCAGTTAAAAAGAGTTGAGATGGTATTTTTGATGGTGTCATTAGTTAAGAGGGTCAGAGCCAAGTCCAGAGCCACTGAAACCAGCTGGAGTCAGTACAGAACTGTGAGATCTTGAAAGAGGAGGCGAGTGAGCTCTGAACCAACTGCACAGAGGTGTGGGTGCTGTAGAGTCAGTCCTGTGCCTTTCCCCAAACTCCATCTCACCTGGTGCAGTGGAACATTAAGGGTATCTTCTTTACTGCCCTCCCGTTCAGCAAATTAAGGTGTACCGTAAATAATTGTAGAGGATCTTTAACTTGTTAGCTATAAAGGTACAGAACTGCTCTTACTGAATGATAAGCACAAAGAAAATGCTCCTTTTGTGAATGGCAAAGATGAAAGGTGAGTGCTGGGGTGTTATTATAGACATGGACAAGGTCAATAGAGCAAGGACATTCTGGTGTGAAGGATCACATCGGCTCTCTGGAGCCAGGAACATTTAAACTCTTATCTTTGTTCACCTGCCCTTATCAGGCACTGTCAGTTGTCAGATACTCGGTAAACAAAAGTTGTTCAACAGCCTCTGTGAAACAGGTCAGATCCAATCTGGTTTTAGCAGACAGATTCCTGCACTGCTGCTTTGTCTCTGCTCCCTGCTGAGGGTACTTTTATCCAGGGCCCCCTGATCCTGGAGGGAGATTCCAGCTGGTTTCAGTGGGGATGGAGTTGGTTCTAGCACAGCCCGTGCTAGTGTTGCTTCCGAGGAAAATGGAATTTGACCATGAGCTGAAAATATGTATTTAATATTCCCTTCTGAAAATTACAGAAGGCAGCCATAGAAGATGTGAATCCTGCTGATGACCCCAACAATCAGGGAGAAGATGAATTTGAGGAAGCTGAGCAAGAGAGAGAAGAAAACCTACCAGATGAAAATGAAAAGCACAAGGAAACCAGCCAGAAACAAGGACATCCAGGAATGGAAGAACACTTGGTGGTCAGTAAAGGGAAGGGAGGCACCTACAGGGCCTCTTCAGGAGGTCAAATGCTGCACATTTCAACCCTGTTGAAGCTGTAAACTCCTCCAGGCAGACATTGTATTGCTATGGCATTGGTCTGTAATGGTGGGAATATTCCATTGTCTTCCTGCTTAGCATGGAAAGTCTTGCTTTATTCTGTGAAGTGAGTTCTCCTACAATCATTCTGCTATTTTTTAGTGGAGGGCAGTTGTAAATCATATAACTGGGCTCTCATGACTGCTAATGAATGAACTAAAACTTGTTATGCCATTGTTGTTATTTTAGCTTTACACAAAGTTTTAGTTCCAGAACATAAAGCTTTAAATCCTCAGTCTTCTCAAGTTAATAGACATACAATAGAACTGAACTTTCCTGTGATCTTTGTGCAGGTGGCAGGAAATCCCGACCAGCAGGAAGATAATGTGGATGAACAGTACCAGGAGGAGGGAGAAGAGGAGGTAAGAACCCAGAGCTAAGGCAGATGTGGGCTCAGGTGGCAGAGCAACCTCCATTAACATTCAGCCTTGGCATCCTTCATAACTGCAGCATGAACCCAAAGCACTTTCTCTGACCTTAACAAACCTGGACAGTCTGTGCCATTGCTCTGCTGTCCCCTTCTGGAACATTCAGGGTTTCTCTTGCTTACATGCAGCAATCCATCAGGCTTCCACGCCACACAGTGTTAATTGGGTAATAATTGAAAAGATTAAGCCATTCACAACACAAGGAAAAATTCCTGGAAACCTCAAGGTCACAGAAAACCTCATTAATCTCTAATCACACATTGCTGTTCTGGGCAAACTGCTGCCTTGGCCACTCACTTACTCTTTGGCTCTGACTTTGATTTATTGGTGCTTCTCGTGAGCAATCCAAGCTACATAAGCCCCTACAATTCAGGAGTCGGGCAGGAAGCTGCCAGCACCTTGAGCTGCAGGAGAAGGGGAGGAGAAGGGACTTTTGCTTTCCTCTGTTGGATGTGGTGCTCACTGTGCAGGCCTGAGCCACCCTGCAGTCCCAGAGCTTGTACCCGATTCATTCCTGCTGTCTGCTTCACATAGTGCTTTACAAAAAACCTTGGAAGCAGCTGCTTTTCCTCCCTCTCGGGGCACACTTGGTGTGGATTGGCTGTGATGCTCTCAGTGTTCACCGGTTCAAAGTACTGTGACATCAAAGCAGGTCATTAGAAACTGTGAATGGTTGGCCTTGGGCAGTTCCTCTTTGCCTTACAGGGAGCAATTGAATCCACATCTCATGAGGGACTATTCCCAGTGTGCTTCCTGGAAGCAGCAAAGTGTGAGCATGGATTGAGGGACCAATCCAGAAAGACATAAAATGCTGTAGTGGGGATTTAATAAGTTGACTCAAATGTTCCTCATTGCTGTTCAGATCTTTCCCTCAAAGTGATTCCAGTGTGATGGATGCACCTTGCCCAGCTTGCAGGACACTCTTTGGAGCAGATAAGCATATCAGCATTCTATGAAAGAAAAGTTTACTTCAAAAAGCATTCCTCTTTCAAATTTGCACCTAACATGGAATGTGGGACATGGAATTGAGGGAGAGTGCTGACAGAACAAAAGAAAGTGAGAGATCCAAGAGCTGAACATCTGGGAAAAACAGATTCAGCATGACCTGCTCTCTCCAGGAATAGCATTGGAAGGGATTGCTCTTTGCTCCCAATCCCCGCCTTGCTGCTTTGTGTTTTTCCAGGAGCAGCTGGCAGAAGGATCCTCAGCTCCTGGGCAAACATGGACAAAGTTACCCTTAAATACCTGCATTGCATGTCAGAACTGAAATCGTTCTTGAGAGTCCACAGTGGGGTGGAAGTGTTGGTGATGACTCTTTGGTGCATCATGACACAACACTCCTACTGTGGAGGACAAGGAGGAAATAATACCTATGTAAAGTTAAAGCATGGAATGGAAAGCTAAATGTGTTAGGTGAGGGTGAGAGGGTCTGTGAGAACTGTGGGTAAAAGTTAGATGCTCTCAGGGAAGGTGAGTTCCCTGATTGTTGGGTGTTTGTTTTCTTTCTCCTCCTTTAACCTCTCCATGCACTCTCCTCCCTCCTTGAGAACCTTCATTCTGAAAAGTCTCACTGTGAAAAGGTGCACAGTGATGCCTTTTAAAAAGGGACTTAAACCATGCAGAGTATCTCTGTGCTTTGTAGGTCCAGGAAGATTTGACTGAAGAGAAGAAACGAGAACTGGAAGGCAACGCTGAGGAGCCGTATGGGGAAAATGAGGAAAACGTAAGTCCTGAGCAAACCCTGAGCACAACTGGGATCTCCTCACAGGGAGGTTACATAATTGCTGCAACTTGCTTTAATCATAGCCCTCAAATTTTCATGCTGTCCCAGCTTCCTTCCACCTCCACAGCAATTCTTGCTGCCTGGAGGCCTTGGAAAAGCTCCTGTTCCTGTCCATCAGCTCTCACAGCTCCAGCTGACAGATACTTCACTGCCCTAAAATAGACTGTAAGGAAACTGGCACTCAATCTGTGTGTAATTCTTCCTGTTCTGTTTTCCCCAATCAGGCAGAGGAAAAGAATAACAGAGGGACAGACCAAGAGCAAGAAATGCAAGAAGAGAACAACCAGAAAGAAGTTCATGAAGAAAATTACGAGGAGGAAGAAGAGGAGGAGGAGGAGGAAGGCAGAGCTGTCGCAGCAAAAACTCGTAGACGAGGGGAGATGTAGTCCCCTTCATTTTTCTTTCTCAGTACAGAAGTTCTTTTTGTGTTTTTTTTTTGTTTTGTTTTTTGGGGTTTTTTTTAAGAACTTTTTTTAGGATATTTAATTTCAAAAAAAAAAAAAAGCTTGTGTTTTACACTTTTTACTTTTCTATTAGATGCTCATATGTTTATATGAATATGGTATTTTGATACTCTAGATTAGAATTTCTTTTCTATTCAAGCTGTACATAAACAGACATCCTCTAGGGTTAATTCTCACTAATTCTGGCCATGGTTTATAGAGGCCATGTTGGATACACTTTCACCTTGTCCAGGTCTGACAGATGTTTGCTGTAATGTCAGACACACTGAACATGAAGGACTATTCCTAGTGCCTAAATCCAGCTGACTTCAGTCACTCCAGCTCGTTGTCTTCCATGGCAGAATTTGTCCTGACTAATAAGGGCTGGTTATTCTTTGTAACCTCATGAGAACAAGCACAGGCCCAGCTGTTTGCAGGACCAGGCCTTTTCTAGGTGCAGAACAGTTATAAAATATGCAAGTTTTACAAGCCTTCAGAATGCAGCCAGGTTAGCAGCTGTTAATTTTGGCAGCTGTTTATATACACTTCAATTATGCATTTATTTTAATGAGCATACCCAGGTACCTCAATTACATGCACTGCCTGGCAGCTCATGCAAATGGGGGTGTGCTGGAGGAGCTGGAAACCAATTTAGACTTGAAGCTCCATTATGCCAAATCCCAACACTACAGCTGTCACAGGAATGAGGATTTACAGCAGCAACAATTGCGTTGTCCTAGTTAATATATAAAATATTTGACCAGAGGACTGTAATCATGTTGCCTCAGTGCCATGTTTTCTGGAGCCTGCAGAGACATGATTGGTGCAAGATGTTGAACTAAGGCCTTTACCTTCTTCTACTTATTTATTTTTGAAGTCTGTGCTGGAAGGATTTCTGTGTGCCCTGGTGTGAGGATCAGACTAGAGACAAACCCCTCAGAAGTTGTTTTGCCCAGCAAACGTCTCCAGCACTGCATGTTGAAACCTAAAGTGGGGGGACACAACACAAAACCTGTGCCTTGGTGTAGGCTATGAACGTAATCACAGTGCATGAATCTCTACAATGTTTGTATTGGTACAGACAGTAGTTATTTAATATATGTTAAAGGAGATTGGGAATCTGGATTTCCCAGGCTATGCCCCATTGCTGGAAATGAGGCCCATGGGAGCTCCCCAAAGTTTGTGTTAATATATAAAATGAGGGATTGGGGGTTTTCCCTTTTTTAATAATGATGCATAGCAATGTTTTTAGTTGAAGTTTTTATATGAATGTAATTTAATTCATTTTTTTACTAACTCAATTATATTCTGTTTTATAGTTGGTTTCCATTCTTTGCAATTTTCCTAAACTCCCCCCAACCCAATCCTTATGTTTCATAGGAAGATTTTTGTCAGCAGGTATTTTGGGTTTTCTAGTTACCATAAATAAGATTTACCTTATGTATAAAAGAGTTTACATGAGACTGTAAAATGTATAATATGTACATAATCTTCAGAATACAATTATTTTGGTAAATTGGCCTGTATTTTTAATGTCACAGTTGCAGTATTTAATTATTTGAGGCATAATAAAACTTGACTGCAGTCAATAAACTAGAACATAGTCACTGATCTTGCACAAGTGTGAGGGTTTGGGATAGTTTTCCTGGTGGGATGTTTATATTCCATTTTAACAGAGCAGGCAGGGGAAAGCAGGGAATGGGTGAGCTCTGAGCCACAGTGGTGTTCTCAGGGAAGTGGAGCATTTATATTCATGGATACAGCAGTGCCCATGGAGAGGTGGAAAACAGACTGTCTGGTGCCACATTTACAGGGCAGAGGAAGCCACTTCCAAAGGCACCTGCAGGTACCAACTCTCCCCCAGCACAGCATCTTCACAGGAGCTGCTTCTTGCTGCTCTCCCTCTGCTTCAGCAGTTTGCTGGCTGGGGGCAGATGAAGAGCTGCTCCAGGGGCACAGGGCATGGTTAGGAAGCAGCTCTGATGATGCTCTGGGGGAAACCATCCACGTGGGTAACTCTGGTGGCTCCAGCAAGAGGCCAGAGAGACAAAGCCGTGCCCAGAAGGACGAGCTGCAGGACAAGAGCTCCCTCCCCCTGTGCTGGACCAGCCCCTGCTCCCCACAGATTGGCCACTTCAGGGAGCACAGCAAGTGCACATTGAACACGGACAGGCCAAGAAAGTCCTCACAAGAGCCTGTTCTGTGCTTAGTCAAGGGCCTGCCCACTGGAGGCAAGAGCTACTTGGCTGTAAGTCAACTCTCTGGCTTGAGGCTCTGCTGACAAAACCCATGTGGCATCTCCACAGCACACCTTGGCCACCACTCTCCCAGTTTTGGAGCTCTCCCACACTCCCCAGCCAGCCTTGCTCCGTGCCAGCATCTCAGAGGGGCAGGACTCAAACCCCAATTCCAATATTTTTGCAAAATCTAAGGGGAGAACTTGCACAGCTGCCTGCCCTGGGCTCTCCCTGAGTTATTCTGTGCCTGGCACGGGTCACTTTGTGCCAGACCCAGGGGGCCCACCGGGTACTTGAGCTGGTAATAAGAAGGGGGACCCACAAGTTGGGTCCTCATTGCCAGAGGGTCCCTGGAATTCTGGGAATGCGAAATACTTTGCTAAACCAAGAAATGAATGAGCTTATGCGATCTAAAAATAAAGTGGAAATGTCCCACAGCTCCAGCCCTGCCACAGAATGAGCAGCAGAGGGAAATGCTCTGGCTCAGTTTTGCAGCTCACAGAGATTCCCACCAGGACACTGTGGTAGTGAGAGCCACACAGCAGCAGTGAAAGTAGGAGCTCAGAGGGGAAAGTTACATCACTCTGGGATTTGGCAGCAGCAGGACAGCCATGCATGGCCATGGCCAGGGCTGACATCCACTCCTCAAAATACTGGAGATAGTTCAGAAAACAGGGTAAGACCAATGGGAAAACTCAGGAAGGTTCATACTCCGGGCAGCTCAGGAAAGAAAAGTTGGAGTGACTTGGCTGAGAACCCACAGAGGCAGCCACCAGGTGAGAGAAGAGCCCTCAGCCTCCCAAGGAAACACAAAACAAAACCCACAATAAAATTCAGGCCAGAACTACAGCATGTTTAGTAATTGAGTTAATTAGTCACTGCAGCAATGGATTTGAAGGCTGTGATGAATTTTGTTCATGAGACATCTTTGAAAAGCCTTTCTAGTTCAACCCCAGCTGGGCATCACGAGAGAATCCTGCCTATGATAAATTGAAAGTTCAGTAAAAAGGATAACAAGAGGCATAAGTACACAAAACAATGACACTCAATGCAAAGAACAAACCCGGTGGGTTCATTCTGCAGGTCAGGAAATCCTCCAAGGGCTCAGCTCAGCAAATGCTTCTCTTGCCACATTACCTTTAGAAGCAGAGGCAGCTGCGGTTCAGAGCCCAGCCCAGCCCAGCCACACCTGCCTCCGAGCAGGGAGTGGGGCTGACCGGGTTTATCCACCTTTGCCGCAGGTTTTCCCGGCAAAGGAGCCGCAGGGCACTCTGCTGCAAACGACCTTCACTCAGCTTTTCAAGTCTGAGCACGTAAAACGTGTTTACTGAGCACAGGGAGCTTCTTCCTCTGCTACAGCCAGAAATAAATGTGTATTGTTACAGCCAGAACGTCTGCAGGGTGAGGGGAATGAGAAAGCCAAAGCTGTGCATTCAGAGCAAGATAAAGAGCACCTCTCAGTACATCTGACACATCATCAGCCCTCAAACAGGGCTCCCCCTTCCTTTCTACTTCAAATGCTGAATTATTCATCATTTTCTCATCATCACCACGTAAAGGGAATAAAACCCCAAATAATTCTGTCCTATCTACTAATAAAGTATTTTTTAATGTTTTCTTCCAAGTTCAGTGTACTGAAGGTATTTGGCAGCTCTGTTAAAATCAGGACTCCCCTGGTGAGACTGGCAACACCTTTCCCTGTCCCTGTCCCTGCCTGCTGAGATGCACGTGGGGAGCTCACAGTGCACTGGTGTCAATACCCTGAGATTCCTTCAAACACAATCACTGTCCTGGAATAAACGTTCTGTTCTCAAAGCTGCCACTGCCTGCAGATCTCAAACCATTGTAACCAAGTGCTGAGCCTGCCTTAGGGAGAGGCACCGAGGGAAGGCAGAGCAGGGGATTTCAACAAGGGTTTTGAGAGGAAATCTGAGAGCAGAGACCAGATTGGGCCCATTTAGCCCCAGAGTCCTGCTGAACCTTCTGATCACAGTCACCAAGGTAAAACTCTGTCTGCTGCATGTTTTCAACCACACAGCACATGGTTTCATCAGTTCAAAAGATATTTTGGAACAGAGTTTTGACCTGGGGCTG
The DNA here is from genome assembly GCA_013396695.1 of Sakesphorus luctuosus. Classification (NCBI taxonomy): domain Eukaryota; kingdom Metazoa; phylum Chordata; class Aves; order Passeriformes; family Thamnophilidae; genus Sakesphorus; species Sakesphorus luctuosus. The sequence goes on along the minus strand of VWZD01004846.1, from coordinate 348,529 downwards.
ATCTCTCACTGTTTTAGTCTCCATCCTCAGGTGTGTGAGCTCCTGACCTTCCCTTGCCCCACCTCTGATGGCAGCTGGGTCCTGTGTGTCCCCTCAGCTCCACAGCTGCATTTCCTCTGCCCAAATTAATGCTCTGCCAAAGGTTCTGACTTGGTAAAACTCTCAGGGCATTCTCTTCATCACAAGTGCTGCATCTGTCAGTCCCAAACGTGGCCACAGGGGCACAAAAGGCCTTGGCCACACTCCTGGTGCCCTCAAAGCTGCAGGATCAGCCCCTCCAGGGAATGCCCATCGCAGAGCTGATGGGCTGGAAAAGCTGTCAGAGAGTTGCCTTCGATGCAATTACAAGCTTAACTATGAATTGAAGCAGAAAAAAAAAGGTGAGCTTTAATGAAAGGTTAAATCTCAGAGGGAATTTTATCCATGACCTTGTGTCATGGGAACATTAAAAAAAAAAAAAGCTCTAGGTGGCATTTGGAAAAGACAGAATCCTTAATTAATGAACAAATGCTATTGTTACCTGCTCCTCAGAACAAAATAGTCAGAGTGCTGTAAAAATTAGATTATGAAATTAATTCCCAGACCATGGATATGAATATACAGATGTACAGAAATACAGATTATCAAAAGAAATAGTTTGTGCAGAACTGTATCTACTGAAGCTTGGGCAGGACTCTTGTAGACGAGCTCAGTTCTGAGCTTCCAGAACCCTCTGCAACCCAAATTAGTCCTTTATCCTACTGGGCTCTTCTACTGAGGAGCAGTAACCTTTTGTGGCACAGAAGAGCCAACTGCACCCTTGGGCTTCCAGAGGCTCTGAAGATGTGGGAACAGTTCCCCTCCTTGATTCACTGCCGTGCCAGATGGCCGTGTTAGGGGATCGATTTGCTTGTAAAATTAGGGGATGTGGTGCAATAATGAAAAATGTTGAGATGTTTCCCATCTAGAGATCAATATTTTGATGGGGTTTAAAATAAATTTGTTGAAAATTACACTGTGATTGAAGAAAGTCTTTGTAGAAGTGTTATATTTCACAGTGACAAATCTGCAAACGACGTTATTCCTGGAGAGACATTTATTCTGGAGGAAGCATCTTGAACATTAGAATATTGGACAACCTGATACCCTTCTTTAGTTTCAAAATAGAGAACTTATTCAGAAAGGAGTTTCTCATTACTGGTGTTTTTTGTATAGAGATTCAGAAACCCAACCAGGAGAAACATCCAAAGCCCAAAAACCTGAGAGTTCCTGGGCATTATTTGCGGGTTCTGTTACCAAACAAAGAGACTCAGTGAAAGTAAAGAACCTGCCACAGCTTCTAGCCTGCTCCCATTTCCATATTGATTTGGACTGGAGTGTAATTAGCAGCTCCCAGGTTATTCTGCGTGGTGGTTCCACACTGTCAGACATTCCCTCCGGGCTTGTCCTCGCAGCAAACATCATTAAATTTGCAATTTACCTCCGTGCCTGCTGCATTCCCCATCCAGAGCCTCCTGTCACGTTGCTTCAGCTGCACAAAGCTGCCCAAACGTGGCACTGAGCGCAGCTCTGTCCTGCCCTGCCCTGCTTTGATTATTCTGTTTAGCTTTCCTGCCTTTCATGGTGGTTCTGGGTTTCCACTCGTGTGAACCCTCAGGTCTGCCCCTTACACACCAAACTGCTTTATTGAGCCTCCTGGATTCCAGGCCTTTGCAGAAAAAGTCCCCATGAAATGAAGCTGAACTCCAAAGCTGGGCTGCAGGTGTGACCCCACTTTGGCAGTACCCCCTCTGCACTGCAGAAATTACAGTCAGTACAGGGAGGAAGGGAGGGGGCACTTTCATCCTGTTGGTGGCAAAGGCTGGGGGCACTTTCATCCTGCTGGATGGCAAGGGCTGGGGGCACTTTCATCCTGCTGGATGGCAAGGGCTGGGGGCACTTTCGTCCTGCTGGATGGCAAAGGTCTCCCATTTCAAACTATTACATGTTGCAGTGTGGCAAAAGAAGAGGAGATTATTTGACATTCTTCTGTGTATTGGGAAATGGCTAAAGATTCATGAATATTTCAGAGCCCTGACTTTTCAGAAAGGTGCTTTAAATCTCTTTGCTGTGCGACAGATGTGGTGGGTTTCATCCCAGGTGCAGCATCAGAGATGAAGCTCCAGCATGAATTTGCTGTATTTTAAGCATCAGAGGGGAAATAATAAAATAAAAATCAACTTTTTAAATATTTTTTTTTCCCTATGAGGCAATCCCACACCCTGCTCAGTTGGTTGATGTGAACACAGACCTGCAGTTTCACACAGTGCTAATTCTTCTGGCAATGAGTATTTTCTAAGCCAAGTGCAGTCACAGCCCCTGCTGGTCCTGCATTCCCTCCTGCTCTGGCCCAGGCAGCTGCACTTTGCTGTGGTGCCTCCTGCAGAAAGCAGCACTCAGGGGGAAAGCACAGAGGCATCTTCCACTTCTCACTTTTGTTTCCTTGCCTTCATAAAGTGGTTTTTTTTCCTCCTGATAGTTTTCTTGGGATAACTGTGCCCAGAGGCAAAGCAGCTGCTCCCAGCTCAGATTCCAGGGGACCCTGCAGGAGTTCCCTGCCTGTTCCTGCTCAGTGGTCCCTCAGCCACACATCAAGCCCTACTTGGTGTGAGCAGTGGGGTTTGTCACCCTCTCCCTGCCTCAGGAACCCACCAATTCCATCTCAGTGATGCAGGCAAGGAAAACACAGAGAAACAAAGAATTGAGGCTTCAGAACTCCCAGGAAGGGCTTAGTTTGGTTCCTTCTGCATAGGGGGTTAAAGAACATTCCCATTTGCATTACCAGGCCCATATTCAGTATCTCAGCAAGGCAGGACATCCTTTTAACTGTCAGGGATAGAAAATGGCAAACCTGGAGTGAATTTCCCTCATTCCTCACAAGGTTTGGGCCTGTTTGGGTCTCACCTCCTGCACAGCCACTCTGCAAATGGATTCCTGCATCACCCTCCTTATCCAAACCACTCACAATGTTCTCAGAGAATGAGAACTCACTCCCTTCCTCGCTCTGCTCACCAGGCAGCAAACACCCTGAGAGCCCAAGTAATGCAATACCTAATAAGAGGATTAAGTAGAGAGGAATTGTATTTAATATTGCATGAGCAATGGCTGATACCTTCCCTGCCCGTCCTAACTCCCTCACAGGATACAATGTCCACGCTTGTAAGGGAAGCTTATTGACATCTGAGCACTCAATAAATCTGTTCTTGTTTTTTAATGACCCCAAGAGCTGTTTCCACATGCTCACATCATCTTACCAACAATTTACCCTCATAAATTAATAATTGCCTTTAAGGCCTTTTAAACTCTAGAACCTGTTTTAGCTCCTTTGCAACGATTTTCATCTAATTGCAAATCAAGACTTGGTGTGAAGCAGGATTGAACCTCAGCAGCCCAAACAGCTTTGTGGAACAAAAATGAAGGTAGTTCCCCCTATGCACAATAACTCTGACACTACAAACAGCAGCAAAAACCTTCTCAAGGGATCCAGGAGTCAGGACACCAGATTTCTGTCCAGGGGAGGCACCAGGATGGTCAGAGGATGGAGCAGCTCTGCTGGGAGAGCTGGGATTGTTCAGCCTGGGGAAGAGAAGCTTTGGAGTGACCTAATTGTGGCCTTCCAGGACCTGAAGGGGCTACAAGATGGAGAGAGACCATTGACAAGGGATGGAGTGACAGGACAAAGGGGAATGGCTTCAAACTAAAAGAGAGTATCTTTAGATGGGATATTAGGAAAAATCCTTCCCTGTGAGGGTGGGCAGGCCCTGGCACAGGTGCCCAGAGAAGCTGTGGCTGCCCCATCCCTGGAAGTGTCCAAGGTCAGGTTGGACAGGGCTGGGAGCAACCTGGGCTGGTGGAAGGTGTCCCTGCCCAGGGCAGGAGGGTGGGATAACATGATCTTTAGTGTCCCTTCCAACCCAGACCATTCTGCGATTCAGAAGAAGTGGGTTTGAGTCCTTTCTCTCCAAACCCTGCATATGACATTTGCAATTAGTTTCCCTTTTTTACTCGAATTTTGTGCCTGTGTGGAGGGGAGGTGGCACTTTGTTATCATACCAGGGCCTGATCAATAAGAATGTATTAAAGATTCATATACAAGTGTATTAAAGCATCCATGCTATGATAATGTCTCCCATTTAAATACTATAAAAAGCTCAGTGGGCTCTTCACTGAGCCATTAAGAGAGTGATAGGCAAATTGGAAATGTCCAAGAGAAAAGGAGCAGAATTACACTCTGCTCTGAAGCACCAGGCAGCTCCCATAAAAATCAATGGGACTGTAGAGCAGTAAATTGCTGGGGAGATGAGCTTTATTTCATGGCTCATAAGTGAACATGAATCTCTAACAACCTGTCAGCCCTGACAGCTGTGCCTCTGCAAGGAGCTGCCTTCTCCAGGGCTGCCTCCATGCTCTGGACATGCTCCTGGGGGCAGCAGCTCCTGTCCCACCACAGCCACCCCTCCTGCAGGGAGCCACTGGCTGGGAATCAGGCAGGGATGTCCCCACAGGGCTGGGAATCAGGCAGGGATGTCCCCACAATGCCCTGGGAATCAGGCAGGGATGTCCCCACAGGGCGGGGAATCAGGCAGGGATGTCCCCACAATGCCCTGGGAGGTGGCAGCAAACCTCCCAGGTCTCATCCCACCAAAGCCTGCAGAGCCCTGAGCTGTGCAGTCACCTCTGTAAACTGGGAGGTCTGTGGCTGTGTGCTCTGGTCTCTGCCTCAGGATCTTCTGCTTCAAGCAGACAACTTACTCACCAATGACAATGTTATCATTGCCCTTCAAAGGGGGCACTGAGAGAGAATTGAGAGAATTCAGCCTACCTGAAAACTTACAGAAAAACCCCTGACAAGGCTACAAATGGAAATGGGAGCAGGGCTCCCACATGCCCTGCAATCCTGTCCTGAGCCAGGGCCCAGCAGGGCTGGAGGCTGCAGTGTTGCTGCTGGGTTTATGGCAGGGAAACTGGTAACACATGGCAACCATCAAACCAGATGGGCAGCAGCTGTGGTGCTGCAAAACACCTGACCAGAGGGCAGGGCACAGATTTCAGAGACTTTGGTGCCTTTGCTGAACTGGGATGGCTGAATTTGGGGGAAATGCAGGTTAATGTGCAGGATATCCTGTAAACAGGAACAGCTTTCCATAGAATGGATTGGGTTGGAAAAGACCTCCCAGATCATCAAGTCCAACCCTTGGGCCAACTCCACTCCCTTTACCAGATCATGGCACTCAGTGCCACGGCCAAGCTCAGGTTAAAAACCTCCAGGCATGGGGAATCCACCCCCTCTCTGGGCAGCCCATTCCAATGCCCGATTATTCTCTCTGGAAAGAATTTTTTTCTGCTCTCCAACTTCAATTTCCCCTGGCAGAGCTTGAGCCCCCCGTGCCCCCTTGTCCTATTGCTGAGTGCCTGGGAGAAGAGACCAACCCCCACCTGGCCACAACTTCCCTTCCTTAGCTCCCTGGCAGAACCTTTACTTACCCTTGTGTGCCAGAAACACAGCAAGTGCCAATAAATTATCTCTGTTTAAAAGATTCCTAGGGAAATAACTTGTTTGGATGCTGGGTGGCCACTTGGGGAGTTCAGTGCCAGCTCCAGAGTCAACAAGAGCCAGCAGGGGAGCTACACAAATCAGCACTGTGTGGCCTTATCTAGAGATAAAGGTCTATGGGAACAAGAGATAAAAATCAAATAAACTATATAAATCCCGGAGGTTCTGGGGGAAAAAAAACAGACCTGGATTTAACCACTGCTCCCTACTTTGTCACACACCTTTTCATCTGACAGTGAAAAGCACAAACTCCTAAAACACTGAGATGACAAAGCAGCCTGAAAACAGGATGTATTTTCCCTCAAGCCAAGTTCTTCACCTTTTCCTCTCCCCAGACTCTGCTCTTGCCTTCAGCTCCCCCTTCAAGCTGCCAACCTCCTCACACAACCCCCACCAGGCACTTCCAGCTCTCTCTGCCTAATCTTTCACCTATTTTCCTTTTCCACAGTGTTTTTTCCCCCGGTGATTTTTTATTATCCTCCAAAAGGCATTTAAATCTGTTTTCCCAATTTATCCAGCACAATAAATTATCAGGAATTAAATTAGCTATCAAAGGGCTAATAGACTTGTTCCTTCAGGGGCTAAATTAGTTATATCAAACTTTATCTGCAAGGGGGAAGGTTTAAAAATGTATTTTTCCAACAGGTTTTGGTCCTCATTATACACACTGAAGCCTATCTAGAGCAGCCACTCAAGAGAGCACAAGAATCAGCTGCTCAGCACAGATGGCCTTGAACTAAAGGTCAGAGAAGAGCATGAAAAATGTGGAAATACTTTAAAATTGTTCCAGCAGACACTGGTTGCTGGCTGGAGTTACCTTTCTGGGGAGGTTTCACTGCCTTTGAAATGCTTTCTCAGTGTTAGCACATGCTATTTCATTTTACAAGTGGATTTTTTTTTTGCTGTTTGGCTTTGCTGTGTGTTTTAAGTGAGATTTCTGGTATCTCTCAAGAAAGGAAAAAACTATTTGCTTCATTGTGAAAGGATTAGGAAGGATGAACGGTTGAATTAGCTGAGATGTTGGTAATATTAAAGCAGCACAGACTCAATGATATACAATAAAAACTTAACAACAGAACCAGACTACGAGAAACATTTTTTCCTGCATATCCTGATTCCCCCTGGCAGGTGAGTGGGTGAAAAAGCCATAATGGACTTTATTCCATATAGGAAAAATACCTGTTTGTATAACCCCTTTCTGTTTATCAGATGGTATCTGAGCAAAACAGAATGTGTAATTACAGAGACATTTGTGCCCAGATGCTGCTCTCAAACCCAGCCCAGTGCTCTGCTCTCTGTGCAGTCAGTGCCAACACACTCCTTGAGACAGAGGTTACAGGAAAGCAGGTCCATGGGCAACTGCTACTCACCCTCAAACTTCTGTAGGACCCACCAGTCTGTGGTGCAACCTGGGCCAAGAAGTCCTGGGGGTGCTGGACCTTCCCTGGGTGAGGCTGAGCCAGGTGACCTCCAGCAGGGTCTGTGCCAACCTGACCTGTCCCATGAGGTGATGTCCATCCTGACCTCCCTATCCAAGCACCAGCACTGACCTGTCCTCATCCCCAGGGTGGATCCCACCAACAACACCCACCTGTGGGCAGGAGATCAGCCCCAGCTGCCTCTGCCATGGAAAAGGAGGCTTGGGGACAGGGCAAGGGCAAACAGGGGCAAAGGGGCTCTGTGCCAACACCTTCCCAAAGCAAGGGTGGAAACACTGATGGGGCTTCATTTGGAGTGCAAATCAATGACAGGACTTCATTTGGAGTGCAAATCAGTGGGGTGGAAATTAAATTTCATCATTTTTTAGCAAAAAATGGTCAAACAATGCACAACAGCAACAACAGTGTGTGATAAAATATGTGGGGTGCTCCGAGTGTGCTCAGCTCTGGTGTTTGTTGGGAGCTGAACCTGCAGAGAAACAGCATTTTGTGAGTCTAAGAGAGATGTTTAAAATGAACACCGAGTTGGTTTTCAGAAGCACCATAATAAGGGAATTTTATCCTTTTGGAAATATTATGAAACAGAAGTCTTTGAGGCCTGCAGGAAGCACTGAAGAAGAATTTGCACAACCCAAAAAATTAGCACAAAGATGAAAAAAGGCACTTTAAAGCCAACTCCCTCAGGTGGGCTCTTTCAGGCATGCTGGGTACAACTTCCAGCAAACCCTCAACAGCCCCAGAACGGCTGAAGGAAGAAAGAGCACTGATTATTATTGTCAAAAAGTTCAGTGTTTCTCAGTGAAATCTGTGTTTCTTTTGGCTGCAGTTCATTCCTCTGAATAAAAACGTTTTTCTAATTCATTTGAACTTTTGGCAGCTGCACTGCAGTTCCTTGGGCAGCTTTTGGGGGCTGCTCTGCTCTCGTACTCTTGGATAGTTCAGGTCATATTCCTTCACCCGAGCCAGTATTGATGGCTGTGACTGTTCCCAGTGCCCACACAGACATCTATCAAATAGATAAGCCCCTAATTCTGTGAATATCTTCTCTCCCAATCAATGGGCTTTGTTAAACAGGATTATACAGTGAAATGACCAAAAGGAGTAGCTAAAATTAGTCCTAAGGCAGTTGCAGAGCCCTGTGGGTCAGGAATGAGCCACGGACCAGCTGGTGACAGCAAACCTGCCCTTCTCCTGCCTCTAGGAAAGGACAAGAGCTGAGCATTCCAGGGAAACTATTCCTCTTCTCTGGGACTTGCCCCGGGCTCTGCTGCAGAGAACACACTGTCACACAGCCCTGGAGCAAATTAAAGGAGGTGTCTCCGAGTAAATCAGGAAAACGATTTGTTTCCAAGAAAGAGATGAATTACAACTTAATTAAAACAACATAAGGAGGCTGGAGAAGGAAGGATGAATTCAGATCAGTCCTAAAGGAGCTCCACAGTCCTTGCAGCACTTTGAAAGAAGACATTCAGGTACCAGCACAAGAATTTCCATCAGTTATTCCCAGGAGGCATGACTTTCCTCAGGCAGAGGCCTTCACAAATATCTACCTTTTTACCACAGCAAATCACTCACTCCAAAGTCAGCTTGTATTTAGAAACAAGAAGGGACAGAGGTTGAATGGGAACACAGCAGCAGTCAGCTCCTGGGAGATGGGAAGTGGCAGCAGAGTGGATGGGATGTGCCCCCAGCATGGCATGGAAGGCACCCCTGGCCCCAACCCAGCAGCCAAGGGGGTGTCCCAGCACCCCCAGTGTGGCATGGAAGGCACCCCTGGCCCCAATCCAGCAGCCAAGGGGGTGTCCCAGCACCGACAGTGTGGCATAGAAGGCACCCCTGGCCCCAATCCAGCAGCCAAGGGGGTGTCCCAGCACCCCCAGTGTGGCATGGAAGGCACCTCTGACCCCAGCCCAGCAGCCAAGGGGGTGTCCCAGCACCCCCAGTGTGGCATGGAAGGCACCCCTGGCCCCAATCCAGCAGCCAAGGGGGTGTCCCAGCACCGACAGTGTGGCATAGAAGGCACCCCTGGCCCCAATCCAGCAGCCAAGGGGGTGTCCCAGCACCCCCAGTGTGGCATGGAAGGCACCTCTGACCCCAGCCCAGCAGCCAAGGGGGTGTCCCAGCACCCCCAGTGTGGCATGGAAGGCACCCCTGGCCCCAATCCAGCAGCCAAGGGGGTGTCCCAGCACCGACAGTGTGGCATAGAAGGCACCCCTGGCCCCAATCCAGCAGCCAAGGGGGTGTCCCAGCACCCCCAGTGTGGCATGGAAGGCACCTCTGACCCCAGCCCAGCAGCCAAGGGGGTGTCCCAGCACCCCCAGTGTGGCATGGAAGGCACCCTCGACCCCAGCCCAGCAGCCAAGTGGGTGTCCCAGCACACTCTGGACCAGGCAGTGCTCTTGGAGAGTGGAGAGAGGCAGGGAGAGTGGTGACCTTCAGCAATATGCAGTCTTCCAAAGGGCTTCTTTACCAACTGCTTTTCCATAGCAAAGCCACATTCAGTAATCAATAACCCAGACTTTATGGCCCACAAAAATGGAGCTAACCCTGCTCTGCACTTCTCCTGCAAGGAAAGGCTGAGAGAATTGTGGGTGTTCAGCCTGGAAAAGAAAAGGCTTTGGAGTGACCTATTTGGGACCTTCCAGTACTTTCAGGAGTCTACAAGGGAGATGGAGAGGAACTGCGGAAAAGGGCATTTAGTGATAGGACTAGGGGGAATGGATGCAAACTAAGAGAGAGTAGGTTTAGATTGAATATTGGGGAGAAATTCTTCCCTGTGGGCGTGGGGACGCCCTGGCACAGGTTGCCCAGAGATGTCCCATCCCAGTGGATGGTCAAGGGCTGGTTGGATGGGCTTGGAATGACCTGGGCTAGTGGGAGGTGTCCCTGCCCATGGTAGGGGTGGAATAGGTAGGATGACCTTTAAGGTCCCTTCCAAACCAAACCATTCTGGGATTCCATGATCTCCTTTAAATCTCATTGCACAATGACTCAAACATCACCAGTACGTTCCTGCTGCTGGATGCACTTTAAATAAAATCAGCAAGGCTCCCCAGGTATTACCTCATATTTCCCTGGGATCCCAAAGCCAGAGCGTTAAAATAATGAAATAAAAAATTATGAGAGCAGAACCAACTTCCTGCTGGGAAAGAATAAATCACTGCCTGTGCCTTTCTCTTGTGACTGACCCAGGGCTCAGGTCTGAACAGCAAAGCTCTGAGGGTGGTCCCAGGAGAGACTCAGCAGCTCCTAATTCCAAGTGCTGAAGTGTGTGGTGCCTTTGCTGGGAGCTGTAACTGAGCTGTCTGCCCACGGGATACTGCGATTCCCATCTCAGTCTCACTGTCTAATGCTGAATTCTGGGAAGGGAGCCCAGTCCTCGAGTGCTTTGGGTTGTGATTTGAGCACTGCTGATGGGATTGCTCCTTGGGGTCTGAGCCTTTGGGAACAGCCTGTTCCCTTCGCCCCCAGAGCCCCCAGCAGGGTCCTGCTGCCCTGCCCTGCCAGGCTGGGGTGGGTCAGTGTGGGTGAGGGCGGTGGGCAGGGGCTGGGCCAGCCAAGGTGCTCCTCCAGGCTCTGCCTCCTCCCTGCTTTAGCTCCCTGCCTTGTTTCCACCAACGTGGTGTGTTCTCACACACATCCTCAGTGTTGAGAAGAATATTTTTCATCCTTTGTGTCTACCCTTCCATTCCCCAACACAGCAGCAGTGTTTTTAATGTTGATTACTGTGCTATATTGTATCTGGATTAATTTCTAGACCTGAGCTACACACCAGGCTGAATCCTCAGAAAGCTTTCCTGGTTTCTCTTGCTCCCCTGCCATCCCTCTGGCCCACTTTGCCCTGCTGTACAGCACACACGTTCTGCTTTGCCCCTTTCCAAGCTCTGCTTGCCTTTGTTTCTGTGTGAACCACAGCATTTCTCTCTGGATCTGTAAAAGCTCCTTGCTGTGTGTTGTTGAACTGTCCCTCTTCGTTCTGGGGGGTGTTTGTGAAGGGGTTTGTCTCAGTGTGGGCTGTTCCCAGTGCTGGGCTGGATTCCACTGACTGCATCTAGTTATCAGACCCTGTGAGCATATAAATACTGCTCTGCTTCCATGAACTTCAGCAGTATTTCCTGAGGGTGTCCATCAGGCTGCCACCTCTTTGCAGAGCTCCATTGCCTCTTCTGTCACAGCTGCAGAGAATTCTCTGAGCCAGACACTGTAATACATTCAAAACACGTGATCCAGCTCATGCAATATTTTGATCACCTGTTTGGACTGCTGGGCTGTGGGAGAGGTAAGGACAGTCCTAAGGGAGAGCCTGGAAGCTTCCCAGGCTGTGATTTCCCTTGCCTGGAAGCAGCACAGATGTCCTACAGAGCTGCTGTGCCCTCTGTGCTGCTGAGCCACGGCCCTACAGGACTGAGCATCCCTTCCTGCTCCCTGAGCAGCAGAGCCTGAGTGCCCCTGCAGCCCATCCCCAGCACAGAGTTCAGTGACTGCCTCCCAAATTAGGCAATTCTGTTAATTGTCCTCATTTTCCAGGACTCTGTCACTCTCCCCTGCACCATTGGTAGCACAGCTCTCTGAGTGCCAGCGGGAGCTGCTTGGGAGGGAAAGCTCAAATCGATGCAAGGACAGACACCTCCCAGAGATAATTGCACTCAGATATCCTGGGGAGCCTTTACAAATCCCTTCTCAGCATCCACAGCTCCTTCCCCTCTGTGGCTTTGCTGTGAGGAACCTCTATTAAAGCAACAAGACATTGCTGAGCAGTGTCAGCAACGAGTAAAAGGATTTCTTTCCTGCTCCTGATTTACCTCCCCAGGGCTCTCCAGCAACACCAAACTCCAAGAATTTTTTTTCCTTTTTTTTTTTTTTTTATTTCTAAGGGTCAAAATTATGGAGATGGCTCTGCTTTTCCCTTCTGCAAAGGGCATCAAAGAGCACTTGGACATTGGTAGGTTCTTTTATTTGGCTGTGGGTGTTTTTTGCCTTCCTTTGCAGCCTGGATGTTCCTCCCTGTGCCATTTCCCACTAGGAATTGGGGCTCTGGACTTGGGTATGTTTGAGGTAAATGCATTGGGAGTCACTAAGTGTGAGTTGTTGTCTACACAGAGCTCCTAGACAAGAAAGTCACCCAATATTTTTAATACATTGAACTCAAGCCACTCAGTATACACATTATGTGTTATTTACATATCCACACTTACTTGAAGTCTGTGGTACCACAAATGCATTCAAAAATGTTGTATTTCTGCTTCAATATCTCTTTGAGGAGAAAAAAAATTAGCAATTTCCATAAGCAGGATTTATTGTCTCTTTTAAGAGGTGGTTGTAGCACAGTTTGGATCACACAAAAATCCAGAGCTAGAGTATAGTACACATTTTGTAAAGAAACCTGATCTCTGGGGGTGAACAGTCCTCTGGCAGCTTTGGGATCCCATCCAGCATTTTCAGATTTGGCAAACTGGAAAATACACTTGAAGAGAGACAAAAGGAAAATAGAAATGGAGATAAATAATCTTGGGAAATTTTGAGAACAAAACAGACATTGATAAAAACCAAACAGTGGATTCAGACATATCTAAATTAGATTTGTGTTCTTGGAAATCTTGATGTGTCATTTGTTGCAGAATTTATCTGAAAAGGAGCTAATTAAAAATTGCCAGGTTTCACTCTGTTGTACAAGTTTGACATCCTCAGCCTCAGTAAAGCATTTCAAGCATCTGTCTTCCAACACTGGCAGTGAAAGTAATACCAGAGTAACAGCAAATAATACCAATATTTAATTGCTTCAGGAACTGGCAGGATGGGAAGCAGAAAAAAAAAGTAATTATTAAGAAGTGCTTTTCTTCTTTTGTTCTCCTGGACCTTTTGATATGCAATAAAAGTGAAATCCACCATCTCAAATTTCCTTTTTGCTGATATCTGCCTTTAGAAAGCACAGGCATTACCATCACTGCCTACAGGACTAAAGGAAAAACAGACTGGAAACTCAGAAAGGTTCTCATCAAACACTTTCTTTTAAACTTCTCCTTTCTTTTATTGCCCTTCCAGGAAGAGATTTGTCCCACCCCAGACATGCTGAAAGGCTTGTCTTTAAAATACCAACAATGCCTTTGGAGATGGGGACATGACTCTGTAGTGGGAAAAACAGGCAACCACACAGACCTCTGAACAGGGAGACTTAGAATAAATTATCTTCTCCCCTGTTCTCTATCTTGTGTTTAAATTTCCAGTGTCTGAGACAGCTTTGGCAACACAACCTGCACTGAGTGGGGTGTTCAAGGCAGAGCATCTCCCACAGAGCTGCCAGGGACAGGAGACAATCCACAAAAATCAAATGCAGGGAACTCAATTTTCTCTTGCTTTTGCTCCCATCTTTCAAGACATCCTTCTGATTCCATCTCTGACATGTAATGCAATTTGGACTCCTTGCAGAACACGAGGGATGCAACGAGACTGAGGAGAGTTTGAGTAATAGGTTGTTTCTATTAATAAAAGGAAATCTGATTTGTCTGCCCTACTCACTGCCTCTAAACTTGATCCATGGACTCAGTTCAGTTCCAGAATTGCCAGTCATGTGATTAGAAGCCTCCTAGACAGCTTCTGGATATTTTGGGGCTTTTATCAGATACTGGCCCATGGTCCTGGAGCATTTTGGATCACTGAATTTATGGGAAAATGAAAAGATGCTTCTAGAAAGCTTGTTGTATTTGAGATCCTTTCCTTTTAAACCCTCTCACAAACATTTCTTTGTGTTTCTCAGCTTTGCTTAGCTGTTGCACTTACAGTTGTCTGTATCTTGCTTGGAACTCACAGGGATTCCTCTTGAGAATGAGGGATTCAAGTGGAGTGTGTCTGAAATCTGAAATTCCACTTAGTGTCATAATGTTATTTTCAGCGAGAGATAAGTGCTGGATCTGAGGGATCTTTGGCAGCTGTTTGAAGGATGTGAAGTGGTTTTTATTGACATTTAATTCTCTGCATCTGTGAAGTACAAATTGCATGACATCACTATCACATCTGTGACAGAAATACCTGTAAGCCAACACAGGGGTGGAGTTTATACAATAGTTTTACATTTGTGCTATTTTTGCCTACCCATGGACTGCAAGATCAGGTCCCTACACTTTACAGTCTGAGCTTTCTTTATGTTGTACAGTTGCCAATATTCCAACTCTTCATCTACTTAAACAGTAGCAGAGGGATTGTAAAATACAATTGTCATGGTCATGCTTGGCCTCTGCTTGGGTCACGTTCCACAATCTCTTCACAGAGATTCCTTCAGTGTTCAACAACTTTCCTGTCTGCAAACATCCCTGAACTTCACAAGACTCATTAATTACTCCCCAGGAACAAAGGGGACATCACCTGTTCTCCTCACTGAGTGTTTCCAGCTTGGGGGTGACATGAACTCAGAATACACTGATGGGCTCTCAATGCAACGCTCCCCAAAATTGCCATATTTGCCTCTTCTCAAGAGTCTGTTCCAGCTAATACTGAGCTAAGTAATAATTTTGGTTTCTATGATGTTGCATTAAAATAGAAATAGGACATTTTGTCTACCTTGGCAACCTTATGGCACTGAGGTCTGTCAAAGAATTATCCACCAACCAAAGCTTTTCCACCCGAATTAATCTTCGGAGAATCCTCTGGAAGTTCTCCAGCTGGTAAGGGTCACCCAGGTCCTGGAATGAAAGGTTCAACTCCTGGCAAGGGAAAAATAAGAAAAATCACTTGCTTTTCCCCCCCTTTTTCTTGCTTTCTAACAGCCATATCATTCAATATTTTTAATGTCAGAATTAGTTAAAAGGTGGATCTATTTAATGATGCTGCTGTTACAACAATTGGTGGTGCCAGCTGCCAAATTCACCTCAGAATCCGAGTGAATTCTTTGAAAGTAAGGAAAGAAACCATGCTTTAAGCATGAATTTTACTGCCCAGCCCCTCTTTGGGTGGGGAGGGCAGTGTGTGTGTGTGCACTGGGTGGGGAAAGCAGGACCAGGCAATCCTGGCTCTTTGCTTGGGCTTCCAAACTCCTCTGAAACCAAAGTGCTGAGCAGCAGCCAGGTATTAATAACCAGAGAGCCATGGGATGGGGTGGGTTGGGAGGGACCTCATGTCATTCCAACCCCTGCCATTGGCAGGGACACCTCCCACTGGACCAGGCTGCTCAAATGAAACCCTGTCACAAAACAGGATTTTACTCTTCTGGGTCACAACCCAAATATATTCCAGTTCCTCTCCCCTTGTAAAACTCCTCTGGTTTACAATGTCACGGTGCCAAGAGGAGCTTTAAACCTGCTCCCTGCACATTATTATTTGGTTTATTTACAACTAGAGTACAAAATGTTAATGAGAAAGTTTTACAGCACAGTTTTCCCAGTTCTCTTGCATCCTCTTTTCCCATTTCTCTGTGTCAGTTACTTGTTTTCTTTTTCTCAAGGTATGTTCTTCTCTTCTGAAAAACAGCTCTTCCTCTGAGGGCCCTGGTGAGAGAAAAAAGATTTACAAGAGTGGATGTGATATGGAACTGGCACTTGGTTACCTGCTGAAAGGTTATAGATGTGGCTGGGAAGAGATCTGTAATGAAGAAATGTATAAAGTGTTAGAGGTGTGTAGGTTTCCAGGCCTCTAAGATATAAATTAATGGGAAGATTTTTCTACCATTTCTGGGCCCATAATTCAACAGGCAATCCAAGGTCCTGATGATTTGGTACATGCTTGGCAAATGACAGTTCTTGTAGAGCTCAGGATGAAAGCTGTTTCTAAATGGCTGTTCAAAAGGGTCTGAGTTCTAAAATCCTGTTTCTCTATATTCTTCCACAGGCTGTGAGTCAGCCTTTAAGTGTTCTGAGAAAGGAAGATGTTTGCAACTTCCAGAGCACTGACAGCAACTGCAGTGGGGTCATGTCCTCAGAACTCATCTGTGTTAAGAGTGACACACACTGAAGACTTCAATTCTTAAGGTCTGCTGAAATGTTTAGAGCTATGGACGTCTTCAAATTCCTAACTAAAGAAAGGACAGGGTGGAAATTTTCCCCTGTTTAGTGCCAAACACGCAAATACTGGCTTTGGAAATCCATCTTCCATTCTCTGTTCTTGAGTGTGTCTGTAGATTGTAGTGGAGCCAGTTGAGCCTTAAATCATAATACATGTGCCACTGTTTGCAGGACTGGATTTCCCTCCTGTTTTCTTTTTTGGCACGTGGCTATTGCATTCTAAACAACAATTAAATGTTAATGAACTTTTGAGAGAAGTGACCAGCACCATATTAATGCTAAATATTGTCAATTTGCAGTTCTGGCAGTTGTTTCCTTTTTTTGGAAATTACAAAGGATAATTTTTCAGTGATTAAAAAGAGCAAGAATGTACAACATGGGATGAAATCCTGCCCCTTTCTAAGAGAATGACAAACTCCATGATTTCAACTCCTGGAATTTAGGCATGGGGTTTTTTGAGTAAATAGAGTTAAGGCTTAGATGTGACTGTGTCTTTTTGCTCTTCACCTTCTCTCACTCGAGGACAACGGAGCTGATTCCCTCGAACATCGTGTTCCTCTATGTCACTCCAGCCAAGGTGCTTGAAGGAGTCAGAAGGAAGCTTAAAAAAGGTAAAATAAAGATAGAAAAGCATCAGTAAAAGCTCTTCAGTTTCTGATATTGTATTGCCTCATATTTCTGGCCTTATTACAGCAGAAATCCCTCCAGTTAGAGCCCCATCCCAAAGCTGGCAAAGGCTGTGGGAATTCCCAGCCAAGGGGAGTTTGCCAAAGCTCATCCTGGTTTACTTCTACCAACTGGCTCAAAGGTTGGAGAGCCTTTTCAGGGCTTGTTATCCCCTTGCCCCTCACATCCAGTTTGGTGCCCCAATCCCTGCCCCAGGTGACAGCACAGCACAGGAGCTTCGTTATGATCTGCCCCAGCTTTGGGAGAGAAAAGGAGGCAACGGAATCAGCTCCAAAGCTGAGGAAGAGATTTGTGCCTTGGCTGTTCTTTGTCCTGTCTCTCTGCTGTAAAGCTGCACTCAGACTGGCAAGTCAAACACTTACTGGGGAAGGCAGCCCAGAATCCCAGCTCTGCCTGATGATTCCTCTGGTTTGGGAGAAACCCCATGGAATTGTGTGTGTATGTCCCAGGATGGAGCAGCAGGATGAATGGGATTTACAGAACTTTTCATTGCCTGTAGTCAGACCTGAGGAACTGAGAGAGAGATGTTAAACCAGTATTGATTCTGTTCAGAGAAATGCAAATGGTTTTAGAAGTACAGAAAATACTGAGGAGCAGAGGCAGATTTATCCCCAGGCAACAGCCACACAGTCCTGAGGTCAAACCAAAGGCCAGCCCTTCACCTCTCACCTGAGCAGTGTTTACTTACCAGGCTCCCAGAGATGTGTCCAAACATCAGAAAGAGGAATTTACTGGCAGTTTGTTAGAAAAAAATCAGATTTGGAGAAAACGAGGGATTGACCTTGTTCAGCAGCATGATGTGACCCTTTCTACCCTGTGCAGCCCTGCTTTTATGGACCCAGGTTGGATGAAAAGATCCCTCAATTTTTTATTTTAATTCCTTGTATGCTTATATTCCTTATATATATATTCTTTATATATATATATATTCCTTATATTGATTATATATTTAATTTATTATGTTAGTAATATCAATATATTAATTTTAATCTGTTGACTATGTCTCAGAGGAATCTCAAGGATGCAGAGAAAAGCTGAATTTAGTTCAACAGAATCTTCAAATCATGGAATCACTGGGGCTGGAAGGGATCTCCAAGATCACCAAGCCCAACCTTCACCTCGAAGTCCTGTGTTTCCGTGCTTTGCTATTCCTTTGCCTAAGAACACTTCCATTTCACATCCCCCAAATGAGGCAATTCCTCCAACTGAGCTTCAGAGGGACTGAAGAATTTGCAGACTGGCAGCTGCAATTCACAAGTTTACCCTGGAATACTCGAAAAAAGCCCTTTAATTGAGCGAGTGTGTGCACACAGGGCTGTAATTTGCCTTCACTGCAGAGGCTCAGGGAGCTCCTGCCAGGGAGGCTCAGCTGGCAGGAACAACTGTGGGCAGGAGCAGGAGGGAGGATGGAAATGCAGCTCTGGAATGGGTTGGGGAGAAAGGCAAAGGAGTTTCACGCTGAGCGGAACAGACAAGTTAAACAGAACACCAGTTCAAAGGTGCAGTTATGGGTTATCGAGGAGACGTGTGCTGTTGGCCTGACTGTGATTGTGTTGCCTTTTTTGAGCAGCAGCAAAGCCCAGGGTTGCATCTTTGCTGCCCTGGCCCACGGGTGCTCCCAGCCTGCCCAGGGCAGCTCTGACACCCACAGCTCCTCCTCCTCACCCTTAGGGGTAAAACTTGGCTGTAATAATGCCAAGGTCATGGGTTCAATCCCCTGAGTGGGCCATTGACTTAAGAGTTGGACTCGATGGTCCTTGTGAGTCCCTTCCAACTCAGAATAGTCTGTGATATTCAGAGGAGGTAAAAAGTCTGTGATAATTATGGTGGGATGTACTGGATGGTGGGATGGACTGTAGGTGACTTCAGGGAAGCTGAGGGAGCTCAGCATTTGCCAAAAGAACAGCTATTTCCTATTTTTCGAGGTCACCTCGAGGCAAACAGGCCATTTTCAGGTGTGTGTGCTACAGAACAGCAGGTGTTCACACACACAGCAGCCCCGTGAAAAGAGGATTTACACTGGGCCAATCTTAAAAAAAACTCAACAGAAAATAAAAAGTGCTGGGAGTTCTTGTTTAGCTCTGTCTTGGTATTTGTTCTGCTTCCTTGTGTGTTAAATGAGGTCAGACCAAAGAAATAGGTAGAAATTCTTTTACATTTAAGAAAATGATCTGTTATTCTTCTCAGTTTGGAAGTGAGTTTTTAGAATGTATTCAAATGACTATTTATAACTGCAAGACTTTTCCAAACCTGCCTTGTCTCAGCCAGAAACCTCCTCCTCTGCTGAGACAGGAATATACACTCCCAGTGCCTTGAAATGTGGGAGAAAACATTTCAGCTGAACCATTTAACAGGATACCTATTCTGATCTCCAGGCAGAAACCCACTCACAAAATTCTGTATTGGGGATAGAAAATAAAACATAAAGCTCCACAATTAATATGGGATAGATCTGACTTCTCTCATCGGGTGGGGAGTGAGATTTCCATGGGAAAAAGTGACAGAAGGAAACATTTTCCATCTCAAAACTGCCTGAGTTTAATAAGCACCAGGTGGACCCCGACATTATGGCACAGGAGATTTTTCTGGAGCAGCAAGTGCCACACTGCTTTTCTCTCCCTTGTTTTGTTTTCCTTCCTCTTTTGCTGCAAAATTGATGCAAAAGAAATGGCAATGAATGAGGCAGGATGCAATTCCAAGCAATTACAGATCACACAATACATGAAAGGAACAAAATTTCCTGCCTTGATTGTGAGGCCCTTCGGCTGGATATGAATCTCCAATGACACCTCTGGGAACAGCACACTAGATTATGTCAAGCATTAAGGGAAAAAAAAATTAGATTCATGATGTCTGTCCAGGCTGAGTCATTTCCTCTCACTTTGCCTGCAGTGAGAAATTGGTGGTTATCATAAATCATGGATCTAAATTCTTAGGAGAGAAGAATTAATTTCACTAATGGAAACCCTCTGTGGCAATAGCATTCCTCCATTCTCTCTCTTTCTGGGGTAGGGGGGAGTATGTTGTATTTTAAGTAGAGATACTTGACTATGTTTTAAGAATTCTATAAAAGACTTGAAACTTCAAATGATACTGTGGTAAAAACCCCTGTGTGTGACCAACTCCTTATTTCTGAGGCTGCCCCTCAGTTAGTTCCTAGCACAGCCTCAGCTTTGCCACTGATGGCAAAGCCAGGTACAAAATTTCAGGGTACTCCAGTCAAACTCCAACCTGCAATCCCTCCATCTGCTCCAATTATGATTTCTCCCACCTGACTCGAGTTGCCAGGCTGGGAAGCCAAGCTTAGCAAATCTTTCTGGCTCTCTCTCCAGTCAGTAGGGATGAGTGGGAATGGCCAGATATTCCCTGCCTCAACCCAGCCTCGGGGTTTTTTATTTTCAGCTGCAGAATCACTACCCACAGGATCCCACAGGCTTTCCTGAGAGCACACCCAACTTCAGGGCATCTGAAGTTTGATGAGGAGAATCCCACCCAAAGTGCCTAAAAATGTTTTGAAATAGAAGGACTTCTGATCACTTCAGAAAAGCTCAGGGAAAACATTCCCTTCCATGAAGCAGCATAAGAAGATACAAATCAGCCATTTCATCTAAATAACTAAGCAAACAAACAATTGTACCAAACAATTCTCAACCAGCACCTCGAAGCCCGGAGTGCTCCGTATGAGCTGAGCAGAGGTAAGAGAAAGCACTCATGACTAACCCCATGGATTTTATGTGTTCTCCTCAGTGGAAGTCCCAGTGGGAAATTAATTAAGTGGCTGAAACGTTTTGCCAGCTGGCAGGAACGAGGACAGAACAGCTACTGCATTTTTCAAACCATGACTGATGAGATAGAAAACCGTATCTTGGAAAGTCCTGCACTTCTACAGAGTTCCCTGATTCAAGTCCCACTGCCCCAAGACATCGGTGCCAGTTGTGAGTCCTGGAACTCTTCTCCTCCCACTGACACCTTGGGCAGGTTTTCCCAGCCCCAAGATGCTGTAAGTTCCCTCAGTGCAGTGCAGGTATATCTGAGAGCAGGGGACCTTCTGGGCAGAATTCACTAAAAGCCCATGGAAGACTTTGAAGAGCTACAGCTGAGCTACTTCTGAAACTACAGCAGGGAAAGATATTCCGAGTGAAAAGCTGAGTGAAAAATCCCTCCTGTGTATGTTTTAGACATTTGGCTGTTAAGAAAGGACTTGCAGTCAAAAGACTCCTTTCTCCTGATAGAATGGAGCCTCGATAAATAAACATCTGAGGCTGCACAGCAGAGGTTCACCTTTGCCTCACAGCAAATGGAAAGCTCAGTGGAAGAGGAGGGAAGATAAAGAAGGTTGTAAGCAAATTCTTGTAGTTGGGATTTGAAAGGATTTTTGTCTCGATGTTTTGAGCAGTTTTGGGGGCTGGTCCAGCTTCCCACAGTCTCACCCCCAGCTGCTTTTGATGAATCAGCAGCCTCGAGCAGGCTCTGCTTTCCCTGCAGGTCTGAAATGCCCTTGATAACAGCTCTGGGAACAAGTAGCAGGGCTATTCACACTAACT
Source organism: Sakesphorus luctuosus (assembly GCA_013396695.1). Classification (NCBI taxonomy): domain Eukaryota; kingdom Metazoa; phylum Chordata; class Aves; order Passeriformes; family Thamnophilidae; genus Sakesphorus; species Sakesphorus luctuosus. The sequence goes on along the minus strand of VWZD01004846.1, from coordinate 327,297 downwards.
CTTCCCACATCCAGAGTTCAGGATTCCTCCAGTGCCTTCTACAGCTTCACATCCCACCAAATCCCAGCCCGTGGCTGCTGGAAAGGGCCCTGCTCCTGAGTGGGGGATCTCAGGGAGGGCTGCTCGGGGTTATTTAACAGCAAAGCGCTCCAGGATTGTTCAGTCCTGCTACCATGGAAGTGAAAAACTTGGATCGTTCTACAGAAACCAAACCAAAAGTGTTTTAAGATCATCTTTCAGGAAAAGAAAATTAAAACCAAACCAAAGGAACAAAGAGAAAGGCAATAAATCCTCCCAAAGCAAAGAGTTCTTATCTTTTGGTCAGAACTGCTGATTTTGCAAAGGCTGCAAGAAGCTGGTTCTGGATGTGCCCAAACCACTTGCCCAAGTGGCTCTTTGCTCACAGGATACAAACATCGTGTTATTTACGTTGTCCCACTCAGTGGCACATGCCAAAGCCCATCCCCAGAAGTTTCCACACAATTTCTGGAGGTATTAAAAGACAGCAAACTCAGAATTTGGGCTGTTCTTAGTTCCAAATACACCCAATTCTGAGCTCGGTAGCAGCTTTGCTTGTATGCAAACATTTATTCTGAGACCTCTCTGAGCTTAGAACAGCAGAGGATGTGGCCACAGTGTTTCCATGCTCTGTTACTTTTCAATTATTTTTATAGGAGTTTTATGAGACATTATGTAACATTTTGAGGCAGTTTTTGAGCATAACTTTGTGACAAACACACCTGTAAGTTATGGCTACAGAGCATCCTTGCTGTTAACTGTAGCATCACTTATCTTGCTTTATGCATCATAAAATTACCCCCCCCAAAGACATAATTAACATAATTAGGTCCTATCACCATGATTATACACACCTAGCATATTAACTAGCATTTTCTTCTTGGATAGAAATTCCACATCTCGTTCAACGTTCCTTTCCCACATTTTTACAACAAATCAGGCATTTTTGATGGGCCAGCTTTTGCCTTTCAGCAATCAGCCAATGGCACCAAGAGAAAAAAAAAAGCATTTTAATTCTTGTTTTCTCTGCCCCACAACCTCCATTAGCAATACAGGCTGGCACATTTTAAGCAGACACTCAATGCTGTAACACTATCTTTGTTGTCAAAGCATGTCAAGCTGTGCAATGACCACAGACACGGCTCTCCTTTCACCCTCCTACCTTTCAGACATGTCTCGCTGCTGCAGCAAATCCTCACATCTTGCACCAGGCTATTTGTCTGCAGCCAGAGTTATCTGCCCACCTCTGCCCCTGCCCAGGGAGGGAGATCCAAAGCCTCTGGAGAGGGGTGACCTGCCAGGCTCCTGCCTGGGGCTCTGGATTCACTGTCTCCAAGGAAACGCTGTCACCTCGCAACGCAGTCACGTTAGGAGCTATTGTTACCAAGCTCTTAAGCACATCAAACAAATTCTGGGCTGCTGGAGCTGGTGTCAATGAACTGCCTGCCCAGAAGGTGCCCACAGACAGGTGGGTGATACCTGCAGAGGGACACGTGATCATCCGGAGGAATCTCTGGGCTGCTCACTCCGCCAACTTCGCTTTCCCGAATTGCTTTCACAGTTTTTTGCCCAGGTGAACTTAATATTTTCTTTGCCTAAAAGACTTCCTGCTTCATTAAGGCCTTGTTAAATGCCTTATTAATTTATCAAAGAACTTTAGATGAAACAAAAAGATGTAAAGAGCTAAAGTAAACAAAGTTTCGCGGAGAGCAAGGACTTCACAACACAAATCTATGAGACTTCAAAGTGAAGACATTTTATTAGACATAGCACACAGTTTATATGGGGTTAGGACTACAGCTTATTGGCTAAAAGAGTTACCACACCACCACGCTAGATACTTCAATTGGTTAGAACCTCTCTCTCACAAGTTCTATGTTTATATTATTTCATCCTGGCTATTTTCGTGCACCTGCAGAGTCCTGTGTATTCCTACTCTGTGAATTCTTAGGGAGTAACCTCCTCCCTATCAGCCAGCAGCAGCTGAGCTCCTTGCTGCTTCTGGCTGATGGCTGAGTCTCACAGGGCTTTCTATAGATCTGAATTGCTCACTTTTGATTTTACTGTAACAACAAAGAGCTTCATATTTTATGTAATGTTCATGAACGTTCTCCATGGGCTCCTCTTCACTCTGTTGACTGTTCTTGCCTCATTCGAACGTGCTCAGCCATTTCAGAAATAAACTTTCAGGTTTCCTTCTTCGAGTTTGCAGCTGAGAATGAAAACAAGAGACTCTTCCCTTGGTGGGAGCCAACAGGTCAGTTTTATGTCTGTTTTTATGTTGTATCTTTCCTGAAACATTAAAGGTGTAGATTCTGCGAATCACTCCAGTGAAGCAATTCCCTTGAAAATGTGTTTGATACGATGTTTATTTGGCTCACCCAGACAAAGTGCAGGTGCTGGCAGGGTGCCACTGATGGAATTGCAGCCCAGGGTTGTTCTGGGCGCTGGGTAAGTTGCTGCTGAAGTTTACAGATGGCTTTTAAACTCCAGCAGTGGTTACGGGCCCCGGTTTCAGTGGAAGGTTGTAATAGAGCACTCAATCACGCCCTATTGATCGGCATCTCCCGCACCACAGGCACAGCTCCTGCCTCACTTGAGCTCCTGGGCTCTGCACTGAAAGAAGAGGGAGAAATAAGTTAAAATCAATGTGGAAAAAAGAACACAATCCGCTCTGCCCGGGGATATTCAGCTGGAAATACCATATAGTCAAAACCTCGCTGGTTCTGACTTCCCACCTTTCAATTTCTCCACAGCAGAACTATCCCTTATCCTCCCTTTCCCTCATATTTCTTTTTTTATCTTCTTCTTGGCTGTTACAAAGGCTGATCATTGTAAGATTTTTCTGTATAGAAAGGCATGAGCTTTCCCCACCAGTGACTGGAGGCTCTGAAAGGTCCCCTCAGAAATTCCACTGGCAAACTTTGCTGTGCCAGTAAAGCAGAGGAGAATAATGGTTATTACCCAACTTCAGCTCCTGTGCAAAGGTATCCTGTGGTTCCAAACGTTGAATTGACTGATGGCTCTGTGAAATGTAACAAAGTAGTCATTCCACACAGCTGGCATTAAAATTTGATGTGGCAAGAACCGAGTTTATTACGGGCTGGGCAGGGAATGGAGTATTAGGGATTCATCAGGTCGCTTGAACGTATCCTTTCTCTGCCTGCTAAGAATAAAAAAGTTAATATCTAAATCAAACAAGGCTGTAATTTGGGGCCATTCTACTTACCATTTTAGCTCTCTGTAAAAAATGAGAGGTATTGGTCCCCATCACAGCCTAATGGGCTCAGATCTTCTATGGCAAATGCATTCCTCATAAAGCCTGGGAGGAATTATCTCTCTGCTATTCCAGAGAAATGACAGATTTTCCACGGTGTCGGCCTCTCCATTATAAACACTATTTTTCACATCTTTACAACCTGCCTATAAAAATGTGCTTGTGACAAGAAATCCAGCAGCATGTCCCAGCTCTGCAAGAAAGAGTCTTTGGCACTTCATCCGATTCTGACCCGGAGTTTTGTCTCTGAAATGGCCAAATACAGGGTGGGAATCAGACTCAGCCACGTGTCTCACATCTCCAGTCCATCAGGTGCTTCCCTGGATGTCCTGCAGGTGCATAAACATGTATGAACCGGCCAGGATAGGGCTCATCCTGAGGTCTGATTATGACAGAAACAATCCCAGTTCCTCTGACTGCTGCAGGCCACCCTGTTGTTCTGGGCACCACAGAAAGCCGGGAAAAGAGAGTTTGCTCCAGAGAGTTTGCACTTGAATTGAACAGAGCAGACAGACAAAGAGTAGGAAGAAAAGAAAGAATATTAACCCACCTCCTTTTATACAGAAATAACTGAAATGCTCAGACCATGAAATCCTGGCACTGTGGGAGTCACCAGCAAAAATCCTGTTCCTGTGAGCAGGGTCAGCATTCCCAGAGGATTCACAGGGACTGACTCCACTAAGGCCAGACTGGATGAGCAGTTTGGCTTTAAAGGCTGCATGTCAACAGCTGAGTTTCTCTGAGCTGGCATTTTGTTAATCATCATTAAAGAATTCTTAAAAATCATTTCTCCATGATAACATTTTTCTGATTTGGGGATTCAGCAGCTTGTACAAATTAGTCTGTTGATGTAATTTCATGTTCTTTATGTAAAATATTTAATTTAATTAGGTGATATCAAACCAGTAAGTTGATGCCACCAGTGAAAGCAGATCTTAAAATTTTACAACATTTCAGCAACAGCAGAAAGTTAATTTCTATATTGATCTTACCTGGTTGGACCATATGAAGGAATCCATGGTTTGGTGTTGGATGAATCAGAGAGAGAATCCCTTGGAATGTCTCTGTGGTCCCACCTGCAGGGACAGTCATAGGAGGCACTGGAGGAGGAACACAATGAGAATGCACAGGAGATGAGCAGGCACAGGTTGCACAAACTAAGGGGTTATTGTGCCGAGTTGCTTTTTGTCCTGCCCATCCAGGATTCCACCAAAGTATTCCACTCCCACTGGCAGGACTTGGAGAGCGTTTATAGGGAAAAGCCAAGTCCAAAAGAATAAAGCCTTGGGCAGAAGGAGGGCAGAGTTAGGGAAACTTTTCAACAAGATCACCAGACAAAAAGGAATCAACAACAAGCCACTTGAATAACTGAAGTGCAAACTGTATATGTCTGGTTTTCCAAGGTGTTACAACCCCATGGATTCCAAGAGGGTTGGAGGGGCTGTAACCAAGCAACAAGCACTGAAATTTGGTTCTCTCTTCTGGAACAACAAAGGCCTTGTAAGTCATAATGACAATGTCTGGCACTGAAGATCAAGCCTTTCCTTGATTTTCCAGTCTTTGGGTCAAGCCATAAGAGGAGATGTTTATGGAATGAGGAATGCAATTTTTATTTGGAGAGACTAATTTCAGTGTCAATATCCGAATTTTCTAACAAAATGTAGGTCAACAATTTCTGGATGAATTAGATTTTATCTGACACTAATAAGTTACATTTTTAGATTCTTTTTTTTTTTTTTGCAAAGTTTCTTTTCAAAAAATTATTGGGCATAACTTTCCTTTTCTTGCATTTGGCAACTTATCTGCGCAAGTATGAAAGAGGAACCCTGATCACCTCCCCAGTGCAGTGGGTGGCACTGACATGCAATATGATTTATATAATAAATAATGAGACATATTTGCCCTTTTACCTTAAAGCACAGCTTTTTCTACTGAATAAAGTCATTGCACCCTAAGCCACAGATGCACAGAAGCTCATGCTGAGCCTTGTACCCTCACAAATTACACCACTGAATTCAGCTGGGGCAGAATCCAACCTGTATGTGCACATGGAAAAATCCCAGATTTCTCCCAAGAGACTTCACAGGTCGTGGTTTGGAGCTCACTGAAAGGGCAGGACAAACTGCTTCCATTTTAAGGAGTTCTCTCTCAGCCTCCACTTGTCCAAGTGCCATTTCTGCCCAACCATCCGAATTTAAAGCATCTCAGCCAAAGCTGCCAAAACAAACAAGAACAGACATTTGATGGAGAACTTGCTGGGAGGTCACTCTCATTTCCTCCATCCACATCCTTATTATGAATCTCATGTTTCATCTCTTCATAACTTAATTGTTAGCAGCTCCCGATGGAATACAACATTCATTAAGCACTTCCTAATTTATCAAACATAAGTTTCATCAGGTAATTTTAATCATATGACAATCATTCTGAACTCATTTTGATGTACAATTTCCTGTTGGAGCCTTGTGAGCCTCCTTTTCCCCTGTGCTGCTGGAAGCAGCATCTCTGCTTGTTCTCCTCTCTAACTTCCATCGTTGCAGATGCCACAGTATTTCCATAATTTCTTGTATTTATTTATGAAACTGTTGCCAGCTGCTAAAGAGTTATGTTTCCTCTTTTTGTGGGGAATTGATGACCTGAATTATATTGAAAAATTGGTTTCATTTCATCCATCAAACCCCTCCCTTCCCAAGACTCAGATCTTGCAAATATGGGAATACTTCGGAGTCACCAGGGCACTTTTTTATTAAAGTGGCTTTGCCAAGTTGTCATATGTCATTATTTGAGAGAAATAAGCATAATCTCTTTAAGTAGGGAACAGGAAAACTACTGCATTGCTGGGCCAAGGCAGTAAAAATGACCCAGCTGTAAACAAGCTAAGAAAGGAGGGAAAGAATGGGAAAGCAAGGAAAAGCAATGCAGTTGAATGATAAACATAATTCAGTTGTTTAAAATTCAGAGCTGCCTGTCCCCATTGCAGTGAGAGAGGGAACTGAGAGCTCTGAACGTGTATTTACAGGCAGCACTTGCTCCTGACGTCTCTGATTTTTTTATCCCTATTCTTTCCCGACTCTTAGTGCCAAAAAAAATTAAGTTCAAATGAATGCCTTGTTATTCACTGTCTGCAAGGATAATAAAGATGTTCTGGAGCTGAGAGCAGAAAGCAGGGCCTCCTGTGATCATGGGGAAAAGAAGAGAGAAGCATTATCAGAAGAATCAACTGGTTTTGTTAAAGGTGTTGTGTTCATGCAGCTTTTGTCAGGAAATCCAAATAATTTGCTCCCTCTTGCTTTCATTTGGAAAAAAATGGCAGCCTTGTGTTACAGAAAAAAAGGAGAAAGAGCCTTGTTTCTCTCCAGTGCTTCTTTTATAGCAAGGAGACAGACACACTGTGGCTGTCCACAACTCCTGCATTTAAAGTTAGGAACAGGCATGGCCTGCCAAAAGAAATTAAACGTAATGAAAACGTGTTCCTGCTCAAAGGCAGAGACTGCATTTGCTGTACCACAGTCTGCGTGTCCTGAGGGCTACAGGATGTTCTCCTTCCAGCAGCACTGGGGGCACTGGAGCATTCCTGGGACTGATTTCCCATGGCTTTGTCCCTCAGCTGAGGACCTGGACCTGCTGCTGAGCAGGTGGGTCCCATCCCACCAAATGGGCACTCCTGAGCCACAGGCATTGGGTACCCCAAGGCACAGCTACAAACATCTATTTTAAATCAGGCTACACAGCTGCAAACACCTCTTTTAAATCAGGCTACACAGCTGCAAACACCTCTTTTAAATCAGGCTACTGACTCCAGTAGAAAAGGGCTTCTGGACTTTCACATATTCAAAGACAAGAAGACCTCAGAGCATCTTCACCTGGGTGATTTACCTTCCCCTTCCTCTCCACAACACCATCTTTCCACCCAAGTCCTGGTGCTGCAGGACACCAGAGCTGCTGGTGGGACTTCCCAGAGCCCGTGTTTGTCACCCCTGCCGTGGGCAGTGCTCCATCCATATGGATTAGTCTTCCCTGCCAAGGGATCCCTCAGTCAGGGATCCAGTGGCTGCAGATGGAATGACTTCATCCAGTGCCTCGCTCAGCTTTTGCTCTTTTCATCCAAAATCCCCTCTGTAGACAGATCTGGATTTTTCAGAGGTTTGTTCCCCACCTCACCCTTTTGCTTTAACAGGGATGAGGTGATAAAAGCAGCAGCTTTTCTTCAAGGGGAAAAAAAAAAGATTCAAACCTACCCTATTCGGATCCATCCTGATCTTTGCACTTCACAGAGGCTCTAAGAGCACTGCTGGCCTACAGGGGTTATGAAGCTGCTGTTAAACTGCTTTATGTCCCTCTGTTCTCCAGCCAGAGACCCTCCAGGCCCCTGAATAAAAACTTTAACTATACCATGTTTCAGCTGCTCTACTTTGCTGCCAGCCCCATGCTGGGAAATGAGAATTTTCTTTCCTCCTTGCCTTGCACTGGGGGAAGAAGAGGGCCCTGTTTTCAGCAGGAAACTTGCTGATGTTGCTCCTTCAGGCAAACAAAACTTGGTAAGGAAAGTAACAAGGTGTAACTGTCTCGATTAAGGGAGTTTAGTATTTCTGCTGATACCTGTTCTTTAATGTCTTCTTTCCAACCTGGTGTGTTTTGCAGTTGTGAGAGACGAGCAGCTGAGCTTCAGTGCTGCTCCTCCTCATTTTGCACGCTGCCTTCGCTGGTTTGGGGAGTTCCTGAATACAAAATGAAGCTGCAGGAGTGTGTTTGCTCTGCAGCCAGCAAGGCATGAAGCACTTCTTTCCCCAGCTGTGGAGAACAGCCAGAATATTGCAGAATATCACCGGGGATGTGACTCAGTGTGTGACATTCAGTATTCCATTGTGTGACACCAGATGATTAATGCTCACAGCAAAACACGAGCTGGTTTAAATAAACAAAATTAAATGTATTTTTATGATTGTAGAAATAGTGTGTTATCTCTCTGAGGGAACATCAGCTGCTGCTTCCAAATGCTTCAGATTTGTCAGCGTGTTTTTAACTGCTTTGATTGTTCACTGGGTTTTCCTACTGCATAAATCCATTGGCACTTTGGCCCAGCAAGGCCAGTCAGGGATCTGGCCTGGAGTTTGGGACACAGCAGGTGGCTGCACATCAGCCTCAATCCTGTTTCATGGTCAGCAATTTCCAGCATCAGATTGTTCCAATTCAGCCTCACAACGACATCACGAGACACGAGAGGGCAGGACCTCAGCCCAGTGCCAAACCAGTGGGACTCTCCCAGCCCTGGCACAAGGGCATCACACCAACTGGACCTGCTGGTCACTCACCAGGAGGGTTGTGGTTTCTGTTCCAGCAATGCTGTTTGCTGTGGAATGACTGGCTCGGGATGCAGCCAAATGGGTGGAAGAGGGACCAGTTCCGAGTCCAGTGTGTGTTCTGAGATTGAGAACAGGAGTAAACACTGATTTTATACTTCTCTGCCAACTGTGTTGGGGAAAAATGAGTCTTCACTGCTGTGTCTGTGCAGGTTTAGAAAGTGTTACAGCAGCTGAAGTCCCCAGCAGCATTATTGCTGACACAAAAAGCACAACAATGTCACAGACACCCCTCAGTTTATCAGATTGTGTCTTCAGATGTCTGTGCTCAGTGTGAACACACCTGCAAAATTCATAACCCCCAGGCTCTATTAAAAAATAGTTTATATAGAAACTCTAAAAAATAAGCAGGGCTTTGCAGCACTGAAGGAGACAGAAATGTAAAACACCCTTTCCACTTGAAACCCTTGCTCTGTGGAGTCATCAGGATGCATTTCCTGGGGAAACAGCAGAGACTTTGATCTGCCTTTTTCTTGAATGCTCTTCAGATTATCATGCTTACCAGGAAGGGTGGAAAATAGGCTGCCAGCTGCTTAATGGCCCTTCAGAAAAACAGCCTTCTATGTTGCTTTTGGAAGTCACTTGTCATGGAACTATCATAACATCATCTCTGTACTCTTGTCATCCATAGGAGGGAGCATATTTTAAGCAGGTGTTATCAAGGCTAAGAGAGCCTGAATTAACTTGTCTCAAAGATACTTCTTAGTGCACTGCCAATAAATCTGCTAGAGGGTTGTTCTATGTAGAAAACAGATGCCAAGTAGCACAGAAGCAGCAGGTCAGGAGGGAGTTGTGCCAGCTCCTCACGTGGGGGCTGTGGCTCAGGGCTGGAGAGCTTTGCCGCGCCCACTGTGTTAAACACTGATAGCCCTTTATTTCCCCAGGGTTCTCTGCCTTCATCTGTCTGCTTGTGTTAACTCTGGGAATCCCCTGTGCAGTGGCTGCAGACAGAGGAATATGCTGCCAGCACTTTCAGGAGGTTGGAGTTCACCATTTCACTCCAGGGACTGGAAGAGAGGAGCTTATCCAAGCTGGTGGCTGAGAAAGGAGGGGGCAAACAAGCTTTGCATTCCCTTACAAGCATCCTGCACCAAGCAAAAGTCCTCCAGCCTCTAAACCAAGAGGCACAGAGTGGCTTTATTGTTTTGTATTGCATTATCTTATGGTTTCATGCAGCAATAGGTGAGGTTTTGCTGACTTATGAAATAATGGCAGGATTTGTCATTTCATGAGCGCATGCACGTGTGTACACACACAAAATACACTCTACAGGTTTTACATCTTGCACACTTGGAGTCTTCACCTTTTTTATCTGTACTACCACTGGGATTAGAAGCCTATTTCAGATTTTCAGGGAAGTGGCCTAAAGTAATTCTTGCAAATGGGGCAAAAATGGAGTTCTTACTAATCCCACAAACTCACAGGCACGTCAGTTCCCACCCAGAACTCAGGATTCAGGGCACAGCCTGAGAGAAACCTGCACATGGTCCAAAGTCACTGAAACTAATGGCAATCCTTTTATGATGGACTGCAAAGGGAATTGGAACAGGCTCTGGGTGACTCTGACTAAATTTAGCTTTTTCTGATGATGCTCTTTGCTGTGGGTTTTTTGGACACTACATGCTTGTTAACTTGATTTAAACATTTAAAGTTATGGAAGTAGACATTCCCTAATTTCTGTTCAGCTTGCACTCCATGAAAGTGCAGCAATAAGACCAGTTCTGAAATATTGGGATGATTTACAAATAATTTCCATTCAAAAAACCTGATGTGAACTTGTAAACTGGAGCACATTGTCTCAAATTCTCTTGTTTAGACCAAGGAGAAAATTCTGTGAAGGAATAATCAGTGGAGCCAGATGGAAACCGGGCACACTGACAATGAGAAAAGCCCCAAATAAACAAGCTTTTTGTGTCACACTGTTGGTGACAGGGAGATTTGACTCATTTTTTAGAGTCCAGACCATGATCCTTACAGGTTTCAGGGCAAGATGGACTTCTTGATGCCTTTTACATCTTAGCAGGTTCTGACATATTTTATTAGCTCTGCTCAGGCAATGCTATCACACAGTTACCACCTGTAAGGATTCCAGCTTGGTTTTAAAACATGACCTGTAAATAGAGTAAAATTGTTAAACTATTACTGGGTCTAAACTCTTCTGGTAGAAGAACACTTGAAGCAATGGCTGAAGCTCATCTTTTTCCACGGGCAATTCCAATCCCTTAATGAGAACACTAAAGGCAGGATTCAGACACAATCCAGATTTCCTCTGTGTGTTTTTTCCTTTCTTCCTTAAAAGCTCTTCTAACACAAATACAGACTTGGTCTTCTGTAGGAATTTCCCATCAGTTTGTCCAAAGGATCACTCTTCCATAGGGAAGATGTGGGTTAATGAGAGAAAGACAGTAAAACAATTTGTAATCAGCAGAGCACCATTCCTGGTGTGATTCAGTGTGGCTGAAAAGATAAAGCTCAGGCACTGGGCTCAATTCCTGAGCTGCAGGAACAATTTCAATTCTTTCCTCAACCAGGTCCTGGCAGATCTAAAATATTACAATCACTACCTGTATTTTGGATAATACCTCTGCCTTTCCCACCTTTCTGCATTACCTGCCAGAGTGACTGAGGCAGCCTGATACCCCTCATTGCCTCACAGCCTTCACTGTTGCTCTGTGTTATTGTCTATAAACTGCAATTTCAACTGCAATTTCAGGGCATTACTTTTGTCTATCTTTTTATTCAGTTTGCCTAATGCCTAGAGAAGCTGGTCCAGGACTTGGGCTTCTAATTAGTGCTGTAAAGTGAAAATATTCGTGTGGGTGCCCTTGTAAGGCAGAGCTGTATAGAAAGAACATCATCTGAGAGGCCCTGGAAGGGGGTGGGGGGTGACAGACACGGAGTGTTAATGAGTTTCAAAGCACCAACTGTGGGCACTGCCAATGGTTTCTCATGTGTAACTCTGTTTTACAGCCCTTCCCCAGTGCCAGCTGGAAGGCAAAGAACCTGTGAACCAAAGCACAGAGGTCCCAGTGAGCAGCTGGAGCCTCTGGCCCCCTGTGGCTAAGGCAGCTTGATCCAAACCCCTCGGGGACCACAGACAGCTTTCCAAACTAAATTAATCTCCAGTTCCTCATCAGTTGTGCCAGTAGATGCAGAGCAGCTCACAAGGGAAGTCAACTCCCTTCTTGCTGGTATTATCTGAGTTACAAAGGTACTGTTTTCCTCCTCCATGGCACTGGGTTTTGCAGGGAACTCATCCAAGTCTTTCTAATACCTGTATTTCCATTTTCCACTATAGGAACAAAAGCAAAGATTGCCCAATTCAAGGGTCAGGAACAACTCAAGAAGGAGCTTGTGAACACCACCTTTGGAGCAGGACTTGTCATTTTTAGAAAATCCTTGTAGGGACAATCTTGCCTCCTGCCCAGTGCCAGTGGTGTGACCTGACTGTGCCATGGGGGAACACGCTGGGAATCTGCCCATGCAGAAACTCCCGTGACACCACGTGAGGCAGCAAGGGAGGGGGATTGAAGAGGCAAGCAAAAGAAAACAAGAGAGTAATAGGAGCAGTATATCAATGACTTCAACCCCAGTTATTTCTCTTGTGTAGAAAATGCCATGTCCTGTTGCTGCACTGGCTCCACAGTAACCCCAGAGCAGCTCTGGGGCTGTTCACAGAGACAGGTTGGAAGAATAACCTATTCCTGTTATTTCCCCACCCCAAGTACACAATGCATCATGCAGGCCAGGAACTGGACAAGAATTACCCTGGGAGTGATGAACTTTATCCAGCAATCCATTATCAAAGATTCAGAATAAAGTTTGCAACACGAAGTATTTGGGGGTTTGTTCTGGTCTGTAATTATTAATCCCAGGAACCTGGGTCTAACCATGCTCCAAACTCAAACAGCTCTCAATAACTGTGCTGAGATCTACATATACTTAAGTCCCACTCAGGCTATTCAGCTTTCCAACACTCCCATAGGATTACTGTCAATAGCAAACTCCTCCTTAGCTCCTTAGGATAGAGTGACATCTTGTGGTTTCTTCTTTTGTCCACCATTGACAAACAAGAATTAGCCAAAAAAGCTTTGACTAAGTTTGGTTTTGTTTGTTTCTGGTGTTACTCCAAGATCTCCTTTGTTTGAGGAATATCATGTTCTGGATTTGCAGACACTGAGACAACAGTTTACTTTGCCACCATCAAGGAGAGTGACAGTTTGTGTTTGGAACAGCCACAAAAACATCCTAATTCACACCATCACCACCAATTCTTGCTTGAATGTAGGCTCCAGAAAAACTATTCGGTGCTCAAAGTCAGACACAAGTAGGATCTTATCAGTTAAATAAGTCAATCTCCAGCAGCAGCACCACTGCTAAGAGGATTCTTAGGGAAAGGACTGTTTCCAACTGCAGCTCTGGAAGGCATTCCCACCTGGGCTCCAGGACATGTGGGCAAGGATCATCCTTCTCATGCTGCAACTGCAGCTGAATCACAGAGGGATCAGAGTCAGTGTCACACCACGGCTCACACAGCACAATCAGAGATGTTTCAGTGATTTATTTCTGATTTAGTTTCCAACACAAAATACAATTTTTAGGACTACACAGCTAAACTCACAGATGAGCTTCTACTGACAAATTCCCCTCACCAAAAAAAGATCCAAACAAAAAGACAACATTATTTTGCTAATTTTGTACTGAAAAAGCAAAAGCATCTTTGAAAGGAATATTATACAAAATCTAGAGTAAAAACCATAATGGAATGGTATTCACATACCTCAATAAATTGGTAACCATACTTAGGATATTATTACTACTGAAAAGCAGCATTGTTTGAGACCTATTATTGTGGTCTACAACAACATATTTGCACAAGTTGGAAAGAAATCAATTCATGTTGTTGAAAACCACGTAATTCTCAATTTTGTAGAAACATAGAATGGCTATTTTGCATCTGCAAGGACCAGGAGAGCAGCAAATGAAATCACCAGGGTTTGCATTCCTGTTTCTGCTGCTTTTCCTTTGTGCCCACTCAGGCAATTGTCAGAATTAGATGTGGAATGTTCAGTTCCACATCATTCCTCCTGTACCTCTTCTCAGTGCAGCTGCTGGGGAAGTCTGTGCACTCTCCTGGTATCCTGTACAAACACTCCTGCCTGGCAGTTCTCCTTCCAAAATTCCACAGCTTTAGCTCAAACCTGTCTTGCTAAGAAGCATCTCTTGCTGCAAGGAACTGATGCAAAGAAAACACAAAACTGGTCAGGAAAAACTGATGGACTGAAAACAACCATGGCTCTTTTGTGTCTTTCCAAATCAGATGAACACCACAAAAATTAGCCTGAAAAAAAAAACGTGATGGCTTAAAAATCAGGCTCCCATAACATTAAACCAAGAGATCCTCAGCACATGGGTCACTTCTACAGATATATAAGGGGATGTTCACAGAAGTATTTAAATATGAAGAATCAGCCCTTGTATAACCCACATCGAAGCTCATTTTACCTGCAGTGAGACTAATTCTGTGTCTTGGTAAAATCAGCCCCTGCTCCTTTTTGCCCTCCCAAGCACAACATTTGCAGCCAAACAGAACTAAAACTGCAATCTTTGTCTAAATTTGAATGCAGACTATAGAACACTAAAGGTAATAAGCAACACCAGCACACTGAGGAGCTTCATTTCTGAAACAATTCAAGGAGGCAGGGCTGGGAATGTGTTCAAGTGCCCTTTCTCCAAGGGAGCAAAACCAACCTCCACAGAGAACATCCATCACACCCAGATCTGCAGCAGCAACAGAAAAAACAAAAGACTGAAAGATGTGTCAGATTTTGGAAGTTCTCCTTGCATGAATAACTTTGTGGGCAGTATCTACGTTGCCCTGAAGTGAATGAACGCCAGAGAAGCCCAGGACTGACGTTCAGCCAACGTGCATTTGTTCCCATAGAATTCCAAAGACAAAACTCCTACTGACTGAGAAGAAACCCACCTATTATCCAGAGGACTGTGTTGAAGATCTGTTTCAGAGGAGCTCCTCCCTCCTTTGCCCTCTTCTCTCTTGCTTTTTTAATAACTTCTGTTCTTTTTGTACTTTGCACAGTGAGGCAGGAAATAATTACATGCCTCTCTGGTGACAGTGGGCACTTCTCCTCCTCTTCCAAAGGGAAACACCAACTAATATTCCCCTGCTAATATTCACTTGTGGTACATGTCATTCTCCTCTGTCAGTTTATTCTCAGGAAAAAGGTAAGAAATGAAAAGGATTATGTTTTTCCTTAAGACATTTATTTACGAACAGAACACTTTGTAGACACTTAAGGTTGTTTTTTCTTTTTGAGAAAGAGCATTCTAGATCCCTGAAGTGAGACTGTGAAAAGCTCAGGTTAAAGTAGAACAACTACAATGGGGAACAAAAATAAGTGCACACGAATGACTTTCCTACGCAGCTCTTGCAGTTGAGGCACACCCAGAGCTGCCCTGCACTGGCAGGGCTCGGTTGGTTCATGCAATCAGAGTTCAGTGGCAGCAGCAGGAGGGAGGGAAGGAGGGAGGGGCAGTGCAGGCACATGCAGGAGCACCCAGAGAAACAACACTGAGAAGAGAACCACAGGGGAGACTCCACACAAAGTCTGCCACAGTCAGAGAAGCAAATGCACTTGGCTCCATTTGTTCCATTCCCCCAAATCAACCAGCACATCACAGGCTGTTCACTGCTCTGACAGGAACAGGATGAGAGCACGTTGTCCACATGGAGCTCTCTGGCTCTAGAAATTACCACCAAGGTTTGCCATTTGCATGACTCAGAGCTGCACATTCTGCTCCTGTCTCATTGATCAAGTCAGTCTTTGGACTGTAAAAAAAATCACAAATAATGGGTCTGCAGTTTTCTGCTTTACAATCCACTAGAACAAGAAACAGTTGTTGACATGTACACAACTTTATTTTAAGGACACAGCAATCACAACAACAGAAACAGAACCATTACTTTAATACTGTAAGCTTTCCTCTGGGAACTGACTTGCACACAGTTAGATCCAAAAGCGTTTGAAACAATATCTTGGGGGAAACACAGCAAACCTTAAATATATTAACTTCAAACTTTATGTGCTTATCTCCTCTTTTTGGTAGCTGGTGGCAGTTAAAGCTTTTCAAAGTCATGGCCACTTGCACTCATTGCTTCAGGGTGCATTACCCTTCCCATGAATAACACGGTGCCTGTGGAGAGAGCGGGAAGGGAGGATGGAAAGGTGTCAGAACTGAAGTTAAATTGGAGGTTATGAGATAATGAATACCAATGATAAGCTCTGGAGCAGGTGGTGCACAAATTTCAGAGGAACATGTGTCTCAGAAACTGAGAGCCATGAAAGGCAAGGGTTCCACAGCAGAACCAATCCTGAGCACTTGGGGCTGTCTGTAGAAGGGGAACCTTCACAGGCCTTTTCCCCAAGAGGTTTCTAACCTTAGATTTCCATATTAGCAACAAGCTTTGAGGGTTTAACCACAGTTGTTGGCACTTCCTCTCTCTCCATGCAATGACAAGGCCTGTGCAATGTTAAGAACTGCTCCAAATTTAATCTGGATACCAGAAAAAACTTCTTTGCAGAGAGAGTGCTCAGGCATTGGAATGGGCTGCCCAGAGAGGGGGTGGATTCCCCATCCCTGGAGGTTTTTCAGCTGAGCTTGGCCGTGGCACTGAGTGCCATGATCTGGTAAAGGGACTGGAGTTGGCCCAAGGGTTGGACTTGATGATCTCAGAGGTCTTTTCCAACCCAATCCATTCTGTGATTCTATGATTGAAAGGGACCAGGTTCTACTCTGTTCTGATTTGAAGTTTTCTTTTCGGGGAGATTTTTGGATATTGAGTAGCAAAAAAAGGGCAGATACCCTTGTCCAGATCTATTTTTTGCCTAATACGTCTACAACAGCAAGGAAACTCCATTTGGTTTGGTCAAAAAAACTCCCTCAGAGTTGGTATCCTGCCCTGCTGGCCTTGTTGCAGCTGGGATCAAGTTAATTTTCTTCCCAGTAGCTGGCAGGGTGCTGTGTTGTGAATTTTGCAGGAGAACGAAGTCACCCAGGTGACTCTGCCTGGCTGGACTGCAAACATTGCTGCAATCTAAATGGTTTAATAAACACTGGTACCTGTGCTGGGGACCTCAAACAGAGCCACACGACCCTCTGTGAGTGCACAGCAATGTTCTGGCAGCCAGGCACAGCCACAGCATTCAGACAAGTTACAAATATGGAACAGGAATTACTTAATCACTGCCCATTTTGCTGGTGAGGGCTGTTCTCATCCCTCACCTGCCACAGAACACTTGGAGAGCACAACAGAATTACTCAGAGCTGTAATATCTGCCCATTATGCAAATCATTTGGGGCTGGGAATGGATTTCCCCGGTCTTACTACAGCCAAGCTCTGAGGGAATGCAGCAATTGGGGATGCTCAGGGCAGTAACACTGTGTTCTCAGAACAAAAATGGTGAATTTTCCTTCTCTGGGGTTTTAAATCACATTATTGTGAATGTTTTTCAGAGTTACGTCAGATTTTGGTGCCTTAATTTGGAGAAACATTCAGAGGGCAGAGAAAAGGTGAGTCTTTCAATGTTAGGTTTTTAAAGGAAAATTAATAGTTAAGGAAATGTCATAATAATTAATGAAAATTCACAACACAAGCCCAGTTCATTGATCCAAACACGCAATTTGCTTTTGAATACTTGATGATGTGCTATGAAAAATTCAAAAGAATCTGCAATATTCTTACCTGTTCTTCTGTTTCTGACCAAAAAGAAGAAGGGATGGTCAACTATAACTTGGGGATACAGCACTGCCATTCTGCTGATGGCAATCATTCCTACAGGAAAAAAGAACACAGGCAACTTGTTAACCAGCACTGCACCTCCTCCTGCTCCTCCTGAGAGACTCTTGTGCAGCTCATGGGCAGCCACAAGGGCCACACTCAACACCAAGTGCCACCAAGGCACAGCAGGACAATATTAGCTGAAAATGGAGGAGACCTGCAGAGTAATTTGGGCTTTAAGAACGATTAACAATGCAGAGTGGTGCAATTTCCCAGGCTGAGGGAGCAGCTTCTAAATGTGAAGATCCAGAACACTGAGAGGAGTTCCAACTCCCCCTCACTCCCAGAAAGGCTGAGCTGTTCTACACAGCCCCAGCCTGAGGGGCACAGCAAAAGGGAACCCTCACCAGCAATGGAATGTGCAACAATTAAATGGGCTCATCCTGCAGCTTTTATATTGAGTTCATAAAAAATGCAGAGCTGAAAGTAAAACTAACTGAGAATCAGGCAGATTTTGACTCTCTGCTATTTTTATTTGGAGATTCATGGGTTTTTCCAGGACACTATTATTTAAATTCCAAGTGTTTCATTTAATTTTACATTTTCCCTGCACCGTTCATGAAGACTCCAGCATTGCCAGGAATCTCTGTCCATATTAATGGCACAATTCAATCCAGACCAGGGAAGCAATTCTCCCTTTCCTCCAAGCCTGGTGTGAGCAGAGGCAATTAGAAATTACCTGATGATACACATTGGCAACTAATGTAACTTAATTTCAGTAAAACTATGTGATAATTATTTAAACCAACCAACTACCTCCAGCATTAATAGGGGCCAGCAATGGTTTTGTATTCAGCACTTCCCATCTTGCACCTCTGAATATCAGCTTATTAAAATGCAATTGCAACAACTCTCACCTCCTTCTAACTAATCTGGATCAAATGCCTCTGACCATCTCAATTAGCAGACTAAAAGGATGAATGCTGAAGTTCCATAAAGAGAATATAAATTGCAGTCTGTACTCTCCTGACAATCAGAAGAAAATTAAGCAAGAAGAGGTTTTTCACAGGATGCTCAAAATTCTTTGTGCAACACAACACGTTGAAAAAAACGCCAATACCTCATTTCCAGAACTCTCTGCTGAAAGCAGTGCCCTGCCATGCTGTGTCTCCATCCTATTTAGCTTTCCTGGCTGTACAGCAAGTCAGCTTTAAAAAATTAATTAACACAGAATAACCAGACATTTGATTTAGTTCTGCTTTTCAGTCAGGTACCTGAGGCAGCAGCAGCTTCTGATCCTTCCTCATTAACTTCTAGAAACGCCTTGTGAAATGCCTTTGCAAGGTAAAGTTCCTTGTTATCTGGAGAGGAAAAGGAAACATATTTCAAGTGGCTCAACAGTAAGATTGAGGTGTTTAAATAAAACCCCAAACACTGCCAAAACCCCCAACACTATTATCCACCTTCTATACCAGGTGGGGAAGGGAAGAGCTTTGTTGCATTAAAATACTTTCTGCCAATACCTTTAATAGCACCATTTACCTCACTTTTAAATTTATAATGCTCTCCTACACCATGGATATTAAAATAGCTCAGGAATGCCTACAGCACCACTATTCCAGAGAGGGTAAAAAACAATCCTTGAAAACAAGATTTTAAATACAACTATTGGAAAAAAGGATTACGACATTATATAGCAAATACTTAGACATAAAGAATTTTATTTCTGTGTTAGGTACAATATAGACTTCCTCCAGGAAATTTAGGTCTTTTCTTTCTTCTTCCATTATATTTTGAAGAAGCTGAACATAAATATTTATTGCCAAAACCACCGTGGAACTTGCTTTTTTTCAGTCTTGTTTGTTTTGCATCCTTCTTTGTCAGTATTTTAATTTCAGTCTGAGCCTGCTCCTGTTTAAGTCAGTGAGTGTTTCATTACTTTCCTTCAGTGGCTAAAGGCTCAGATCTATTGGAATGCTCACTAGTTCTAATACCAAAGCAAGCCAAGGCCACAAGGAAGAGCAGTTTGAAATGTCTCTCCCCAGATCTTGTCACTGCCACACACTCAGCACTGACTGGAACCTCCTGCTGCAGCTGCTTCACTTCAACAGCCCCAGGGAGAGCCCCAGAGATGCCCCTTGGGGCTGTGGGGAGTGAAAACTGCTAAAAATTGCACTAGTTCAAGGCTTCAGTTGCAAGTCCTCAGCAAAGTTATCCTCAAAGCTGGGCTCAAGTTTCCGCCCCATTACTTTGAAAAAGGGTGCACGCAGCACCTCCTTATCTTTAACATAAAGCAAAGATCTTCAACCAGATACATTTTTATGTTTAATAACAAAGACATTCCCACTTAGCCTAATCATGCATTGCAATCCATTTTTTTGTTATCACAAAGGCTGATCCTGTGCCCTGTAACAGCCCCAGAAATACTCTGTATTTTCATGCCCAATGCTTTATTCTGCACTGTGGTGGCACTTATGGAACTCCAGGTACATTCCTGGTTAGAACACTTTGCACCTCAGCAGACTGAACTCCATCTGATGAGGCTGGAGACCCCAATTCTGACAGCAGAAACACAGCTAACATTTGCCACCAGGTATAAAAGGAGGGCAACTTGTGAATGTACTGAGGATCTGAGTATTAAAACCCCCAACATTTTAAGTTGGCAGAGAGTCAAGTGCCACTGCAGACGGGACCAGTCCATGCCTCAGTCCAGCTCTGGCACTGCTGCTGCTTTAGAAAAAGGTACAAGTCATGTCACAGATCAGAACTACAGCACAACTTACAGGAGAAATATCCTCTCACCCACAACGTGCCTCATACCCTAAACCAAGTTTCTAAGCCCCAGAATATACAGAATGCCTTTATTCAGTGTAGTGTAGACCACTGTCATTGCTCTGAACCAATTTGATTATTTTTAATCCTACCAATCTCATGACCCCAAGGAATACCCAGCAAAGATCTCTGTGGGGAAGTTTTCCATAAGAGAAGCACTTTCTATTTGTTTTCAATTTGTTGCCTTTCACTTCATTGGATGTCTTTGTCCTTGGATGATGAAAAGAGCAATTCCACATCCCAAATTACTTTCTCTGGATTTTCTCTTTATATTGCCACGATCACATCCTTCTCATTCATCTCTCCCTGAAGTGAATGAATCCATTTTCATATGAAAGCACAATGTTGTCACAGAGTTCAGGCAGCTTCCCTTTGATGCAGCTGGTGATTGTCACATCACTGACTGCAAGACTGCAATATCACATCTCCTCATGATTATCCATCTTTCCTTATGGCTTCACTGGGGACAAGGTGGGCTCACCTGAGTATGTGCCATCCCATCCCTCTCCAGCAGCTCCTGCAAAGGTGGATTTTCATAAGAACCAACACGATCTGACTGTTAACATCTCCAGGAAGTCCCATGGGGATCTGCTGCCAAAGTCTGAGCTTTGTGCAGGACCCAAGCCCAGATCCCTACTAATGAGTGGGAGGATCTGAAGCTCCCTCCTAATGTCCATGACTCCCTTAGCATCACACTTCATTTGGCATTACACTCCATATGTCTGCACACTCCTACTCAGCTGCCAACTGGCTGCTCTGCAAGGCTCATTTTTAAAAAATCATGTAGGTTTATTGGCTCTTCTTGCTTAGGCTGTCCCAGAAAAATTATATGTACGTCAGTCAAGACTTCAAAGAGCCATTTACTGGACTGATGCTCTTCTAACTACTTTATATTATGAAAGTAAGTCACCGAGATCACTTCACTGCTCACTGTCATGCAGGTCACCTTGCATTAAAAGCAGCTGCCATTTAGGACTCTATAAAACAGTAAGAAATATTATAATCATTTGGAAGAGAAGGAGAATTTTAGTATGAAATGAGTTCAAGGGTAAGTCTCAAGTGCTGTCAAAATACTCAAGCAGTAAATTTATGTGCTGTGTAAATTCTAAAACCCCAAATACCAGAAATTGTTTCAAGATTATTTTGAGCTCCTGATGGAATCACAGATGCAAGTAAATACTGTCAAATCTTCTGCTGAGAGTGAGAGAGTCAGAATACCTGTAACCTGACAGCCAAGGAGGAACATCCTCCTACTCACCTGGCAGAACTGACAAAGAACTTGATTTCTGCAAGGGAGTAACATTTGAAATGTTCATCTGAATTAGGACTTTCTGTTTGGTTACTCAGAATCCACACATTCCAGAAGGCAAAACCAACTCCTCTATTTCCATTTTTCAGACTGAGTGCAAAAAGCAAAAATTTCTGAATATTGAAAAGTCTCTAATCCTGCAATTTGACTTCTATCCACTAAAGCCACATGGAATTTTGCTGAACTCACCAATCTGCCTGGATCTGTTTACAGGATTAGGCTGTTGTTGAAACTGCAGTGACCTTCCTGGACAGTAATGCAAAAGCAACAGGAGAGGAGGAGCAGGAAAGTGCTTTTAAACATGACAGAATTTCTCAGAAATCTCCTTAGATTTCATTTAGGATTTATGTCTTCCTAAATTAAGTGTCCAGACA
Organism: Sakesphorus luctuosus; assembly: GCA_013396695.1. NCBI lineage: Eukaryota > Metazoa > Chordata > Aves > Passeriformes > Thamnophilidae > Sakesphorus > Sakesphorus luctuosus. The sequence goes on along the minus strand of VWZD01004846.1, from coordinate 305,330 downwards.
AAGATTTTGCTCCATTACCTGCATTTAAGGTTCCATGAAGTGCCAAACATTCCAGAGGGCTGACCCTGAGATAGATGTGTGGAAACTTCCAACTTCCACACCCATTCAGGTGTTTGCAAAAGCAGGATTTGAACAACTTTTCTTCATGACTTTTATTTTCCCTTCCTCCCTCCACATTTCACATAATGAAAATTACAAGTAAGAAACAAATTCTGTATTTCAATTATTAAAAACTTCATTTCCACGGCATCAACAGTGGGGTTTTCATTAAAGACATGAACTTCAAAAATAGTTTTTGAGTTCTTAAATTACAAATGACCTTTTCATCCCCTGGTGGCACATCCCCTTTTCAGTGAAACACTGGCAAGTTACAGCAAAACTCCTGAATTCTCTCTATGCACTGCTCTACACTCAATAAACAAGTTAATCTTTAAATGGCAGAGGAGTTAATCCAGTCATGCAGAAGTTATTTTTTTTCATACAGTACAATTGTCAGAAGTATAAAACTTGAAACAAATCATTGGTCACATGGATTAAGACACAAGCATGTGATTCTTTCTGCCAACCTCTGCACTACAGAATTAGTCCCTGATATAAAGATGAATTTTACATGGAATTAAATAAGACCCAGGAGCTGCCTTTGTGGTTCCATTTCCCCTGTGCATTTTCCTTTCTCCTTTGTGCTTTTTCTCAAGTAAATAATTTTATATATATATAGACCAGATTTATTGGAAAGCTGCCTGTTCTTTGAGCTGCAGAGAAATTGAAGGTGTTTTTCTCCAGGAGAAGGATGTTTCTTTGAAAAAGGATTTTCCATTTACTTCAATTCCTTTCATATTGGCTAACTCCAGCTTTTCCCCCAGTTTCATTGGGAAAGCAAAATAAGCTGCATGATACACCATAAACACTATTTCAAACTTAGAAAAATGGAAGGATGTGAATGCCACAAACATTTCTCTGTAAATTTCAGAGCAAGGTTTGACTTATTACCAGTATTTGGAATAAGCCACTCAGGTGTGATTGCTCCCAGGGACAGACAAAGAAGGACAGGATCTACCTCTGGCTGGTTGGGCAGCAACACATGGAGCAAAACAACCCACAAAATATCCAGGGAGCAGAGCAGGGGCACAAACGGCAAGAACAGGGGCAGCAGTCTGACACTGGTTCACACCTCTAGACAGAGCAGAGCTGGGCTTCCCAAAACTCAGGTCTAGACAGATCATATTTATTTACTGCTCACCTGGTTCCTTTGTTATGTAAAGATGAATCAACTTCTCAGGCATTTTTGTGCCACTTCAATACAGAGGAGCTGTGGCTGCCCCAACCCTGGGAGTGTCCAAGGCCAGGCTGGATGGGCTTGGAGCAGCCTGGGCTGGTGGGAGGTGTCCCTGCCCACGGCAGGGGGGGACACTGGATGGGCTTTGAGGTCCCTTCCAACCTAAACCATTCCATGATTCTCTGAACACCTCTTAGGATGTATTAAAAGCACAAATATCTTCATTCCCACCTGAATTTTTAAACATATTGGATGGTGTTGACAACATATTGCAACAGGCAGGCAGCAAATGTGACTGAACTGCCTTTATCTCCCAACTCCTCCCTGTGCTGCTTCCATGGCACAGTTATCTGGGGAGATGACTAATTGTACAGCAGCTTAATGCTCTTAATGCTGGGGACAAACAGCCTCTGGAGACACAGGATGACAAGCCCTTGGGGTGGGAATCCCACCTGCCAGCTCTCATGTGGATGTGCCTCCTGAACGGGATCCCACTGCCTCTCATTCCTAGGGAGAGCCACGTGAACTTCCCCAGGTATAACATGTATTTCTTCATCCACCTTGAGAGACAACAGAAGAACCTCTTACCAGACATGGCAGTGAGGTCAGCACTGCTGCTGAACAGCTCTGTAATTCCCAGCCCTCTCCAGACATCTTTCAGATCAATCTCCTGCTCTACTGTGAACCTGGAGGGTGTAACAGAGAACCACAGAAAGCCACATGTAAGCACTACTCACTGGTATTAGAAGGTTCAAATTTCTAGGCAAAAACACCGAGATAAATAATGCAAAGCAGGAGATTCAGTGCTACTGACACCTTCCAAAAATGCTTATAAACAAATGAGTTTACTCACAGCTGGATCCTTTTTCTAATGCAGAAGCAATCAAAGACATGCTAATGGTATGTACAGCCCCTGACCATAAAACCTCAGTGCAGAATTAGGCAGTAGCTAATGGAAATGCTTAGATACAAGAGGTTTACCATAAAAACTGAATTTAATTGTACAAATACTAGAACAGAATATCAAATGAGGCAAACAACAGCTGATTTTCACAGAGAGCTGTGGGCAAAGGAGGAGTAGAAAGTAAGAAATATACCCTGTTTTTACTGTGACAGAGTAAGCAAAGACCAACAGCCATGAATATGAATATAAAGCATTTCTGACTCAGCCTCTAATTAGTCTGGTGGCAAAACTGTAATTGGGTTTTGATTGTGAGTAAACAACAGGGAAAACAAATAATTGTCAGTGTAAAGGCACACGAGAGCCTAAGCTGGCAGGATTTCAGGGTGAGCCTGCAAAGCCTTGCTCCAGGCAACGTTACTGTGCTGGAAGGACAGACTGACATCTGGCCTAAGGGCCGCATTTGGGGCAAAAGCCTTTCCAATCACTGCTTTTCAAACGGCATAAAAGCTTTGTCTGCTGTCAGTAAGGCAAAAAAAGACTTTATGTGTGGTCAGAAACAGACTGGACAGCTGGAGAAATAAAGAAATTTGTCAGAAAAATAATAATAATAATGGCAGCCCAAACCAGAAAATACCAGATGTCTACAGACAAACACATGGGACTGACTGTAAGTGTTTGTTAGGGGTGAGTTACAGGTTCTCTGCAGAACGACCAAACAAATTACCAGTGATTTACATTCTGCTGACAGAGACTGGCTGGAACTATACAGTGACAAACCATGGAGTCTGTAAGGTGTTGTCAGAGGTTCTGCAGCCACTGAGTCAGAAACAGCCCTGCAGTTGCCCTGCAGTGGAGAGTGTTGGGACAAACAGGTGCCAGGACAAATAAAATAGTATGTGTTTCCATGCAATCTCATTTTTCAGGATTAAATTACCCCAACCACATGGAAGAACAAGTTGTTTTCAGGAGAAAGGGTAGCCCAGAGCTCTGGGCAGAGCACAGCTCATGAAGAGCTGAGATGAACAAGACCCCAATATGTGAAAACTTGAAAAGGCTTGAAAAAGAGGAATCTGGACATCAAAATAGAACTGGGCAAGGGTTAAGTGCATCTTCCTCACTTACACAGAAGGAGAAAAATCCAATCCACAACCCACATTCACATGAACTCACAAATGCCACTGGAAGCCAAAAATCTATGATGGAATGAGAATCAGTCATTATCCACAGATGAATTTTAGGAGTTAAAATAAGACCTGGAGATAGTTCAGGACTGATAAATCACTGGTGGCATCACAAGTGTTCATATACCTTGTCCAGAACAATTCCAGGACATGCCTGGAATAAAAATAAAGGAACTGATTCTTGTGATTTTATTGCTTTGGCACTTCTCAAAAGAATTGGAAGACACCAGCAAAGATTTAAGTACTGGAGGAAGCTCCTCATGGTGTTCTGGCATGTTCTGCAGCAGTCAGTGTGGAAGCATTTGTTTAAAAAAAAAAAAAAAGGGGAAAAAGGCATTATTCTAATGAATGAGATGTAGGTAAACACAAAATGACCTGAAAATGCACAACAGGATTTTAGGAAATGTGTCCTGTTAGCTTTCCTTTCCTCCTGGAAAGCTGTGGACACTCACACTGCTCAAAACCCACCTTGCAAACAGAGAAGGCAAAGGAGTGTTCAAATGCATTTTATAAAAAATTCCAGTGCTCTGTGTTTCCCTTTTTGGCTTTGATGTCACCCCACTATTAAATCTATTAAGGTTTCAACACAATTAAGGTAAGAACTGGCAATGTCAAACTAGTAAGGAGTATCAGGGCAGGAAAGCAGCAAGTAGTCTGTATAAAAAGCAAAACTGGAGGTAGAAAATAAGAAAAATAACAGCAAAAAAAGCATTTTTTTTCCTGCTGCAAGGTATCACTGTGAGATGCACATGGCAATCAGGGGGGTTGCAGGCTCTGGCCCATGAGACAGCAAACCCCTCTGCCAAGCCATGGGCTGTGACCCAGAAACAGGAGTGGCACAGGATGCCCCTCCGTACTGACCAGGGAGGAGTCTGGGACAGGTTTGGGGAAAAATAAACCTGTAAAGCCTCAGCTGAACATGGATGTGGAAGAAGGGAAAGCAAACAAGTTGGTTGGTTATATTGCTAAAGAATCCCTGTGTGAAGGACAGTAGCAGTCTCTTAAAACAGAGGCTCTGTCCCTGACAGAAACCTTTGGAAAGGCAAATTCCAAGCAGGTGCATGACTGAAGGTCTATACAATATCTGCAGAAGTCAGTTCCTGCTTTATTTGTCATAAAAGGCAGACTAAAAATATCACAGCAGCTGTGTAAATATCAGATGATGCCTTTATGAAAATAAAACTAATTACTTCCCTTCTCCTCTCCTGTGGTAAAACCCCACTCCAAACCACTATCCCAAATAATATTTCCCTTCTTTTCTCACTTGCTCTCCAAAGCAGTGAGAGCTACAGATAAATTATTAATGAGATTTCCAATATTTTAGCTGACATCAGAACCAGCCTTTCCTGAGAAACAACAGGGCTGCTTTACACTGGGAAATTTAATTCCAGGCTGTGCAAGCCCATGTAAACACTCAGGGTGAGTTACCTGCCATCAAATTTGGATCTCAGTGATGTCTCTAATCAAAATCCAAGCTGACAGCCCAGAACACAGAGCTGCCATTCCATCTCACTTCCCAGGCATCTGCTGCACCTCCAGACTTTGGGAATGTTGAGCTCCTCGATGCCACCCCTGGCACGTGGGTTTTTTTGAAGTGTTTGTTGCATTTAACAAACCAGATGGTCATATTTTTGTTCTCCATAATCTTTTAGGTGCTTTTGATGGTAAAAACACTATGAAAAATTGATTTCAATACTTTGGTATCAGAAATCATGAAAGAGTTGCAACTGGGAGCTGTAAAAAGCACAAAGGGAAGTCTGAGAGACACTGAAGGGAAGATTAGATTGAGAAACCAGCAAAAAATTCTCTGGAGAGTTCAGCAGAGAACAGGATATTTTAATGAAATTTAAAACTTGCACAAGCATTAGATTAAAATGATGCATTTATGTCACTGACAGTGCTCTGCAGCCTTTATGTTTTGCAGAGAGCATTAACATACCACAACAGGTCATCTTTCTTCTATTTCACAAACTTTCAAGACAGAAAAAAAAAAGATGGCTCCATCTTTATGATGCTGTGCAAACCTTCCAAAATGCTGATTTTTTTCTGATTTTCAGCTGCCCAGGATTCCCAGAACCAAGAAGGATCAGGGGACACTGTCTAGTCACCCAGCAGAAATATGACTCATCCCAAAGTGTATCATTTCAAAAATCACTAAGGGTTTGGAATGAGCCAAAGCAAGAAAATCCCAGGGTTTCAGATTGGTTCTAATAGATTCAATTCTGCAGAACAAAAGGCTCCATTGCTTGCCATCAATGTTCCTGCTTGGAGGACTGGCTCTGAGGATGTGAAGCACTATTTTTACCCAGCAAGCAGCCCCTCCAGTGCCAAGCTGCCAGCTGGAATCAACTCCAACATTCACGTTGGAATTTCAGCTGCCTTGTCCCGAGGTGCCAGAACCAGCCTGAATGATTTAACAGCCTGAAAACAAACAAGCAAGAGAGCAAAAACCCCACTAATTAAGCAAAACCAACCCCAAACCCCCACTCAGCTGCTCTCTCCAGGTGGGGAACGGTAGGTTGGGGTTTTTCCCTGGCAAGATCCCTCTTTCCAAGGCTAAATATGGGTGAGAACGGCAGTGGGACAGTTTCATGCCACTCATGTGGTTGTATCTCCAGAACATCCAACACTGGCCCACCCATCCCTCATGGAAAAGGCACTTGAGACAGCAGGTTAAAAAAAAAAGAGAATTTTTTTAATTTGAGTTTAGATTTTTCTTGGGTTTTTTGAGTGGTTTTGGTGTTTTGCTTTTCTTTTAGAGAAAACAACCTGCAGCTAAAACCACTTATTTCAGCACCATCTGAAGTGTTTTTAAGATATTTTAAAGGTAGAAAAAAGCCAGGCTATTAGAGAGGTTTGGGCTTACTGAATCAACCCTTAAGAGGAGATCTGCAAACTGTAGCATTGTTATGAGGTACCAGTGCCTCCTGTGCTCCTCAAATAATTCATGTTACAGAGACAGCTTTGTAAATTAGATTCATGGTCTGTTTCACTCCTATGCAAAAAGTGGATTAAAATGTTGATCATTCTAGTCTGGGTTAAGCTGGAAACAATGATTTGAAAATGAAAATGAGAAAGTATAATTTAACAATTCTGTACAAATCTCTCCTTTGCTATTAAGAGGAATAATACCCAATTTCATTTGCACACAGATAATGCAGACAGAAATTGCAAACTTGTGATTAACTCTGCTTTGGCTCGTCATTCAGGTCCTATTACAAATGTATAAGTTTAAAAAATGTTCACTTTATAATTGGATAGCATCTCTCAAGATATAAAAATTTAATTTTATTCCACTGCTGCTTTCAATTTCTCAGTGGACAGAGCCTGGAGGCCACATTTCATAACATGCTTTTCTGAGTCAGAACATCAAATATTTATGAAGTGTTTATTTAGAGCATTGACAAAATCCTGTAGATCACCTCTGAATCCCTAATGGAAATCCAACACCTTGGGAGCATGCAATTAATCTTTGGATTTGTTGTAAGGAGACTGCAGAATTACTGTATAGAATTTCAGGCTCAAACAGTTATCTTTTACAATGTGAAAATACTGCAGGTAATTGGCACGTGGTTCTCTTCTACCTGGTTTGACTTTGTATAACTTAATTTGCAAGTGTTTATCAGGCTCTTTGAGGTTCTTGGATAAGAGTGACAGCCATTACAAGGAGCCTGAAGGCAGAATAAATAAGGACATTTTACGATCACACAAACCCCAGGGCTCAAACTCACGTGTGAGAACCTGGCTTCTGGAGTCTCTGCTTTTGGGTAGAAGCAAACAAACCCCTAAATCACCTCTATTACCTTAATTCAGGTCAAATTAAGATGTTTCTAATACCATTGATGTATTTAGATACCTAAGGTTCTTAAAGGTGGAAGCTGATTTTCACTGATCCTCCATATAATCAGTGGAGAGACTCTGTTGTGGATCTCACACTCTGGAAATTCTTTGAGAGATGTCCAACTTCAGCAGCTGATGCACAGGCTGTGAAATGTTCCAGGCATAAAAGGAAAGCTCAAGGGATGGAAGAATTCTCAGATTTTGCCTCTAATTAACATCTAGGTCAGGTTTGCCCAGGTCTGCAGGAGAAACAGCCTATGAGAAACTCCCTCCCCTGCCTCTTAGTGGACTTTCTGAAGCCCCTGGGACTTGAAGCTCCAAGAGCAAACAAACAAACAAACAAAAAAATCCCAGGAATAGTGTATAGTAGGTTCAGTTTGTATAAAACCTGCAATGCAGCTCTTTGCTGCTCTCCCTGCTTTCTCAACAGTGACTTAAAGAGAGAAACTCTTACTATGGGGCAGTGTGCCTTTAAAGCTGGCCAGGGAGGTGGAATTCCATCTCCATTTGGAATGAGGGCAGCTGACAGCACCAGTCCATGGGAACCTCACTTCTCCTGGCCAGCCTTGTTTGCTGTGCTCAGCTGCAGCACCTTCTGCAAAGAGGTCTGTGCTTTGGAAAGGAACCTGAGGGACTGCAGGGAGTCTGAACATGTGAAATGTGAAACTCAAACCTCCAACTCACCTGAAAACAACTGTTTCAATGATTAAAAGGATTCACTGTAGTTTGTTTTTTTTTCTGCTGCCCTGTACCCTCTGCACAGAGCCACAAAAATAGAGTAAGGAGAAGTGATTGCATTCAAACCTGTGCCCTGTTGTTCCATGAACACTTCCACGAAATCATTATGAATCACCTGCAGGACACTGTGATCCCACTGTACATTATTAGTGACATTTAGTAGTAAACAACTCTGCTACTACATCAGGCACAGAGCATGAAAAATAATAAGAAGGGGATGAAGCAGGATGCCAGAAAAGATCCCAAGTGGTGGATGTGAGCAAATTGCCACTGAGTACCCACAACCTGTGCCTGCAAATGTACAGACAGAAGTTTCATCCCTTCTGGTAAAACATCTTGTTATTCTATTGCTTCTCTAAGGAAGAAGAAAGCAGCACTTATTACAGCAAAGAGAAGTCCAAAATTGACTGGAATTACCCCTCAACACTCAACCATTTGTATCCACACAGACACACGCCAATAGAACTTCTTAAAATAGCAGCACATAGAAATCTAATTAGCACCTAAATGAAACATCTGATAGTTCAGACTTGCAATATTTCTCTGGCTCCTGTCTAAATGGAACTTCTCCATAACGACTTCTGCAGTACCCTGAGCTCCATTCTGAGTGGAAACACTCCTGAGGAGGACACTTTCCTTCCTCTCTGGAGCTCTCACATGAGAGGGATACAAATGCCGTGCTCATCTGCTGCTCAAATGAGCTCCATCATTCTGCACTGCACCCCTAGGTTTCCTGCCAAAGCCACCCTCATGTGGGTGCTCCACAACTGCAGGCTTGGGCAAGATGGACAAGTTTTCCCTACTCTGCTCCTCCAGCCTGTTTTGGATGCAGTTTTCCCACTTCAGGGCTATGGGAGCATGTTCTCACCTTGGTAAATACACTTCCACTTTTTGCTTCTTTACAGAGTTAGCCCATTCATTGATCAAGGAGGCTTTGACCAGAGGTTCCAGTGTGACCAGTGGCACCTCCTGTCTGGACAGGACGATCATCATACTGATCTCATCTCCCTCATAGGGGATCTCCAGAACCTGGTAGATGCCACCTGCTTCGTTGGAGCCATCGCTGAACTCTCCTGAAAACACAACAAAACCAGCCATTAAAGGATTTCCTTTGGTCTTCCCTGGAGACAGGGGAAAACAGAAGCCCAATACTAGGCAGAATTTCCCAGATACTGGAAGTAAAAATGACCCTACTTATTCTTTATAAAATTTATATTGGTTTCTGCATCAGAGGATTTGAGGCTTACACTTGAGTTCTTAAAGGATACAAGCTCATGCAATGACAATTTGTAGGTAATCACACTTTTGTCACCTCAGTTTCACTGGTTAGACTGAGAAACCTAAAATTTAAGGCTGTTAAGAGGTTTTTTTATTCAGGAGAGATAAATTTTTCATTGTTGAGACTGAGTGAAATGCTGCCAATGCCAGACACCACAGAACCCCCTTGGAGCTCAAGCTCGAGATAAAAATGATCATTAGTTCTGCTGATCAAACCCCCCCTATTTTACCTTCCCAAGGATATTACAACAGTTATGAACAAATATTATTCATTTTAATATTTAGCACAGGACAAGAAAAATATTTTTGTGATAAGCAGGACTAGCTTGAGAATTGTAAAGAGGTTAAATACAATGGATAAACATTCTGAAATCCACCATGTGGAACCAAACAGGTCATTATAAATGTTTCCTAGTTATAATACACATTAGGAAAAGACACCAAAATCTGAGTCTCTTTATTGGGCAAATGCCACATTAAAAAATTCCAAGTGAAAGAAGAGACAACAGTTCAAATTAATAGTACTGCAACAAGCCCATTAAGCCAAGACTTACTGGCTTTAAATGGCTAAAGGTCCAACTCACCATAGTAAAACTCTCCCTGTTGGTACATCATTGGAATTTGCACTTCACTTTCATCATCTTTAGTGAAAGAAAAAGTTCTTGTATTTTCAGGTCTGAACTGTGACTTCCAGTTGCCCTTAAAGTAGATTGCATTGATGAGAGCCAAATGAGTTAGAGCACCAAAATCTCCTGAAGACACAAAATCTTTGATCATACCTAAAAAAGAAACCCAACTGTCAGTCTGCGTGTCAAACTGAGCATTAAATCAAAACTGGAGACAGCTTGGAAAACGCAAGAAAATAAAAAGCTGTTCTAACATGTAATTTCCAATTCAGATGTTTCATTAAATCTCAAATGAAACTGCCAGTGTTTTGTAAACCTAAATCACAGTGTAGGTGCATAAACCCTTCCATCAAGCAAATGTTAGTCAACTGTTTCTTGATCACTACTAAATACACTCCACAACGAAACCCTGTGGAAAAGGGTCACATATGGAATGTCTGCACTGCTGTGAAACAGTTCAGCACTTTCATCTTAAGGCCAGAACTTGTACAAACTTTGGCTCCAATCCCAAGCAGCACTTAAATGGGTGGGTGATTTACAGGGTGTAAGTGCACCCACTGCAACTTCACCTGGGCTCATTCTGGAGGAACCATTCCATTAATGCCCTAAGGACTTCAAAGTGAAGACTAATCATGAACCCCCACATAAATTCACAGCTTTTGTTGCACTGACATTAGCTCTTGACAAGCAAAAGGGAAAGCCATGGTGCATCTGCTCTGCTCATGGGAGGTATGGCAGCTGAGCAGGGCAGCTGCTTTGCTCCTGCTCCTGCTCCTTGGCAGCATAGCACAGGCTGGGACCTGTTGGAGCTCATCTTCCATGCTTTGCTTTTCAACAAAATCACCTCCAGTTTGGTAAATTTGGTGCACTGACCAGGCCTGTCACTGCTCTTGAAGAATGACAGCCTACTTCAGAGAGCTTTCTATTTTTAACTGACACTGCAATGCAAGGTGTTAAAATAAACACATTCCTCGGTCTGATTATTACTCCTTAATCCATGGTTTAAAACCAAATTAATTCTGCTTTCCCAAGCATATGATCCTGCCTAAGTGGTGTGAAATTTGTGTATCACAGGGCAGTATGTCTTCTGGGCAGCTCTTTGTGCTTCATTTTATCCAGAATGTTCTGAGGACTGAGGTGTGACTGATAACTGCCACACTCACTTGGAGATGGAAAAAAGAAAAAGGAACTATTAAGAAGGAAAACACTTCCAGATTGCTATTTCTATTTGGTACATCATATTCCCTTATGGGTTTCCAGCCACATCTTATTAATACACTAATGAAATGTTAAGGATTTTTCTGCGCAGAGAAGAAACCTTTGGCAGTTCAGGACTCTGCTCTGAGCCTCCCATCAGGCTCAACGTGCAGGAACTGGAAACCTGCCAGTCCTTTGCCCCTTTCCCAGGGAGAAAAGGAGCCTTTTCCTCTGTCAGAGCTGGAGGCTGCAGAGAATGAGGTGCAGTGGTCAGAGACCAGCTGAGGGGCTGTTGCTGTCCCAGCCTGATGCCAAGAGCCCCCCAGCTGCCTTTGCTAGCCCTGCCTTTCCTTTTCCTTCAGACACACCCCAGGTTTCCCTGAAAACACTTTGCAATCTGCTGCATCACTGCCATCCATCTCTAACTGCAGCTGGAGATAAAGAGCCCAGTTTGTTATGAACACAGCAGCTGCCATGTTCTCTTGGAAAAAACCCAGATCATTGTCAAACTCCAATAAAAGCATTACATGAGGGGTTTTTCCACGTTGGAGCCACACATTTCCAGAAAGCATTATGGATTCTTAAACGCTCAGACTATGTGGGGATGTGTTAATTCCTTAAGGGAATTCTGATCCCTTCAAATTTCCAGGGGTACAACTATGGTAGAGCCAGACCCCTGATGAACTCCCCTTAAAATACCAACCTTCAGGGTGGGCCAGAGGAACTGGAAGGAGATTATATATTGATCCCTACAATGGAGGACTGAGTGCACTCCCTCACCTGGAGCCTCTACAGGTATCCAGGGAATGTCTCCTCTTTGGGATCTGACAAGCCAAGCCAGCACTGCATCCTGCAGCTCTCAGTGTGCTTATTTACAACAGGAATTCTGGGGTTACTCCCCTGCTGCAAATTTGTGTTGAGAAACTGCTGACAGTCTCCCTCAAATCAACTACTCTCTCAACACACTCTCTGCTTTCCTCACATTGTAAAAGATTCCATTAGAGTCTGATTTTGTGGCTCAAAATTACCTTTTTATTCCCTAATATTCTTTTTCTCAGTACCTTGTCACTATGAGTTCCTCAGAGAAGTAGTGATATGAATACTACACACATCCAAAGCACAGGTCAATAACTCCTTTGTAGACAAATTTTCTGCCATTAGCAATAATAGTTATCTTTTTTTTATAATTTAAAATACTATTAAAATGCCTGAAATTAAAACTCTCTCATTCAATAAATCTTACAGATACTTTAAGAGAAAAAATATTCAAATAGATGGTACATGATCAACAATGACTAATATTACTTGTGACAGATCATTCCCACACAGGAAAAAAATAGAAATACTAGAGTTCTTTTTATGGGAGGAGAAACTTTAGTGTCAAACAGAAGAGATAAAAGCCAAGACAACAATTCACCAACACTGCAGAATTCTGGAAACAGAAACTCTTCCTGCAGGACGTGCCCAAAGGAATCCCATGGACTTACTGTTTGTGTGATTCTCCACCCACTTGTTGATTTGGGCAGCAACTGCTGCACTTTGGCTGAAATCCACATTCTCCACCTCAGCTTTAAAGTATTTCTTCACCAGCTGCAGGAATTTGTCACTGACATGGAACCCATTCTGCACATACAGGGAGTTGGCAATGTCCAGCACATAATGACTTTCTTCACTGGTTGCCATGTCAGAAAGGTCCTTCAAGAAGGAAAACTCTTCCCCTGAGGAAGGGAAAACGGGTTCAGAAAAGAAAGTTGGGCCGTGTTTTTATTGCTGCAAATTCACACAGACATTTTATGCCAAAAAAAGTTGTCTTTTTTTAAATAAACTTGTTTCTAAACCTACACACATCTTCAGATAAGAAGGAATATTCTACAAGAACATAGTACTTAGAGCTTATTTTCTCTACTAGCTATAATTAGTATAATTAATGAGACATTGAATCCCATCAGAGACAAAGCTATCAATGGAAATCCTTTCAACATGAAAAAGAGCAATTAAAGAAATTATTCTTACGGGTCACATTTGTATGTCTTGCCACCACAAATCCTTAACAGAACTTTTGTTCCATCCACAAGGCCAGCTGTTTATGGAAAAATGGATTTCAAATTTTGAAACTAAGGACTTCCCACAGACTTCTCTAGGCAAAAAGCAGGTCTAGAATTTGCCAGGATCCTTCGTGGGGCAGTACAGAATCATTTGCTTGGGTACTGAGGGATCCTGAGCAGGACCAAGTCAGTCTGCTTTAAGACAGGAAGCCTGTACTGCTGTATCATATATCTGAAGCTGAAATTTCTAATTTAAAACCCAACAAAATCAGCCTTAAAAACTGATTGCAATGACACATTCCAAGCAGAAATTATGGAAATACTCTCACAGAATGCCAGTCATACAGAAGAGTGAATGGCCCAGCTCAAATCAACTGTATAACTTCCTCAAGTGCAGCCAAGGGATAATTGATTAAAGTTTAGAGACAAACTGCAGAATTAAATCTGTGCCTCCACAGAGAGGCATCATCCCTGCAGTGGTTCTATTAAACAGAGCTTGGTCACTGTGTTCAGAAATTCCTCCCCAAGATCCTTTCACTAAAGACTTGAAAGCCCAGTACTTTGTATGAGTAAAAAACTTCAGGTTTCAAACCAGTTCCTTTGATATCAATAGAAGCAATTTTGCTGAAACTACTCCTTCCCTTCCAGGTTTCATTATAATCCCTAAAAAGGATGTTCCTAAACATCTCCTTATACCCCTAGAAGCAAAGGCAAGCTCATTCTGCAGACAGAAACCCAGACCAGCAGTTGGCTGCAGTGGCTGAACCCAAACCAGGGCTGAGTGTCAGCATCTCTCAGCTCCTGCAGAACACACTGAAACACATTTCACCATGTCCAGCCCCCCAGCAGGACATCAAGAAACCCAGTGATTAAAGACCCCTGGACACGACCAGGCCACTTCCATCCTCATTCAGGCAGTGCCACCTCTTTCTTTAAGCCCAAGAGCCCCACAGGAACACGTGATGAAAAGGCCTCACCATTTTTTAAGCTGTCGAAACCCAAGGAATGTCGAATCTCTTTCAAAGTGGTCCCATGGGCTCCAAGCTCCACCATTCCCATGGCCAGGGCAATGCTCAGAGGGGAGAAGAGGATATTCTCATCTTCCCTGGTAGCTCGCAGCTGGTTGTAGATGTTCACAGAGAGCTCAGCAATGGTCTCATCGGGAAAACTCGTCTTGAAGGCTTCGCTTTGCAAGGCAAGCAAAGACAGCAGTCCAAGGAAATACATGGCTGGAGATTTTAAGTTCTGAAAAACAAATTTTGGAGAAAATGAGTAAACTCTGTTTAAGTAATAGAAGATTCAACTTGAGAGAAAAAGAGTAAACTTTAGTCCTAAATGAGTATGGAAAACACCCTGGTGAGAGTTCAATGCACAAGGCAGTTATTTGGAGGAGCCACGATTCAAACTCAGGTAATTTGGGTTTGTGTTCTTCACAAGAAGACCCAAAAATCTGCTATATCTTTCATTTGACCTTCCAGTAAGATGCCACTCATCCATCTAAGTCACTCTAAGCCCCTAACAGGTAAAAATATTTCAAGCACTGTAAGAGAGCTCACTGACACAGTGACAAAGTTACTGTACCATGACGTTGCTCAGTTGCAAAACACATGGCAAGCAGCCAGAAATTCTTTCAAAGAAAAATCAATCACGCCTTGGTTACCAAATGAAACTGCTTTTTTTAGTAAATAATGCGAAAAGTTGGGTAGCTCTGCTGGCTGGGAGTCAACACCCATTGAGAGATTTCACAGGACAAAGTTACTGTACACTCCAGGCAGAAAGATTCTTGTGGAAATATGAAAGTAAACTAAACAGGGAAAAGGGTTAGCACTGCTGCTTTTGACTAATCCATCCTCCAAGCTTTGCTGAATTGCTTCAGTAAGGAACAGTTCTCACTCTCCTCCAGTTCATCACACAACTGACAGTGAAGGTGCAGCTCCTGGAGCAGTGTATTGTGGATTTCCATCCTTCCTTTTTTTCCCTTTAAACTCCATACACCTCAGCATGTGACCCACTAATGCTACACGTCTTGGGTTAGAACACCAACCAAGAGAGCTCACATTTCAGTTCCTTCCCTTTGCCAATATCTCTAACACACAACACAGCCAATACTACTGGGGAGGAGGGAGGTTGGGCAGGACAGGACTCCAAGCCTTATTCCAGCAGTGTCCCAGACTGCTGTGCTGTCCAACCCTCAGTCCAGCAGTGTCCCCAGGCTGCTGTGCTGTCCCCCCCTCAGTCCAGCAGTGTCCCCAGGCTGCTGTGCTGTCCCACCCTCAACCCAGCAGTGTCCCAGGCTGCTGTACTGTCCCACCCTCAGTCCAGCAGTGTCCCAGGCTGCTGTGCTGTCCCACCCTCAGTCCAGCAGTGTCCAGGCTGCTGTGCTGTCTGTCCCACCCTCAGCCCAGCAGTGTCCCCAGACTGCTGTGCAGAGTGCAGGGCTGTGCATGGCACACACTGTGGGAATCATGCAGCTCCACTGAATCCATCTGCAGGCAGCCCCAGAGCCTCTCCTTCTGCTTCCCAGCAATCCTGAGCCGGTATTTCCACAGGGTTCTATATCCATGGCACAAAGTAAGCTTTATATAGCATTTATATTCTGCAGTTCATCTTCAAAGGCCTATGTAGCACAATCTAATTCACTCACACAACACAATGATACATAATTTAAGTGTTATTACTCAGTTTTATAGCTGAGAAAATACAAAGAACAACTGGGTACACACACGTGCCTTGGCAGCGACTGGAGCTGGCACTAGTTAAGATTCCTCCTGTCCCCCAACCTTGGATCAGCCTTTTGTTTAGTCCTGAACTGAGAAAATGGAACAGATGAACCATTGCAGCAATCACAGAGGCTTTGGGGAAAAGGAGAGCCTTGCCTGTCTCCTGTCCCTCATCTCCTTTCCAATGTTTATCCACATATGTAAAACAAACTCCCCTTATCTCAATTTCCAACAAATCTCCTCCAGGCCAGCAGCACTTCTCTCTGCCCTACCTGATCAATCTTCCTCTGATTGCCAGCAAGATATCCAAAGCCTCCACTGAATGCTCTTACTTTGTTTAAGAATAGCCCAGAGAAGTCACACAAACCTAAAGCACCATCTTTAATACATTTCTCACTTACAGAACTCCCCAGCACTTCACTGCTGCCCAATTTAAAAGTCTGAACACCACTGGTTACCTCAAAACCAGACAGTTTTCTATGACAAAAAAAACATAATCCCCACACCACAAACTTCCCCCATAACTGCTTTACTTCATTGCAGTTCATTTTTTTTTCAGCTGTCCCTTTAGAAATTATTGACTTAAAGATATCAAGGTTCCTGTTATAGAGAATAACTGGATTTCTCTGCCATCATGGGTATTCTAGACCTATTTAAAAAAAAAACCCAACAACTCTCTCAATGTTACATAAGACTTCAGTCAGCCCATCATTGTGATAGACTGAGCCCAGGTATTATTCTCTTATCCTAAAAAGCTGCACAAGGCAAGAAAGGCATAATAAACCTTCGTCCCACAGGTCTAGAGCAGCAGCAAAAACGGTACTCAAAGAAGAGATAAGCAGAAGGTCATCTTCCCTTTGTTGAGGATGAACCCAAATTTGGGGACTCACAGCCTAATCTACACAAACAAGTTGTGCAGCTCGAAGTGGATGCAATTATACAGAGAGCTCAGCATTCCCCTCCTGGATCAAGAACAGTTTGAGCTCACTTTGAGACCTGACATGGCTAAAACAGACATAAAATAACCTTCAATTTGAAAAAAGTCAAGTTCCCCAGCCTTTTAGTTGCAGAGGCAGCTGTTCAGCACTTCATCACTGATCTTTTGTCCCGTGTGCTATTGCCAGACAGGCTTAAATAATTGCAGGGGGGAAGTTTATACATCTTAATTAAGTGCTTAATGTGCAGGTCAGACTGTCTGAATGCTAATAAAACATTTGGTATTAGACAATCTTAAAAACCTGAAATTATTTACAAATCAAAGTCATATTTCTTTGTGACCACTCTGGAAAAGCTCCTCATGTGAAATAATTAAGTTACAATACTTTTCATTATTTAGCTGGAGAGAAAATAGAGTAAGTACAGAGATGGAGACAAATACAATTTATACTGAAATGCACTTAACAAGACAAAGTACCAAATTTCTGTTTTATACATGCCAGATCCCACTGATGGCAACACAAGAGATTGTGCAGAATTAAAGCTCCCAGTGCAGATGAATTGAAGTCTAACAATCTGTATTTCCCCCCTGCCCCTTTCACATCATTTCAGTCTAAAGGTTTTCTAACAGAGTTCCCAGGGAACTTCCCTATCCACCTGTCCATGGAAAAGGAATACAGCCAGGGAGGCAGGAGTGAACACCTGGATATAGGCAGGGGTGTGACCAGCTCTTTTGCTGGCATTGCTCTCTAAAGATATTTGTGAAAATATAAAATGAGCACAATGCAGGGAAGGTGATTTAAAGCAAACTGAAGATCTGGGGATGATGGTCAGCAGGGAAAAGGCAGCAAAACACCACAGACATCTGATCAGTGCTTGCCAGCCAGGGTGAAAAGGGTCTCACCTCATCCATCTAATCAGAGATGTCTGTAGTAAATTCTTCAGTTCAATTCCTCTGGCACTCCTGGTACACGAGCACACTGTTCTGACAACAGGGAATCTGGCTCTTAATTGTCATTCTAGTCAGAGCAGTTGCTGCTTCCCTGATCCTGCCTCACTTCAGGCTATTTTCCTTTTGGGTTTTATGCTTCCTCATGCCTCCTCATGCAGGAGGGCTGCAGCCAACCTACTAATGACGGTGCAGCAAGTTTGCAGCATCTGAATCCTGTACGAGAAAGGGGCACCCTGGTTTGTAACTGCAGCAGCACTGAGAGCAGCTTTAAATTGACTGTACCCCCTTCACAAACATCCTTTAAGTGAAGGAAGCCAAGTGGAACATTATGTAATGCACGTCCAGAAAGTTAAACAGTTCCTGTGAGTATCATCAAACTTTTTACTCAGTCTTTTGTCTCTTCCTCAGACATGCCCAGCACAGTCTGTCAGTGCTGATCTGCATCAATGTAATCCAGTTAAGTAACACTGCAGCAGTGGAAAAGGACTCAAAGTCCCCACTGAGCAATGTTTAAAAATCAAGAGCCATCAGTTTCAAATGTTACTCTGTACATTTTGCATTTATTGGCTATCCATACGAATGAAAAAGGCTGTTAAAAATACTTTCACTCCTCAATCACACAGATGTTCAGAACAACAATATGAATTTCTCATCAGTCTCAGATTGAGAGTGAGTTTTATTTTAGCTTAATTGATGCATGGACACCTCTTTCCTACCAGGCAGTGAACGAATCGGTGCAAATATACAAACACTCTCCTTGCAACAGCCTCTTCTTGAGAAACAATTGTGTATCCAAAGTACTGCTTGCTGCAGAGGTTTGTCAGAATATTAGTTCTGCTCTTGCTTGCAACTGTTCTCAGGGAAAAAAAAGCAGTGACAGAACACTAAATAACAAGATTCCAGATACATGTCCTTCAGTAGGTACTTGCACTGAGGTCACAACCAGTTCAGTTCCCAGGCAACTTTTTGGAGCAGAATTTCAGAGAACTCTTGTAGAGATGCCATCAGTCCTGCCATTCAGCCTGGCACATTCCCACCAGTGCTCACAACCAGCTCGGTGTAAGGGCACAATTCCTGTTCTCCTGCCCTTGGCTGGCCCAGATGTGCTCCTCTGCACAGGAAACACCTGTTTTTTGTGATGTTTGAAGAGAAACATTCCTATGATAAACACAGAAGTGCTTGTCTCCAGCCCCTGCC
Source organism: Sakesphorus luctuosus (assembly GCA_013396695.1). Classification (NCBI taxonomy): domain Eukaryota; kingdom Metazoa; phylum Chordata; class Aves; order Passeriformes; family Thamnophilidae; genus Sakesphorus; species Sakesphorus luctuosus. The sequence goes on along the minus strand of VWZD01004846.1, from coordinate 286,440 downwards.
TTTGCCGAGCATACGGCTGGGATGACTAAGAGGAAGCAGAACAACATCGCCCCCTCACACCCACAAACCTGAACTATTCGGTTCATCACATGTGCTCTCAGGGAGATGCAGAAGGGGCAGGACTTCTCTGCAAGACGAGATATTTTCAGAGGTATCATATCAACAAACTCCAACTGAGTTCACAGACAAGAAGTACCGTGAAATTTGAAACAGCGAGAACTGGACTCAGCGTAGGAAGGTGCCAAAAATTCAATTAAGGGTTGCATTCTAGTACCTTGTACTTGTCAGACAGGTTGAAAAAATGGGTTATAATTTCCTTGTCTTTAACACCTCTACAGACAGAGGGTTTTATAAAGAAACTCATTTATGGCTTTAAAAGCTTACAAAATAAAGCTGGTATATATATATTGCCTTAGTTCCTCAGTACACAGAGACTAAACTAAGATTAGTTGCCTTAAAGATCACTCCTGGCTACCTGCAAGCTGAACACCAATGGTGTGGGAAGCACAAATGAGAAAAACTGCTGATTCCTCTTCAGTGGGTAAAAGAAAAGCTTGGGGAGAAAAGCAGGACTGATTACACTCTCTCCTGTAAAGGGCATCTGCAGGAACAGACAGAAGTCTGGCAGAACAATTTGATAAAGAAAGAGCTGAATGTACCCAGGGAACAAGAGCTAATGGTCAGAGGAAAAAAACCCACTATTTATGGATTCAGGTGGGAGCTGGGTGATCCTCCTCCCTCTCAAACCCAACCAAACCCATCATGTTTGTCACAAATTAATTATGGAAGAAGTTTGAAATTGGTGGAAGTCAGGCACTGCTGCTTTGCCAATTAGTAAATATGACAAGTGCTGCAGGTGCCTTTACTGTGGGTGATTTCTGGCAATCACATCAAACACAGTATCATAGAGGGAGGGACCACCTCACTAGTAATACCAGTTTGGAAATCGAATACAACTCTCCCCCCACAGAGAACCCAGAGAGCCCCAGCTGAGCACAGGAGATACAGGAGCAGTTAGAGAGATGCTCAGCAGCTCCCCAGGACCACTGGTTGTCATGGCTACCCTGAAGGATGTGCAGAGGAGGCTCACACTGATGTCCAGGCTTTGCTCCTGGACTAGTTTAGGCTGGCCTTGGGCTGCCCTGCAACACCAGGGGAATGTGGCTGCTACCACAGACCTGGAGATTCTTACAAAGCCACATGATACTCTGCAGAATGTAAGAATCACTTTTTCAGTCCCTTCTGCTTTGTTCAGAAATCCAGCCTTTCAGATTTTGTTTGAAGATTGGGCAAAAATCACGTCTCCAGCCAGCATTACTGGAGCAGAAGTATTCTCACAACTGGAAGGTTGTGGTTTTACCTCCAGAAAATCCCACAGAGGCAACGTGACACTTCATCAGGTGCTCACTTTGTTCACTGTCCTTTTCCTCCCCATCATTCAGCCTCTCCTTCCCTCCCTCCAGCACAGGGACTGCAAAACAAAGCTCAAACCTGAGCTGATTTCACCTGAACAATACTTTCTTTTGCACAAGCAGTGACACAGGCAGGTGTACAGGGGAGAGCAGAGCAGGGGCCAATTGCTGGAATCAAACCTGCTAATGGGAAATGCGAGCAGAGCTCCCTGGGCTGGGTCACACAATGCACTGGGGCATCCTCACACTGGAGCTGATCCAGAGCCTGCCTGGAGGCGAGAGCAGGGAAATGAAAGTGCCAATTGTCACAGCCCCAGACACACAATTCAGGAGGTGCTCCTGCTTAGAGCCAGGAGAATATACCCAAGGAAATGGGAGAATAATGAGATGTCCATAAAATGTTTTAACCTGCAGCTATCAGGACAATCAGCACCTGAAGGGATCTGCAAAGTCCTTTGCTTATTAGAGTAGTTTGGTTACTGAAAGTGGTGACAATCCTGGGAAATTATACATTCCTCTTGACAGCAGGCAGGCACATCACTGCTCTGACATGTGTTACATTTAGCCAGCAAGTCAACTCCTTCATAACAGGGCATGTATTTACATTTTCTGTGCTGCAAAACATGTTTATCCCTAAAAAATGTTTACCCTTAGCTTATGTGAGCATCTGACCTTGTCAAGCACAGATCCTACAGACACGTGTAGGATCATCAAGCTCGTTGGGATCTGTTTCATACACATGCAAGGACATCCATATTTGAATCTGCACAAACGTTACTAATAAAGTTATGGCATTTTATCACCATCTGTCAATTATGGTGTCATTGCCTTCTGGAGCAGGAAACCTTGAGGTTAATTTTGTTAGAGAGCAGCACAATAACAACATAGAAAATAGCATTTAAACCTCCAATATATGATGATTAAGACCAAAGAGAGTTATTCTATAGGAAGTTTTTGGACTACACCAAAACCCTGCTCTCCAAAGCACAGCAAGTCATGCCCCTTAAGGTTCTTTATGTCTGTTTTTTAAACTACCCCATAGCACCAGGAGCTTCAAGAAAATGGTACCTGAAAACTTTCATATTGACAATTTTTACCATTAAATCCCAAATGTTTTTAAACTTGCATGGAGCTTGGCACTGAGTCACTAACCTGCTGAGGCAATTATGCAAGCCAAAGTTGTCTTAATTGTGCTTCCTCAAGCATATTCCCTCAGCTCCAATTAAAAAATAAAAAGAGATGCTGAGAAGCCATGTCCAAAATACTTAAATTTGAATAGCCTGAAGCAAACATCTAAATACATGCCTAGACAATTTAAAAAAGGTGGTCTTATTTCAAAACCTACTACTGTAAGGCCTGCACTTGGGAGGCCTTGTATGCAGTTTCTCTCTTTGCTTCTTCTCTCTTGAAGAAAAAGAATTAGAAGGAGTTTGGCAGAGTGCTTTATTTGTGACAGCTCCAGTGTGCCCCACAAAGTAAAAGCTATAAATAAGAAAACACAAAACCCACAAGCTCTGTGAAGGAGAAAATTTGAAGCATTAGGGAATTTGAGGATTCTAAAGGCTTAGAATTGGGGGTGTGCACGTGACCCGTGCAAGAAAGTCAACAAAGCCTGGCTGGGGAGAACTTCAAGGCTAGAGATTGAAATATTATATTGGATTTGCCTTTAACAGATCAAAACAGAGGGGCTACCTGTCAAGTTCCATAGAAGCAGCTTAATCAGGCATAGACTGTTTGGTTTGGGTTTTTTAGCATACATTTAGGGGAAATTTAAGTTGGAGATCAGAAAAACTTCTTTGCAGAGAGAGTGTTCAGGCATTGGAATGGCCTGCCCAGAGACGGGGTGGATTCCCCATCCCTGGAGGTTTTTCAACTGAGACTGGAGATGGCACTGAGTGCCATGATCTGGTAAAGGGACTGGAGTTGGCCCAAGGGTTGGACTTGATGATCTCGGAGGTCTTTTCCAACCCAATCCATTCTATGATTCTATTTCTGTCTTGGTGAGGGCTGGCAGTAGTCCCACACACCCCTGGAGGTCCCTCCCATGCACAGGACTTCTGTGGGGAAGATGTCAACCTGCTCTGACTATGGAAGGAGGGACAACACCCAGACACAGGAGGTGAAGTTGGGTCTCAGAGGCTCTTAAGACTCAATTCTGACAAGTTCTTCTTTTGCAGTGTTTTTGTTTGGAGGGAGAAGGCCATTGCATTATTCCACCCCCAGTGGAACCTCTAGGGATGACACCCCCACATGAGACAGCACCATTCTTCTTCCTCCATTTAGATTTCCTTAGGACTATCTGGGAAAGGCAGGGTGTGATCTGATCCTGCAGTATTCACTTTCTATCAGAAGCAGCAGAAATGCCACACTGCAATCAGCTGTTTTCCAAACAAGAACAACAACTTGCCTGCTCTTGCACGTACTGCAAATTTCCTTACTTACAATAAGTCACATTTCTGCTATTTTACTGTGAAATTCAGCTGATGAGGAAGCTCCCAGTAGCAAGTTCCCAGTATAATTTAATTAAAAGGGCAGTAGCTAAGTTTCACCATATGCAACTGCCAGATGCAATCACTGCAGTTTAAGTCTGAAGGCGACGCTGCTGCGTGTACTGGAGCATAGTTTTATAAGTGATGAAAGCTGTCACTTATGTCACAGATATTGCTCTAATGCATGATGATATTACAGTTTCAGCAGAACCAAATTATATTAATAATACATTTTGTGAAAGCATTTACAGCAAGTGAGTTTGGAATACAGTGCTTCAAGTGCCATATACTTTCCTGCAACTCTATATTTACGGATAAAGTCACTTGAGATCTATTACATTAGTCCATATACTGGGCCTGGCATTGTAACAAGCTCTCACAGCCAATTTTCAACCTTCCAGAGTTGGAGGACTGAAAGACACAACTAATTAGGGAGAAACAAAACCAGAACAGGAGCCCTTCTCTACGCAGGATTGTAGGAAGAGGGAACACTGCATCAGAAGTACCTTAAAATTGTGTGTCTCTGGAGGAGACTTGCTGAATGCCTTTCAAAAGCCTAACAACCAACTCAGGAAAATTTTCAAATGCCTTTAACAAAATGCAACTGACAATCTTTGAATCATCCCGAAATAACGAAATAGAAAAAAAAATACATTATGAGTTAAAAGGTGTTTCAAAAGATGAAACAAGAAGTTCATTTTTCAATACTCTGTCCAGCTCCCTTCACAAGGACTTGAGAAGAGAAGAGATCAGGCTATGGTATGTCAGGATGATGAAGAAAGTTAATTAAAATGTATCAGGATTTCAGAAAAGGAGTCTGCCACTTCATAAACTGAAAGCAAGTGTGACATACAAACCAGCTTGTTTTCCTAGGAAACAGCATTGGCTTCAGCCTTGCCATCAACACTGGGCTCCATTTACATTTAGGTAACGTCCCTCTTGCCAGCAGAGTTATTATTCCCTTCTGTTAACACCACTGAGATCAGAATTAGTTTCTTACAGTACAGTAATACGACACACAGATTGTTTCAGAAAAGCCAAAAAAAACAATTAACCCAGCACTACAAGTAGATGTTATACCCTGATTAATTAGCAGCAGCAATTCATCACTCCCAGCACTGCTATTCCCATGCACAGACACAGCTCCCCCAATGCCTCCCACCCCACAGCCCATTGGCAGGGCCAGTCACCGCCGAGCCCTGGCCAGGTATGGATCCTCACNCTTCCCTTCAGGCACTTCCAGACAGTGCTGAGGTCACCTCTCAGCCTCCTCTTCTCCAGCACAAACACCCCCAGCTCCCTCAGCCTCTCCCCACAGCACTTGTGCTCCACTCCCTTCTCCAGCCTCATTGCTCTTCTCTTCTCAGTTGGGTTGGAAGAGACCTCTGAGATCGTCAAGTCCAACCCCACTGTGATCACCAGCAGGCTGGTGATCACAGTGGGGATGGATCAAGATATGGTGGATTCTTTGTCCCTGGAGGTGTTTAAGCGGAGACTCAGTGCCACGTCCAGTCCCTTCTCCAGCCTCGTTGCTCTTCTCTGGCCCCGCTCCAGCCCCTCAATCTCTTTCCTCAACTGAGGGCCCAGAACTCAACACAACACTCCAGGTGTGGCTTCCCCAACGTAGAGTCTAGGGGAAGGGTCACTGCTCTGGGCCTGCTGGCCACACTAGCCCCCAGATAGAGGGTACTGAGAGGCCCAGCACTGAGAGGCAGCAGCAGCTTGGCCTTGGGAGCAGCACAGCCAGCAGAGCCCCTTGAGCAGGGCTGGCACCTGCTTCGGACCAGCCGGGCATGGCGCTGGCACAGCCGGGCACGGCGCTGGCACAGCCGGGCGCGACGTGACCACCAGTTAATGGAGCTGTGCTGGCACCGAGCTGGGGCCAGACAGGGCCCATGAAAGCCTGCTTATAAAAGCAATTGAAAGAGCTGTTTTGGCAAGTGTGCTGAGCCTGACCAACAGAGCCACAGCTGAGCCAAAAAACCCGACCGAAAACAGGCTGCAAAGCTGCACAAAAACTTCAGACACAAAGGGGCGAGAAAGAAGAGCCGCTCAGGGGGTGCTCAGCTCTGAACCAGCACAATGGAGTCAATAAACAAGTACAGTTAATCAACATCAGTAACACAGAGAGAGAAATTCAGCTCTAAGCATCTCCACTTCAAATATTGCTCTAAAATAACAGCATAACATCTGGTACAAAGTACAGACATTTTTTCCTAAAAACTACAGAATAATCTGGATGCAAAATTCAGCCAGCAGCAGGATTTTTCACTCTCAGTTTTACACAGTGGAAAACTCCAAACAAGGCCTTCAATAAGAATTTCTTTTTGATGTGAAGGATGCTCATCATTCGTGTTCCCAAAGGAGTGAGAAGCATGGGAAGAGCACGTGGAGAAGAAAATTAAACTTCTCTTTGCTCCTGCCCTAAGGCCAGTTCCAATTCTTGCCTCTTAGGCTTCAGCATCATTATTTGCTCTGCTCTTATTTTTCATGTATTTTCAAATATTTCCATTTGTCTCTCTTAACCCCAGGATTTCTCCAACTCTACACCTCCAGTTTTGTTTTGCTCTGCAAATATCTAGAAGAAGAAAGCAACCAGGACATCTGCCCCATTACAGACATGGCTCCAGATTCCAATACAGGCAGCTGATGAACTTGTGTCTGGACAGGAGATAAAACCAGCTAGTGTGGCACAGTGGATGGAATTGCCACTAAAACCCTCATGCTTTTTCCTCCACATCATCATTCCAGTCCTTCCTACTTCTTGTTTCTTTCAAGCTTCCATGAATTTACCAGCTTAAATAAAAAACCCAACAACAAATGGAACAGTAACAGCCTCACAGTGTTCAAACTGGGAAAGCTGGCAGGGCATGAAAACGAGAAGCAAGCTCGGTGCCCTGCATGTCTTCCTGAATTGTTCAGAGAGAATATCTGGAACAGCAGCAGCTTCAAGGGATAAACGGGAAAGTTAGAAACAGAGAGAAAGGCAGAGAGGAAAAACAACTCCCTGCTGTGCAGGCAGCTTATTCACAACAGAACATGTGCAATGGCCAAAGAAATGAGAGTTTTTTCAGTCAGAGGCAAAAAACAAGACTTGTTTTACTGGGGGTGAGTGGGATAAAATATTCTCATTCTTGTTCCAATAGTTTTGTTTGTCCTGGCCTTGCAGACCTGTAGCTATTGAAACATCACTCCTGGCTCACCATGGACTGAACAGCTCAGTGCAGAGCCCAGGACTCAAGCTGTGCCTGGAAGGTGGAATCTGGCCTTGGAGCGCTCTTGTGCTGCTCACCGTTCAAGCCTCATTGGGTTGTGTTTATGAGAACTGACGCTGTTCCAAGTACCCACTCGATGATGAGCCATTTAAACACCACATGGAGGGAGCTGAATTTGTCTTAATCTTGCTCATTCTCCCACACAGAGGAGTTTATATCACATTAGACCTGATTCTAAATGCTAAAGCAATTCCCATGAACAACTGCAATCACAGACCACTCGTGCTGTGCTCTGTTGGCTCCCATCTCCACATCCTCCCCGGGGCTCCAGGAACACACTCAGGCTCTGTTGTACACAAGGTGTTTTGGGGTTTTTTTGGTTCAGGTTTTCCATGGGTTTGGTTTTGGGTTTATAATTCAGAAACTTCACTAACTTACAGAAAACAACCAAGTCATTGCCAACAACCAGAATGAAATATGAAGGTTGAAACCTCACTGTCTCCCCCTCCCAAAACCAAACTATACGTTTTCCAGCAAGTTTCAGGTGTTTCCATGAGGATTTCCCATGGCAAGTTAATATTTATTCTACCTTTTGCTAGAGAGGCTGTAACACTACTCCCATTTTTGGTATTACAAGCCATGATTCATGTGCGTCTAATATTTTACATTGGTGGGTAATATACACGTTCTTAGGAAAAATTAGGTTAATCTTTTTAATTAGCGTGGCTTTGAAAACTAAATAGGCTAACCTGAATTCTTGGGCCTGTATAGATGATCCCAGTTTTCATGCTTTCCACAGGTTATCTGATTGTTATGTCTAAATTAAGCTGTTCAACAAGCCAGGTGGACAGCTGGACCTCAAAACAAGGAATTAGTTTGTGCCAAGCAGTTGCATTAACACAGCCACAGCAGAAAAATATTTTAATTTTCAGTCAATATGTCTCAGTAGCAAACTCATTAGGCAACAAGCAACCAGAACAACTTGCCTCACACAGACCTCCTGGAGCTGGTGCAGCTGTATGGGAAGCATTGCCCAAATCAGGCACATTTTTTAGTTAGTCACCACAGAACAGTTATTCCACTGGATCCAAACCCACCCCGAGGTGTAAACGGGCAAAAGCTCATCTCTCATCACACAAAGACTCTGCTAATCCTTGAAGCAGCACAAGAGATCAGCTGTGACTTTGGGGACTGTGCACTCAGCTTCCTTTGGCTCCTGATCCCCAAGTTTATCACTGTGATACATGAGACACTTTGGAATTATGGCTGGCCTGATTCCTAGAGGGGAAAAAAGCATGCATGGCATAGAATTTAAAGGGGAAACACTACTTTGGGTATGAAATTATAAACCTAAAAATCACTTAAGGTGGGTTTCTTCTTTGTTCAAATTCATCCAAGGCAGAATTAGCACCTTGAAGTGAAGAACACCACTGAGGTTTGTTGTTTCAAGCAGTAAACTGCCCACAGGTAAAAGCAGCTCCACTGTATCAAGTGTCCAATCCCGTGTGACATCCCATGGTGTGGATTTATGCACTCAAGGAACACCATAACCAGCTGAGACATCACTTTTGTGCTTGTTTTCATAAAAAAGCCAATAGCAGAAAACATTAAACCTTAACCAGGAGACATGTCCTTTTTAGCTCCCAAAGCCCACAGTACCCAAGACTACTATTAAGGGATTAAAAGTTCACTACACCTTTCCCCTCACAAGGCTACACTAAAAAGCTTGACTTTAAACAATTCAGTCTTCACTGCATAGAGAATTACAATATTTGTGGGCTTACTGTGGCTCCTAAATACAATATTAATGATGTCATACATGGCCACACACTTGCCCAGGCAAGACTTGAATTTATGTCTCTGTGCAGCCAGAAATTAAGAGCCTAACACTTGTTTTCCCATGATTCACGAGGTTTCAGGAATTGTTACGATGCACTAGGAGGGGCAATGAAAGGCCTAGTATGGATTAAGAAAACTCTCAGTACAGCAAGACTTGAAAACACACTTATCACAGCTGTAATTACAAGGCTGAATGGCCACAGCTGATCCTCACCCTCAAACACTCTTACACTCCCCTTCAGCGAGTCTGCATTAGGGAAAAAACCTTTACTGTGGCCTTATTAAACAAACATTTCCTCGTTCTCATTTTAAAGGTTCTACTAGTTTAACCTGTCTTATGCAGAAAGAGTCAAACCATGGCATTATAAAACTGGAGTATGAACTACCTCAGAGTCCTCGGTTTGTTCAGATTTCCACAGGTCTTTTTGCTGAATTGTTTCAGGAGGGGAATTGTCACCACATTTACCTGCTGTTTGGCATTGGCAACTCACCACTCCCTCCAGGAACTGCTGAGATCTCTTTATCCAGGAATGCAGACTGGAAATTTCCCCCTGTTATACCCTGATCAAACTGGGAATTTTTCTGTGTATTTGGTTTATGGCATTGTCAAAGAGGTCAAGGTGGTTACTGAGAAATAAAAGCTTACATTGGAAGGCAGTCAAGCAGTGCCTTTCAACAACCAGGAGCATTCCCTCCAGGTGATTTTCTCCAAGGCTGGACTGTGACACAGCCCAGCTCTGAATTCTTGAAGGCGGGTGTTTATTTTTTAATTGGACTAACAATGATGCCAGTTGAGGTAGCCAAGTATGAAATTAATATGGATTTAAAAGCTCAAACTTTGCCAGTTTGGGGATGTTTTATTACAGTCTCTAACTTTGATACCAACCACAGAGGGAGAAGAAAAAAGGAATTAAAATACTATTCTGACTGTGTATACACAGTGCATGGGACAAGAAGAGTCTGTTACTGTAGTAAGAAAACATCAGGCTGGACTTTAAAAATAGCATTTTGCTGGCAAAGACAAGAAAGCCCTGAAAAAGGTTGCCAGGGGAGGTCTCTGCCCATATGCACTTTAAGCAGGGGTTTGGTTCAATGATTTTGGAATTCTTTGGCACAGCTGGCAAGTAAGGTTCATATCCCTGCTCTGTGTCAGGTATGGAAACACAGAAACAGTTCCTGTTCTCTGAGATTTGTGGCTGCACACAGACCCCATCAGGAACCCAGTTCTGTTCACTGTGCAGCTCTGCTTGTATTTAAAAGGCTTGAAAAATTATTTTCCCTTTGACTTAAACTAACATAAAACTAATTCAAGCTACTCACAACATTTTGCGTGTTTAGCTGCGGAAAATAGTTAATTACACAACCCATTTAGGCATTTAATGTCCCAGGGCCAAGTCACTGAATGTCCACAGAAAGCATTAATAAATAGGGCTTATCTCACTTCATAAAAGTTGTGATTATCATTTTTCAATAACTGAAGTACCAGCAGTATTTCACCTCTCATACCTTAGGAAATGAAACCAAAATGGCAAAGCCTGTTTGAATTCAGCTGAATGTGAACATGTTCTCTTTTTGTTCCTATGCACAGTGTCAAAATGCAGGGCTGGGTTTCTCCAAGTGCAGCACATCAGGGCTCAGCTGGGAACAAACAGGAGCAGCCAAGCACATGAGGGCAAATAAGCCTCTGTTCTGATGCCTAAATGGGAAGCAAATATATTCAAGTGTAAAAAACAAAGAACACAACAAAAACAAGCTTGCTTGTTTTCAGCATCATTACATCTTAAATCTATGGAGAGAAATGGTCCACTTTTGCATTTCAACTACAGACCACACAGCAAGTATTTCAGAAGTTCCCTCTAAGGAATCAAACCCATCACAGTACAAGGTACTTACAGTCCAAGGCCCATTAAAGTCAACTGAAAGACTTTAACTCTACAATATTTCACATATACATAACATTATTATATACAATGTACGTGCTTTAACCCTTATGTGGATTATTCTCATTCCACTTTTGAACTACTGCTGAAACACCACCCATGTTGGCTCCCTTTCAATACCAACAGACTGCCTGTTCCTTCTTCTGAAGACAGACAAAATAATTGTAAATTGGTAGGAAACACTAATATTTCAATTAGGAGTGAAAGTGAGGAGATTCCCAGAAAGGAAACAAAAGGGGTAACTTGTCTTGCTGATGGTTACATATACTGTAACATACAGATCAACTTTATGAATTGTGTGCTAAATTATCTTCAAATGTAAGTGTTCCAACAAAATCTATGTATCATCAGCCTTTCATATGCTCAGTTTGATAGAAAAACGTACTGGTAATTCATACTGTAATATAAGAAGGGCTAAACAGCAACTTATCCAGTAGGTATTAATGGCTGCAATCCCTGTTTGCATTACCAGATATAATTGTGACAGGATTTTTGAAGGTATTTTTACCACATAAAGGCTACTGCCAGTATCACTGTGCCAGGTCCCTTCACTAGAAACTCCCAAAGCTTGAACAGTGGTTCATCCAGTACATGTGCACAAGGTTAGCCCAAGGTTAGGTCTTATGATTCTAAAACATTTCCAGATTAAAAATACTCTCATTTTCACTCAAACTCAAGAAACAGATCAGATTCCCACAGAAACTATTACTCTTAGGTGAATCCATTTCAGAATCCACACTACTTGGGCCTAGAAATATTCCAGAAGAAATGAAAAAAATGCATCAACAGGAAGAAATAAGTGATTTCCCTAAGCATTTTCATAGCTTGCATAAAGACATCAATTACCATGGCTTGTCTTCTAAATTAATGATTCACAGTGATGGATTATTCATGCAAGTCGGCCAGCTGAACATTATACTCTGACTCTGGGGAGAAAGTATAGCATGTCTTAATTAACTAGATTTTGTATAAGCCAGAAGATACTCAGAAAAACTTTATTTCTCTAGTCAACCAGGTAAAATGCAAGCAAATAGAACAAGTGGTAATTGAAATATGCAAAACTCTTCAGCAGTTTTCCATAATCCATATTTAAAGGGAACAAGCTGGAGCACATTGCCTCAAGTGAGCTTTGTAAAATCATTCCAAATTGCCATTTTGTTGAATGAACTGACTTCAGATCTGCTCCATTTAAGCATGAAAAAGATGGAAATTTCATATTAATATGCTGCTTCCTGTCTATGCACAACCCTGCAAGACTCCAGTGATGGCACAATTTCTTGTTTCAAAAGGATATCAAGTATTTTTTTGACTGAAATTCAACTCAACACCGCAAATTTTCTATGAGTGAATGATAGGTTATTATCCCAAATATTTTCCAAATGAATGCTGTGTTCTAACGGCCTCTTTGAACAAACACAACATTTATGTGTTTTGTAAGTCTATTGATATTTTTTTCTTTGATCAGGATGGTGCAAAATACCCCTACAATTCAAGCAATATTGAGGATTTGCATTTATTAACTTTCAAAGTGTTCTTCAATCTTTGTATTGAAAGATTTACAAAACAAAAATGGGAAGTCAATGATAAATGTTGCAATCTGTCCTTGGAGTAAGTAATAGGAACAATCCAGTATCTCTAAAAATCTATACCAAGCTGCTCTAAGATAGATGAATTATATGAGCACCTGGTTGCTTACACAGTTTATACACATTAAGATTATTAAAAGTACTAATCACAGCCAAATAGACCTTTAGCTTTCAACAAACTATTAGCCAGAAGCTTCACAGCCATTCATGGATTTTACTTTATAAGTAGGAAGACTCTGTTTTCATTTGATATTGGAGAAACACAGGTTAAGTATAGATTAAGTGACTTGTCCACTACCAAAGGATCTGAAAAACAACGAAGCTTTTTTCCTTCTTCCTTTAAAACTCTCCTATCCATTGGTGTTACCTTCTCTGAGCTCCTGGGATAATCCTGGAGCCTTTGAAAGCAAAAATTTAATTTTGTTCTGCTTTCTCAGTGCTTCAGCAATATTTCTGGGGATTCTTCCAAAGCCCTACACTTCCTAAGGATTTAAGTAATAACTCCAATATAGGACAGTTACATAGATAAGGATTAGGGAAGGATGGTGAAAATCAATTTGATTAGTCTCTACCAATCCTGACACAACAAATAGTGGGAACACACATTATCATTCCTCTGTCTCCACAGGGCTTTCACTACAGGTAAGGATGATCCCAGATTAGACCCAGCTCCCTGTAAAAGCTCTTCCATGCAGATTGGAATTTATGCTGCTTTCCTCTCCTTCCAAACAAGGAACGTCCTCGTGCTCTTGTTGGGAAACTGCTTCCATCCCTTCAGGACTTTGTTTTCACAGTGACTGAGTGAAAGCCTGTCCTCCTGCAGCTGAAGGCTATTTGGCTGTCACTTCATATATGAGGGCCTGCCATCCGTTCTGTCAAACCCACAAGTGCCCTGTGTTTTGATATTGTATGTACATTTTCCTCCCTCATATTTCTACATGATAAATTATCAATGGCATTTTTTGCTTCATGCATATCATCCCCTCAAAATAGATCTACTTACAGTCAATTTGATTCTTACTCACTTTCATGGGACTCTTCTCTATATGCTCTGCTGCTCTGTGTTCCCTGTAATTAGACATTTCTGTTTGTTTTTTTCTTTCCTGGTATTTGTTTTCCTTGGTATCTTCTCATAGATCTAATATCCTGCCTTCCTTAGAATTTTAACACACACATGGTAGGAAGAACAGATGGAAACTGTCAGCTATAGATGATGCCAAGTAGCTTCTGTGCAAGTGGAGATTCCAAAAGTCTAAAATCCATGTGTGGTTTTGTGCTACCAGGACATTTTCTATAACATTGTTATCTCCTCTCTTGCTGAATTCCCAAGAGCTATTTAGAGATGGCCTTTACACCTGACTCACCTGAGTTTGTCAGATGAGGGGTGGGGGGAGATGTGGGAAGGTTATTCATCAGCCATTTTCTTGGCTCTGGCAAAAAAAAAAATTAAAATAGACCCCCATCACTTCTGGTCAAGTTCACACAGGGGTGATTTCAGAGACTACTGTTATTTTCTGTTTGAACTGGTAGTAATAAACTTGCTCTTGCCTACCCTAAAAAGAAAGCCACAGCAAGTATTTCTCACAGTTCTGCTTCCTTGCAGTGGCACTTGCAGGTGGCAGAAGTCAGGACCCTTGGAGGTTAAAAGAAGCAAAGATTTGTGAGCACTCCCTGTAGGAGCACAGAGCACTGTGGGCACAGCAGAGGAAAGCAGAGCATGGAAAGGGAGATGCTCAGGGGCACTGAGGGAGGAGGACAAACCAGCCCAGCAGATGAGGAGGGAAGGCCCAATTCTGATGCAGAGGAATGACCTGAGGCAAAGACAAAATATCCCCTCCAGACTTTCACTACCATCAGCTGGGGACAACACATAATCCCTATCAGTCACACTCAGGCCAATGTTACTGCAGGATGAAAATGAGATCACAGCAACCACAGACCAGAACAGCACAGAACTAAAGGCTTCAGCTCTGCGTCTCCTGTGGCTACACCACAACCCCTGCATGGCTGTTCTTTCCAATACCTTGTCTTGCTTCTCTGGAGAGGTTCTCAAACACTACTGTCCTCTTCTTCCCAGCTCCTCAACTCGCAGACCTCCATGAACAGCTCCTTTGGACAGAGAGACCTGGGAGAGCAGATGTGCTGATGGATTCTGGGAGTGGATGATCCCAGCCAGAGTCACTGACACAGCATCAAGAAGCTGGTCCACAGCACATGCAGTCATGAAACAAGATTTTGTTTGTCCCACTGGACCATGACGGTCATCATCATGGCCAGGCTTTGTGAATGAAGATTTGGGATGGGGTCTCCCCACGTGGGTGTTTCCTTTGAGCCTGCACAGTGGATTTTTCAGGTGAGGCTCAGTGTGTGTGGAACTGGCCCCACCTTTAGCTCCTAAAGTTCATCTGCCACATCAAAGCAAGCTTGGATGGTGACAGTGAAGTCCTCAGGACTAGAACCTACAGCCCCCAGTTGGTATTCCCAGGAGGTCTCCCATCCAACCACTAAGCAGGCCTGACCCTGCTGAGCTTCCCAGCTCTGACAGGATCGGGCACTGGGGGGTGATGGTGATGACCACAGAGGTACAGCAGGAATATTAACCCCAAACTTTTCTGCCATCTTCAACTCCAGCATGAGCTTTGCCAAGTGTTAGCTGAACCTTTATTTTAGAAGTGTGGACTTAGCCTTGGGTTTTTAATTTTTTCTTCTAAGTCAAGAACCCCACTTGCTGCCTGTAACGTTACTGTATTAGAGGCTTTTATTCACCATATGCAATTGCACATGTTTTTCAAAACAAAATAGAATTACTACAGTGTTTTAAAAGTCCATATCCAGTTTAATAAGAGACTAGTTTATTCCTCTTTAGTACTTGTAAGAATCATTAGACATCTTTCAACTCCCACTAATTACTTTGGTTTTGGCAGACATTACTGTTTCCTCCTCCTGCTTTTTTGAATAAATCTGAAATTAACAAGTCAATAAACTGACATATTTACAGTAAAAATAACTCAGCTCCCCTCTCTTCTTCCTCCCACTTCTCCTATCTCTTTGCAGATGAAAAGGTCACCATTCACCTATAGGCTTTACACACACTGCCAGGGATTTGGGCACCTTCCCTCTGTATCAACCAGATCTCAAGTTGAAGACCTGATATTACAGTAAGATGTTCCTGTTGTCTCAGGTTTTGATTAATTGCTTTAAATAGTTTAGAAACCAGAGCAAATGCTTCTTCTGAAATAATAAAAAAGAAAGATAGCTGAGAAAGAAAACATGAGTTGCTTCAGTGAACTCCAATTGCCATGTGAAGTACACAATCATTAAATGCTCCAGGAGCTGCTTTAATTTAAATGTGAAAGGAAAAGCATTGGAAAAGGGCAGTTTTGGTGTAGCAATTAAAAAAAGATGTCTTAAATCTTTAAACCCATTTCCTTTCTAACTTATATAACCAAGACGTATGGGGAAAACTAGGGCAGCAAACATCACCTCAGACACAGACACAGTTCCCAAACCCCAGTGCTTGGCTGCAGTGCCAGGGAGGGAGGCAACTCCAGTGGCTGAGTGATGGGCAGGAGTTCTGACAGGCTGTCCCTGGCAAAGTCCCCACGCTCTTAACACTTGACATGCCAAGGTCAGTTAAAAAAACCACGTGTAAAAGTAGATGTCCAAGTTCTCCACCTTCCTCCAAACTTGTACAGGAGAATGAAGAGCAGGAATGGCATCGCTGCTCAAGGTCCAGATGCCAAACACAACTGGTGAACAAGTGTCTGGGCGTGTTATCGTATTGTGAAGGCAATTTAAGCACTTGCTTTCTGTGGTATCTGAGCAAAACTCTCAGAATTCAGTCAGAACTGCAAAGCTTCCAATGTGTTGTTCCAAAGGGTTAAAAAGGAAATGACAGTTCTCTTTTCTCTGATGAGGAAGTCCCCCCAAACCTACTGCACATATAGAAACATAGATGACAAAAATAGATGAAAACAGAAGAGCAAAGGAACTGCAGCTCTTCCGAGGTCTGGAGAGATCACTCCCAGCTAACAAGTGCTTGATTTGTACATTGCAGAAATCCCACTGTACATATGGTACAGCTTCAGTTTTGATTCGGGCAGAATTGATCTTTCTAGAAGCAGCAGATTGTCCATTAGGCCCATCAAGTCACACACACACGGTAGAGAAGAAACAGTTCACATTATTAAGCAATTATTTGTTTAGATGTAATGGTGAGAGACTGCAGGGCTTAGGTACATAAGTAGGTGCAAAGCTAGCCTAGAAATTGGAAGGCAGGTGGTTAAAACTAAATGCAAGCACCTTGCTTTAACTTCCTTCTTCTACACAGTAAATTACTTGTCATTATTGCTTCTTCCAGAAAGAACACTCTCAAGGTCTGTAAAAATATTTCCAAAGAATTATCATAATGTTTAAACACTCAACTAAACAAAAAATTCTTTACAACACTGGAGGTCAAATCTTATTAACCCAAAAGCTGTACACACATTTAACTCATTAGCTTGTATGAATAAGAAATTTCCTCTTTTCCCATCTCGGAGCTGCAGCTGCTTTGCAATGACTCCAAAAGCCCAGAAAGGATAACTCACGCAGCTTTTATCACATTAGCCACGGCCTGCAGATCTCACTATCATTAGCTCTGAAGTGTATTAAGCAAACCAGAACACGACCTTAGAGCGGATATTTTAATCACACCCCATAAGAACAATCCTTTATCACAGAGACTTTATTAAGGCCACCAAATGAGATGCTATTGAGAACTACCCAAAACAGAGAACTCTATTACACAGCCCAGTGAGGCCAGGCAGTGACCACATTGCTTGGAGATGCAGAGTCACCACACAACTCCCAGCAAACACCTCTGATTTTGGCTGGGTCAGGGACCAACAAGAAGCAGATGTGTGCAAGCGTATGAGACTAACACAGAACAGAAACCAAAGCTTTTCCTTTCAAAGTAATACACTGTAGTAGGGCTTTACTCATTAGCAAAATGCACAGATTATCTTACCTACTTTTATGTTCAGTCCAATATGCAATTAGAGTATTACCATTTTTGAAATAGAATCTGAGGAAGGAAAAGTGAAAAGAGGTGACACTGTGCCCTTTCAGTGAAGTCAGGAAATTGAAGACAGGAATTCATCTCCCTGGAATTCTCACACTACTGCACTGCCAGAGATCTCCAACACAACCCGTCTAAGAACTGTGCTAAGGTATTTACACTATAAATAAATACATGCCTAATGTGATCAATGCAGGTTCCTTACAGTCCTGTCATTCTGCACTGCTTTAAATACCAAGAGCACAGGGAAGACAAGTCCAAAATTTTACAGATATTAATGAACTGTGGGATTAATTTATTTGTCTTGAAGAGGCTATAGCTTTGTTATCTGCAGGACTATTTCACAAGGAATTTCAAACAAAACATGTTCTGTCAAACAGTAATTCAAGATTCAGAAAGCATTTCCTTTCCTCCTGCAGGAAAAACATGTTATTTCCCCCCATGCCCAAGTTCTGCAAACCTTTAGTCATCTAGTTGACAAGACCATGCTCAAAAGACATGAATTATACTCAAGAATTTTAAAGGTATTTCCAAATTTAACTAGTCTTGTCTTTCCTAAAGAAAAACATGAAGTTATCACTAATTACAGTTGACTATACAGACATCTTTCCCTACCATCTGCCCACTATGCTGTATCTCATTTATGCAAGAGTATAGAAAATAGAGGAAAACAGACACTAATTTTTAAAGCCACATTTGCACACCAATTTTTAACGTTATTTTGAAGACACGGCTTAATTAAGAGGAGGACAGCCTGAAGACTGAGTGTAGGACAGATGTACCCTGTATTAATTCATACTTAGCCTGTACTTTATAAAGACAGAATAATGTATTGCCCACACAGAACACGGATTGTTAGAGATTATTTTAAAAGGTATTCAGGCGTGCCAAAAATGTGTCTTCATGGATGATGAGCAGCTCAAAACCAAATCTGAAATCCTGAGAAATAAAAAAGGCCTTCAAAGAGCTACGAGTGGTCAGATCTTACTGTGAAGAATCCTACCAACACTGCAACACCTCCACTGCCCCCATTCTGCAATACAGAAGATTATAAACTGATTTAAGCTACGCATAAATACAACTTTTACAACTACAGAATAAATTTCCACAGAGTTCTTACAGCAATCTAGAGTTCCTGGAAATCTGCTAGACTCTGTATGGACATCTACACATTCCTCCACCTGAGAGGAAGTAACAAGAGACCCAAGGAACAAACCCCAGGTGTGCTCGTGCAGGGAGCCAGACAGCGAGAGCTCAGAGCTGCATTTATCCCTCGCCACTCTTGGAATCAACTCGAGCCAGCTGTGCTGTAGCTGAAGAATTCCAAAGGCCAACAGACACACAGCATATTGTGTGCTTTCAGCCCTGAATATCAGAGCAGATGAGTGACAACTCCATGAATACTTCAGCCTACATGTAGGCAAATCACTCCCTGACAGTGGTAGATGGGGAGACAAACTCAAAGGAAATTTAAAAACCCAAACTCAAACTTGATTTGAGGATGTGAAAATACAGGACAAACAGTCTCATGAGGACATATTTTGGAACTCATGACTGCATTTAACAGGGAACTTCACATTGCCACGAGCCTTCACATTGTATTACGTCTCAGGTTGCCCTGTGTAATTCTGTAGACAACACACACCTTAAAGACAAAGCCATCAACCTTTCTTTCCTCCTCTCTCCCTTCCCTTGGCAACTACTTCCCATCACACTCAACCAAACTACATTAATTCTAAAAAATACAATGGATGTAAAAAAAAACTAAGTATGAATCTGGCCCAAGTCTCATGGCTTAAAAACCCCCCAAACAACCCAAACCCCACAGAATCTGGAAAAGTATCACAAAACTGATGGAGGGAGATAACAATCTATTTTAAGTTTTAGCAGCTGTGGGGCTGCAGCTTGGTAGCTTTATTTAAAAAATACTCCTCATTTCTCTGAAAGGATAAGACACCATTAGCAGGCATTTGGCTCAGTCTGTGCTGTGACATTCTGCTAAACATCTCTCACCTACCCGGAATGGCATCACTTTCCATTTGACTACAGTTCTGATCACACCAAAAATGATACGAGAATCGAGGAATCCCAGCTCGGAGGTGATTAAGACTACAAAAATCATACACATTACACAGGTTTTAAGCAGCCTTTTAATACCAAGACGCGTGGAGGAGCATTTGATGTATCAGAGATGATACACAGTCTGATTACAACAAAACAAGGTGGTGTGGGAAGAAAATGCACACTCGTAATAAAGTGCAACAAACCAGGTGTTGCTTTTTTTTCCTGTTCTCCCCTCCACACTGTTCTAGCTGACATACATGAAGGAGATGGGGAAGGGAACACACACACGGCCACTGCACATGATCCGCCTGTTCCCGCAGACACTGAACTCTTCCCACCTCGCCCTCGGAGCTGCAAGAAGTTACAGCCACAGCCTGACAAGTTCAAAGCTTTATGTGCTCACCCGCATGTTCCCATCGGGGAATTCCTGTGCCTTGGCGTTGGGTAATACCGAGCGGCGTTAAAAAAAAGAGGCGAGTTTTAACAGTGATGCATCGCAAATGCAGATACAAACCCCAAACAGAGCGGACGCTTCAATATTAATTTTAATATTAATTTTTAATAACCGAGCTCGTTCTGCAGTATAATGTAAAACTTTAAACCTAGGCTGACTAGTCACAGGGTTACCTTGACAAACAACAGACAAGTTGGGTTCTCCCGATGGGCAGAGCGCGGTGCGCACCCACGGGCGGAGCAGCCCCACACATCCATCCCGGCTCTGGAGCACAGCTGGGGCTGGGCACGGCCGGGAACAGCCCGCCCGACCCGCGGGACACCCGGGCGGGTCCTGGGCACCACTTTTATGTATTTACCTCAGCGCAACTGCAGCCGAGGCGCTGCCGCTGAGGGCACCCCGGCCCCGGGGGCAGGAGGGGAGAGCGGTCCTGCCCTGGCTGCCCGCAGCGGGCGGGCGAACACTCGGGGAGTCTGCGCTTCATTCCCGCTTCCCCTCGCCATCCCACTGGGGAGGCAGCTCGGAGCTCGGACGCCTTCTCTTCCCCGCAGCAACCCGAGCCCGCCCGTCCGTCCGTCCGTCCGTCCCTCCCCGGGAACACCGGCGACCCCCGCGGGGCAGCGGCTGCTCCGGCGCCTCGCTCGGCTGTGAGGAATAAACTAGAGCTGCCCGGGTTTATTTTCACACACAGCCCCGCGCACTCACCGGCACTGCCGCCGCCCTGCCCGCCGCTCCGGCTCCTGCTCTGCCGGGCTGGGCTCTGCCTGCCCGGGCTGTGCCGGGCTCGGCTCTGCCTGCCTGGGCTCTGCCGGGTTCTGCCGCTCCGCTCCCGGCTCTGCCTGCC